>CAWUFW010018633.1:0-214240 GCA_963921515.1 Calotriton arnoldi | reverse complement strand
CAGTGGTGTTTGGGTAGTGTAGGGGGTCGTGCTGGGGGTAGTGTTTTAGGGTTTAGGATAGTGCAGTGGTGCTTGTGTAGTGTAGGGGGTCGTGCTGGGGGTAGTGTTTTAGGGTTTAAGGTGGTGCAGTGGTGTTTTTGTAGTGTAGGGGGTCATGTTTTAAGATGCAATGCTCCAATACCTGACCAGTCTGCACTACATAAAACTGCAAAAAACTAAAAATAAAAAGTGTTTTGCACACTTTTGTCATTGGGCTATATGTGGGCTACATCTGGGTAATATTTGTGCTACATTTGGGCTCTTTTTTCACTGGTGGCCATCTTGGAAGACTTCTTTGTTATGAAGTTTCCTAATTTCTTCATTTACTGCAGTCTCCTCAGTAGGAAATGCTTTCAGTTTTTTACTTTGATTCCATCAAGAAGGCATTCAGATGTGTCTCACATCTGCCATAAATTCAGAATGTTAGCACTCTAGTTGCTCATTAGATCACTGGAGTAAAGCTACTGCTCACCAGGGAGTTAACTGGTAGACTGCTGCTGGTATTGAAAGTGATTGTTTCAGTCTGCATGTCAGAATTTTCTAATGAAATAGAAGAGGATTTGAGATCTCACTTAAAACATGCCCTAATTTTTCTTTCTGCAGCACTAACCATAATTTCTATTTAAAAAAGAACCCCTCATTTTGTTCCTTTTTAAATAAAATGTTTTAAGTGTTACCGGTTTATTCCAATCAAGATGGCTTCAGGTGTGCCATACTTTTGTCATAAGTAAGGCTGTTAGCGCTCTAGTTGTTCTTTAGAACACTCTGGGAAGCTGCAGTAGAACAGAAAGGCATCAACTGGCAGGCTGCTCCTGTTGAAATATAACAGGAAGATATTTGAGATCACACTTGAAATATGTCCTAATTTTTCTTTCTACAGCACTAACCATAATTTCTATGACAAAATGAACCCCATCATTTTGTTCCTTTTTAAATTAAATGTTTTAAGTGTTACCAGTTTATTCCAATCAAGATGGCTTCAGGTGTGCCATACTTTTGTCATAAGTAAGGCTGTTAGCACTCTAGTTGTTCTTTAGAACACTCTGGGAAGCTGCAGTAGAACACAAAGGCATCAACTGCCTTTCTCCTGCATAGCTCCTGTTGAAATATAACAGGAAGATATTTGAGATCACACTTGAAACATGTCCTAATTTATCTTTCTACAGCACTAACCATAATTTCTATGACAAAATGAACCCCATCATTTTGTTCCTTTTTAAATTAAATTGTTTAAGTGTTACCAGTTTATTCCAATCAAGATGGCTTCAGGTGTGCCATACTTTTGTCATAAGTAAGGCTGTTAGCACTCTAGTTGTTCTTTAGAACACTCTGGGAAGCTGCAGTAGAACACAAAGGAATCAACTGACAGTCTCTGCCCTTGTTGGATGTACATGTTTTACTGAGAATGTCAGACTTCATTCTCACATGAGTGAGAAAGATAATGTGAATTTACAGAAAATATGCTCTCATTTTAGCTTCTGGAGCACCTTCCAAACCTCCATGGGACAAGCATGAGAAAATAGTGTTCTCTCAAACATGATTCATGATATCCCAGCAGAAGGTTTTTCACATGGTAAAATCACCTTAGAATACACCACAATTCCTAAAATTAGTATGGTACCATCAACAAATAAATTCTAATGTAACTAAAGCCTGTTATCACCCTTTATAGTTCTCCTTTTGGTGACCCTCAAAATCTTCTATTCACTACAATGCATTTCAATGAGGTACTATCATTTATATTGGTCCCAAGATGGCTGCCAGCAATTCCAGGATGAAGTGCTGACAGCCAATCAGATCTCATGATGACATGTGTGGTTAGGCTCCGCCCAGATATATATGTGACTTTACTTTTGATTTTCTCAGGAACTACTGAACGGATTTACACCATTTAAGCAAAAGGCACGACACTGAACCAAGGGCTACCTCTTTGCCAAATTTGGTGTAATTCCGTTCAGCAGTTCGGGCTGTAGCTGCGACTAAAGGTTCCTATGGAAAAATGAATGGGGAAAACGCGTTTTGGGACCCCCTTTTTCTCGGCCCCCGCTTGACGTATCACCCCGAGACTTTCAGGATAGGAGCGGACCGGAGCGCCCCAACAAGTTGGAAACTTTCGCGAAGATTCGTCAACCGGCGCCAACGTTATTTCAAATAGAATGTCGCGGATTTCCTATGGATAATAGGTTTTAACTATAACTATCTACTGGCGACCGCCAGTAGATAATATATATATATATATATATATATATATTCACTGAAAAAACCATAGGTTTTATGGACAGTTATAGTTACTTGGACATTGCACTCGTACAAAACCCGTGAAATTCCCCGTTATAGTTAGTTCAGCTAACTATAACTCGCGCCCCGCAATGCACTGCTGATGACGTCACATATTACATCACTCATGACATGGTCAGTGACATCACTGATGACATCACTGATGACATCTCAAATGACATCACTGATGACATCATCCAGTGACTGTGTGTTTCTGTAAAGTTTAAATATTTTTAAAATATATAGGAAAAGACGTATTGAAGAATGAGTGGGTGTGTAAGTGTCTGTATGGATGATTTAGTAGGTGCGTGACTGACTCTATAAGTGAGTGATTTAACGTATCTTACTGAATGCATGGGTTAGTGACTAAACTGTATGTCTGTATCCGTCTGTCTGTTGCTGTGTAAGTGGCTGCATGTGTTTGTGAATAGCTAAATGATTTTCTATATGAGTTATTGAATGCTTGTCTGAGTATCTGTATGGGTGCCTGAGTGTTTGTGTGGGAGGGGTGTGTGCAACTCTGTGCATAGATGTGTGAGTGGGTGATTCACTGGGTGGATGGTTTCAAGAGTGCATCTGTGATAGACTGTATGGGTGGGTAAGTGTGTGTAAGAGTGTGTTAGTGAGTGAATGTATGTCCCAGTGGTACATGTGTGAGTAACTACATATGTGAAAGGCAGTATATATGTGTGTTGGAGTATATAAATAGCTATAAGCAAGAGTGAGTGATTGTGATAGTGGCTGTATGGATGATTGTGTGCTTGTATCAGTGATTGTATAAGAGCGTAACAATGTGCTACTATTTGTATGAGTAAGTGAGCTGGTGTGTGTGTATAACTGTATAGGTGAGTAAATGGCAGTGTGTTTAATTATTTGCATGACTGACTAGGTGTGTGAGTATCTCTATGGATGAGTGGCGTTGTTTGAGTGTCTATATAGGAGTAAGAGTGCATATGATAGTCCTGTACTGAGTGACCGTAAGTATGAGTGACTGTACGGGTGAGTGAGTGGATGTGTGTGTGTAGACCTAAGAATCAGTGAGTGGGTATGTAGTTATTGGTGTTGGAGTGTCTATGGTTTTGCGAATGGCAGTCTGTAATTTAGAGTGGGTGTATCAAAGGTTATATTAGGGTGTGAGGAGGTGCATCAGATTATCACGTGGATGATGTCATCAGTGATGTCATTTGAGATGTCATCAGTGATGTCATCAGTGATGTCACTGACCATGTCATGAGTGATGTAATATGTGACGTCATCAGCAGTGCATTGCGTGGGCGCGAGTTATAGTTAGCTGAACTAACTATAACGGGGGAATTTCACGGGTTTTGTACGAGTGCAATGTCCAAGTAACTATAACTGTCCCTAAAACCTATGGTTTTTTCAGTGAATTTCAAAGGTTTTTTAAATGCTAATTTGTAACTATAACGTGTCTGAAACCTATGGTTTTTTCAGTGAATTTCAAAGGTTATTTAAATGCTAATTTGTAACTATAACGTGTCTGAAACCTATGGTTTTTTCAGTGAATTTCAAAGGTTTTTTAAATGCTAATTTCTAACTATAACGTGCCTGAAACCTACGGTTTTTTCAGTGAATTTCAAAGGTTTTGTAAATGACAATTTTTAAATGTATTAATTGTTATATTAATTTTTTTCATACTGATTTACTACATTTTTAGAAACAATTTTTTTTTACATATTTTATTTGTCAAATTACATTGTAATTACATTATACATTACATTACAAAAAATACTTTCTCAGAATGAATTACTTTAGTTTAAATACTTTGCAGATAGGCAATAGACTTTTAAGTACAGTAGTTACAGTTGTTGCAATGGGCAACACATTTTCAAACACAATGCAACATTCAGCTCAATGTGAATTTCTAGTTAAATGCAATTAGTTACTTTATGGATTACTTTTGTAACCACAGGACTGGATCCTAGATTCAGTCCTGGTACATCTCCTGTAAACAGTTGAGTAAAAGCGTTTTGGTTACAGTCGTGATTTTTAAGGAATATTATTGTATTTTAAAAGTTGACACTTTGAAACTTTTTCTCATAGAATCACCAATGTTATCCTATGGAAGGAAATTCACTTAGCAGGTAAAAACTGTTATCGTTACTTTTTCTTACTCAGTGTTGGATCCTGGATCCAGCACTGGTGCATCTCCTGTAAACAGTTGAAAGAATGCGTTTAAGTCATACAGGCGATTTTTAAGGAATATTTGTAGTTTGTGAAAATCAACACTTTGAAACTTTTTGCTGAAAACCAGTCAATGTTAGCCTATGAAGGAAATTCAAGTTACCGGTAAGTACGGTTAAAATTACTTTTGAGGATCAGTACTGGGCTGAAACATGCAGCACTGAGGTCTCTCCTGATAACAGGTGAGTAAATCGGAATTCGTATTTCGGCTGATTTTAGAGGAATATTTTAAAGTTCCAAAACTCCACACTTAGAAGAATTTCCAAGTGAAACCAGTCAATGTTAGCCTATGGAAGGAAATTCAAGTTACTGGTAAGTACGGTTAAAATTACTTTTCAGGACCAGTACTGGGCTGAAAGATGCAGCACTGAGGTCTCTCCTGATAACAGGTGAGTAAATCAGAATTCGGATTTCGGCTGATTTTAGAGGAATATTTGTATGTTTCAAAAATCAACACTTAGAAGAATTTCCAAGTGAAACCAGTCAATGTTAGCCTATGAAGGAAATTCAAGTTACCGGTAAGTACGGTTAAAATTACTTTTCAGGATCAGTACTGGGCTGAAAGATGCAGCACTGAGGTCTCTCCTGATAACAGGTGAGTAAATCGGAATTCGTATTTCGGCTGATTTTAGAGGAATATTTTAAAGTTCCAAAACTCCACACTTAGAAGAATTTCCAAATGAAACCAGTCAATGTTAGCCTATGAAGGAAATTCAAGTTACCGGTAAGTACGGTTAAAATTACTTTTCAGGATCAGTACTGGGCTGAAAGATGCAGCACTGAGGTCTCTCCTGATAACAGGTGAGTAAATCGGAATTCGTATTTCGGCTGATTTTAGAGGAATATTTTAAAGTTCCAAAACTCCACACTTAGAAGAATTTCCAAGTGAAACCAGTCAATGTTAGCCTATGAAGGAAATTCAAATTACCGGTAAGTACGGTTAAAATTACTTTTGAGGATCAGTACTGGGCTGAAAGATGCA
Organism: Calotriton arnoldi; assembly: GCA_963921515.1. Classification (NCBI taxonomy): domain Eukaryota; kingdom Metazoa; phylum Chordata; class Amphibia; order Caudata; family Salamandridae; genus Calotriton; species Calotriton arnoldi. Next base: position 208,740 of record CAWUFW010018633.1, on the reverse strand, counting down.
GCACTGAGGTCTCTCCTGATAACAGGTGAGTAAATCGGAATTCGTATTTCGGCTGATTTTAGAGGAATATTTTAAAGTTCCAAAACTCCACACTTAGAAGAATTTCCAAGTGAAACCAGTCAATGTTAGCCTATGAAGGAAATTCAAGTTACCGGTAAGTACGGTTAAAATTACTTTTCAGGACCAGTACTGGGCTGAAAGATACAGCACTGAGGTCTCTCCTTATAACAGGTGAGTAAATCGGAATTCCTATTTCGGCTGATTTTAGAGGAATATTTGCACAATGGTGAAGGGAGGGGGCGGGGCCTGAGGTGACATCTTTGCAAACGCGCCCCGTGGCGTGTTTTAAGTTGGGGGATTAAGTTCCCTTGAATCCTGAGGGTCTCTAGGGGCCAACTAGACCACCAGGAACCTCCAATATGCGCCAGGGGACTGCGTTGCAGAGACGTGTAGAGAGGCCACACCTCTTTTACACCTCTCTGCAACGCAGCTCTGTGGCGCTTTCTGGATGTACCTGTTGGGCTAGTTGGCCCCCAGGGACCCTCAGGATTGAAGGGGATTTAATTCCCCATCTTAAAACGCGCCACGGGGCCTGTTTGCACACATGTCACCTGAAGCCCCGCCCTCCCTTCACCACTGTGCAAACGCGCCCGTGGCGCGTTTTAAGTTGGGGGATTAAGTCCCCTTGAATCCTGAGGGTCCCCGGAGTCCAACTAGCCCACCATATACCTCCAAAAGCGCCACAGAGCTGCGTTGCAGAGAGGTGTAAAAGGGGTGTGGCCTCTCTACACCTCTCTGCAACGCAGCCCCTGGCGCATACTGGAGGTTCCTGGTGGGCTAGTTGGCCCCCAGGGACCCCCAGTATTCAAGGGGAATTCGTTCCCTCTCTGCAAACGCGCCAGGGCGCGTTTGCAGAGTGGTGAAGGAAGGGGGCGGGGCCTGCGGGCCGATCGTTTAAAAAAAAAAAAAAAAATTTGTCCCCTGAAGGGGGCTGTGTGGCCCCCTTCCTTTTTCCTGTTTTTATGCCCTGGGGACCCCATCCCCCAGGGCCTTACCCCTTTTTTTAATTTGTAATTTTAAAAAAACGGGAAGGGGGCCGCGTGGCCCCCCTTCCCTGGGCCTGTATTGGCCCCGGGTACCCCATCCCCGGGGCATGGCCTCGTTTTTATTTATATTCTTTGGAGGGGGCTGCGTGGCCCCCTCCTCTGGCCATTTAAGGCCCCGGGGACCCCATCCCCCGGGGCCGGCCATTCCGTTTTTTTTTTTAATTTTTTTTTTTTTTTTGGGGAGGGGGGCCGCGTGGCCCCCTCCCGGGCCACTACTTGCCCCGGGGACCCCATCCCCCGGGCCTGGCCTCTCGTTGGGGACTGTGGGGGTCCCCAATCCCCCACAGTCCCGCCGGCTCCCGCGTCCCTAGGGTGCCGGCATTGCTTTTACACATGGGGAGCAGCTAACATGCTGCTCCCCATGTGTAAAGCAATCGGCTTTGGATATTGGAAGAGAGAGCAGGTTTCCTGCTCTCTCTTCCAATATCCAAAGCAGTTTGCAATGACAGGACGGGAGCCGCGAGGCTCCCGTCCTGTCATTGCAAACAGCAGTGTCCCGGGGGTAGGCACCCCGGGACACTGCAGGAGCCGGCCCTGGGGGTGGTGGTCCCCAGGGCCATCAAGGGCTCCAGGAGGGGGCCGCGCGGCCCCCTCCCATTCAGTACACAGCGCCGGGGAGGTGGTGGTCCCCGGGGCTCTGGGGTCCGTAACGGACCCCCATATTAAAATGTTTAGTGCCCCGGGGAGGTGGTGGTCCCCGGGCGTGTGGGGGCTGGAGCCCCCCACACAGGTTTAATAATTTTTTTTAAAAAGCCCCGGGGAGGTGGTGGTCCCCGGGGCTGCGGGAGGGCTCAGAGCCCTCCCGCACCATTTTTTTAAAAAAGCCCCGGGGGGTGGCGGTCCCCGGGGCTTGGGGGCCCTTTGAGGCCCCCCACACATTAAATTATCCCCCACCATGCCCCCGGGACTTGGGCCACCCGGGGCCAATTAACATCGAGCGCGGGAGACCGCGCTCGATTTTTTTTCGGCAGGATTCGCGCACCCTGAGCGCATCCTGCCGATTTAAAAAAAAAATTTTTTTTTTGCCCAGGGGGTCCTTGTGGGACCCCTGAGCAAACCTAGGGGTCAGGGTGTTTCTACCCTCCCCCCTTTGTGCGCTTTGCGCACTTGTTTCCGAGGGACAAAATGGCTGCCAACATTTCCTGAATCGGAATGTTGACAGCCAGCTGACAGCCAATTAACATGCAGCTCGTGATCGGGACGGTGCGCGCAGGGTGCGCTCAGGGTGCGCGAATCCTCCGTGCCCATAGATATATATGTACTTTTACTTTTTGATTTTCTCAGCAACTACTGAACGGATTTACACCATTTAACAAAAGGGTTCTTTCTGAACCAAGAACTACCTCTTTGCCAAATTTGGTGTAATTCCGTTCAGCAGTTCGGGCTGTAGCCGTGTCTAAAGTTTCCTATGGGAAAATGCATGGGGAAAACGCGTTTTGGGACCCCCTTTTTTCTCGGCCCCCGCTTGACGTATCACCCCGAGACTTTCAGGGTAGGAGCGGACCGGAGCGCCCCACGAAGTTTGAAAATTTCGCGAAGATACGTCAACCGGCAAGAGAGTTATTTCAAATAGAATGTCGCGGATTTCCTATGGATAATAGGTTGTAACTATAACTATCTACTGGCGACCGCCAGTAGATAATATATATATTCACTGAAAAAACCATAGGTTTCAGATATGTTATAGTTAGAAATTAGCATTTAAAAAGCCTTTGAAATTCACTGAAAAAACCATAGGTTTTAGGGACAGTTATAGTTAGTTGGACATTTTACTCGTACAAAACCCGTGAAATTCCCCCGTTATAGTTAGTTCAGCTAACTATAACTCGCGCCCCGCAATGCACTGCTGATGACGTCACATATTACATCACTCATGACATGGTCAGTGACATCACTGATGACATCACTGATGACATCTCAAATGACATCACTGATGACATCATCCAGTGACTGTGTGTTTCTGTAAAGTTTAAATATTTTTAATATATATAGGAAAAGACGTATTGAAGAATGAGTGGGTGTGTAAGTGTCTGTATGGATGATTTAGTAGGTGCGTGACTGACTCTATAAGTGAGTGATTTAACGTATCTTACTGAATGCATGGGTTAGTGACTAAACTGGGTGAATGTCTGTATCCGTCTGTCTGTTGCTGTGTAAGTGGCTGCATGGGTTTGTGAATAGCTACATGAGTGTCTATAAGAGTTATTGATTTGTTGTCTGAGTATCTGTATGGGTGCCTGAGTGTTTGTGTGGATGGGGTGTGTGCGACTGTGCATAGATGTGTGAGTGGGTGATTCACTGGGTGGATGGTTTCAAGAGTGCATCTGTGATAGACTGTATGGGTGGGTAAGTGTGTGTAAGAGTGTGTTAGTGAGTGAATGTATGTCCCAGTGGTACATGTGTGAGTAACTACATATGTGAAAGGCAGTATATATGTGTGTTGGAGTATATAAATAGCTATAAGCGAGAGTGAGTGATTGTGATAGTGGCTGTATGGATGAGTGTGTGCTTGTATCAGTGATTATATAAGAGCATAACAATGTGCTAGTATTTGTATGATTAAGTGAGCTGGTGTGTGTATAACTGTATAGGTGAGTAAATGGCAGTGTGTTTAATTATTTGCATGACTGACTAGGTGTGTGAGTACCTCTATGGATGAGTGGTGGTGTTTGAGTGTCTATATAGGAGTAAGAGTGCATATGATAGTCCTGTACTGAGTGACCATAAGTATGAGTGACTGTACGGGTGAGTGAGTGGATGTGTGTGTGTAGACCTAAGAATCAGTGAGTGGGTATGTAGTTATTGGTGTTGGAGTGTCTATGGTTTTGCGAATGGCAGTCTGTAATTTAGATTGGGTGTATCAAAGGTTATATTAGGGTGTGAAGAGCTGCATCAGATTATCACGTGGATGATGTCATCAGTGATGTCATTTGAGATGTCATCAGTGATGTCATCAGTGATGTCACTGACCATGTCATGAGTGATGTAATATGTGACGTCATCAGCAGTGCATTGCGGGGCGCAAGTTATAGTTAGCTGAACTAACTATAACGGGGGAATTTCACGGGTTTTGTACGAGTAAAATGTCCAACTAACTATAACTGTCCCTAAAACCTATGGTTTTTTCAGTGAATTTCAAAGGTTTTTTAAATGCTAATTTCTAACTATAACATATCTGAAACCTATGGTTTTTTCAGTGAATTTCAAAGGTTTTTTAAATGCTAATTCCTAACTATAACATGTCTGAAACCTACGGTTTTTTCAGTGAATTTCAAAGGTTTTGTAAATGACAATTTTTAAATGTATTAATTGTTATATTAATTTTTTTCATACTGATTTACTACATTTTTAGAAACAATTTTTTTTACATATTTTATTTTTTAAATTACATTGTAATTACATTATACATTACATTACAAAAAATACTTTCTCAGAATGAATTACTTTAGTTTAAATACTTTGCACATAGGCAATAGACTTTTAAGTACAGTAGTTACAGTTGTTGCAATGGGCAACACATTTTCAAACACAATGCAACATTCAGCTCAATGTGAATTTCTAGTTAAATGCAATTAGTTACGTTATGGATTACTTTTTCTAACCACAGGACTGGATCCTAGATTCAGTCCTGGTACATCTCCTGTAAACAGTTGAGTAAAAGCGTTTTGGTTACAGTCGTGATTTTTAAGGAATATTATTGTATTTTAAAAGTTGACACTTAGAAACTTTTTCTCATAGAATCACCAATGTTATCCTATGGAAGGAAATTCACTTAGCAGGTAAAAACTGTTATCGTTACTTTTTCTTACTCAGTGGTGGATCCTGGATCCAGCACTGGTGCATCTCCTGTAAACACTTGAAACAATGCGTTTAAGTCATACAGGCGACTTTTAAGGAATATTTGTAGTTTGTGAAAATCGACACTTTGAAACTTTTCTGCTGAAAACCAGACAATGGATTCCCATGGAAGGAAATACAAGTTACTGGTAAGTACGGTTAGAATTACTTTTCAGGGTCAGTGCTGGGTTAAAAGTTGCAGCACTGGGTTCTCTCCTGATAACAGGTGAGTAAATCGGAATTTGTAGTTCGGCTGATTTTAGAGGAATATTATAAAGTTCCAAAACTCCACACTTAGAAGAATTTCCAAGTGAAACCAGTCAATGTTAGTCTATGGAAGGAAATTCAAGTTACTGGTAAGTACAGTTAAAATTACTTTTCAGGATCAGTACTGGGCTCAAAGATGCAGCACTGAGGGCTCTACTGATAACAGGTGAGTAAATCGGAATTCGTAGTTCTGCTGATTTTAGAGGAATATTTGTATGTTTCAAAAATCGACACAGAAACTTTTTCAGCAAAAAGCAGGCAATGATATCCTATGGAAGGAAATTCAAGTTACTGGTAAGTACGGTTAAAATTACTTTTCAGGATCAGTACTGGGCTCAAAGATGCAGCACTGAGGTCTCTCCTGATAACAGGTGAGTAAATCGGAATTCGTAGTTCGGCTGATTTTAGAGGAATATTATAAAGTTCCAAAACTCCACACTTAGAAGAATTTCCAAGTGAAACCTGTCAATGTTAGCCTATGGAAGGAAATTCAAGTTACTGGTAAGTACGGTTAAAATTGCTTTTCAGGATCAGTACTGGGCTCAAAGATGCAGCACTGAGGTCTCTCCTGATAACAGGTGATGAAATCGGAATTCGTAGTTCGGCTGATTTTAGAGGAATATTTGCACAATGGTGAAGGAAGGGGTGGGGCCTGAGGTGACATGTCTGCAAACACGCCCTGTGGCGCGTTTTAAGTTGGAGAATTAATTCCTCCTCAATCCCGAGGGTCCCTAGGGGCCAACTAGCCCACCAGATACCTCCAGTATGCACCAGAGAGCTGCGTTGCAGAGAGGTGCTCAGAGGCCAAGCCCCTTTTTACAGCACTCTGCAACGCAGCTCCGTGGCGCTTACTGGAGGTACCTGGTGGGCTAGTTGGCTCCCAGGGACCCTCAGCATTGAAGGGGATTTAATTCCCCATCTTAAAACGCACCACGGGGCCTGTTTGCACACATGTCACCTGAAGCCCCGCCCCCTCCCTTCACCACTGTGCAAACGCGCCCTGTGGCGCGTTTTAAGTTGGGGGATTAAGTCCCCTTGAATCCTGAGGGTCCCTGGAGTCCAACTAGCCCACCATGTACCTCCAAAAGCGCCACAGAGCTGCGTTGCAGAGAGGTGTAAAAAGGGCGTGGCCTCTGAACACCTCTCTGCAACGCAGCTCCCTGGCGCATACTGGAGGTTCCTGGTGGGCTAGTTGGACCACAGGGACCCCCAGTATTCAAGGGGAATTACTTCCCCTTCTTACAACGCGCCAGGGGGCGCGTTTGCAGAGTGCTGCAGGGAGGGGGCGGGGCCTTCGGCACCATGCCGTTTTTTTTTTTTTTGGTTTCTTTTTTTTTATGGGAGGGGGGCTGCATAGACCCCCTTCCCTTGTCCACTTTTGTCCCTGTGGCCACCCTTCCCTGGGCCTGTATTTGCCCCGGGGACCCCATCCCCGGGGCATGCCCTCTTTTTAAAAAAAAAAAAAATATTTGGAGGGGGGGCTGTGTGGCCCACCTCCTCAGGCCATTTAAGGCCCTGGGGACCCCATCCCCCGGGGCCGGCCTTTCTGTCCTTTTTTTATTTATTTTTTATAAATTGATTTTTGGGGAGGGGAGCTGCGTGGCCCCCCTCCGGGCCACTAATGGCCCCGGGGACCCCATCCCCCAGGGCCTGGCCACTCGTTGGGGACCGTGGGGGGGTCCCCAATCCCCGCACGGTCCCGCCGGCTCCCCGCGTCCTGCGGGAGCCGGCATTGCTTTTCCATAAGGGGAGCTGCTGACATGCAGCTCCCCTTATGGAAAAGCAATCTGCTTTGCTTCATTGAAGCGAGAGCAGGTTTCCTGCTCTCGCTTCAATGAAGCAGCAAGTTTGCAATGACAGGACGGGAGCCGCGAGGCTCCCGTCCCTGCCATTGCAAACAGCAGTGTCCCGGGGTAGGCACCCCGGGACACTGCAGGAGCCGGCCCTGGGGGGTGGTGGTCCCCAGGGCCACCACAGGCTCCAGGAGGGGGGCCGCGCGGCCCCCCTCCCAACATCAACTGAGCCCCGGGGAGGTGGTGGTCCCCGGGGCTCCCAAACGGACCCCCACATTTATTTTCTAAGTGCCCCGGGGAGGTGGCGGTCCCCGGGGCATGTGGGGGGGGCTCCAGCCCCCCACACAGTTGCTTAAAATTTAAAAAAAGAAGCCCCGGGGGGTGGTGGTCCCCGGGGCTGCGGGAGGGCAGAGAGCCCTCCCGCACCATTTTGAAATAACAGCCCTGGGGGGTGGCGGTCCCCGGGCTTGGGGGGGCCTTAGAGGCCCCCCCAATCATTTTTATTAACCCCCGCATGCCCCCGGGACTTGGCCCACCCGGGGGCCAATTAAGAACGAAGCGCGGGAGACCGCGCTTCGTTTTTTTTTTTTTCGGCGGGATCTGCGCACACTTAGCGCATCCCACCGATTTAAAAAAAAAAAAATGCTTTTTTCTGCCCAGGGGGTCCTTGTGGGACCCCCTGAGCAGACCTAGGGGGTCAGGGTGTTTCTACCCTGCCCCCTTTGTGCGTTTTGCGCACTTGTTTCTGTGCCTCTGTTCTACCGAGGGACAAAATGGCTGCCAACACTTCCTGATTTGGAGTGTTGACAGCCAGTTGACAGCCAATTAGCATGCAGCTCTTGATCGGGATGGTGCGCGCAGGGTGCGCTCAGGGTGCGCGGATCCGACGCGGCCATAGATATATATGTGATTTTACTTGTGATTTTCTCAGGAACTACTGAACGGATTTACACCATTTAAGCAAAAGGCACGAGTCTGAACCAAGGGCTACCTCTTTGCCAACTTTGGTGTAATTCCGTTCAACAGTTCGGGCTGCAGCTGCGACTAAAGGTTCCTATGGAAAAATGAATGGGGAAAACACGTTTTGGAACCCCCCTTTTTTCTCGGCCCCCGCTTGACGAATCACCCCGAGACTTTCAGGATAGGAGCAGACCGGAGCGCCCCAACAAGTTGGAAGCTTTCGCAATGATTCGTCAACCGGCGCCAACGTTATTGCAAATAGAATGTTGCGGATTTCCTATGGAAAATAGGTCCTAACTATAACTATCTACTGGTGACCGCCAGTAGATAATGTATATATATATATATATATATATATATATATATATATTCACTGAAAAAACCATAGGTTTCAGGCACGTTATAGTTAGAAATTAGCATTTAAAAAACCTTTGAAATTCACTGAAAAAACTATAGGTTTTAGGGACAGTTATAGTTACTTGGACATTGCACTCGTACAAAACCCGTGAAATTCCCCCGTTATAGTTAGTTCAGCTAACTATAACTCGCGCCCCGTAATGCACTGCTGATGACGTCACATATTACATCACTCATGACATGGTCAGTGACATCACTGATGACATCACTGATGACATCTCAAATGACATCACTGATGACATCACTGATGACATCATCCAGTGACTGTGTGTTTCTGTAAAGTTTAAATATGTTTAATATATATAGGGAAAGGCGTATTGAAGAGTGAGTGGGTGTATAAGTGTCTGAATGGATGATTTAGTAGGTGCGTGACTAACTGTATAAGTGAGTGATTAAACTTATCTTACTGAATGCATGGGTTAGTGACTAAACTGGGTGAATGTCTGTATCCGTCTGTCTGTTGCTGTGTAAGTGGCTGCATGGGTTTGTGAATAGCTACATGAGTGTCTATATGAGTTATTGATTGGTTGTCTGAGTATCTGTATGGGTGCCTGAGTGTTTGTGTGGGTGGGGTGTGTGCGACTCTGTACATAGATGTGTGAGTGGGTGATTCACTGGGTGAATGATTTGAAGAGTGCGTCTGTGATGGACTGCTTGGGTGGGTGAGTGTGTGTATGGGTGTGTTAGTGAGTGAATGTATATCTCAGTGGTACATGTGCGAGTAACTACATATGTAAAAGGAAGTATATATATGTGTTAGAGTATTTAAAAGGCTATACGTGAGAGTGTGTGATTGTGAGAGTGGCTGTATGGATGCGTGTGTGCTTGTATCAGTTATTGTATAAGAGCGTAAGAATGTGCTAGTATTTGTATGAGTAAGTGAGCTGGTGTGTGTATAACTGTATAGGTGAGTAAATGGGTGTGTGATTACATTTTTGCATGACTGACTAGGTGTGTGAGTACCTCTATGGATGAGTGGCGGTGTGTCAGTGTTTATATAGGTGTATGAGTGCATATGATAGTCCTGTACTGAGTGACCGTAAGTATGAGTGACTGTATGGGTGAGTGAGTGGATGTGTGTGTAGACCTAAGAATCAGCGAGTGGGTATGTAGTTATTGGTGTTGGAGTGTCTTTGTTTTTGAGAATGGCAGTCTGTAATTTAGAGTGGGTGTATCAAAAGTTATATTAGGGTGTGAGAAGATGCATGAAATTATCACATGGTTGATGTCATCAGTGATGTCATTTGAGATGTCATCAGTGATGTCATCAGTGATGTCACTGACCATGTCATGAGTGATGTAATATGTGACGTCATCAGCAGTGCATTGCGGGGCGCGAGTTATAGTTAGCTGAACTAACTATAACGGGGGAATTTCACGGGTTTTGTACGAGTGCAATGTCCAAGTAACTATAACTGTCCCTAAAACCTATGGTTTTTTCAGTGAATTTCAAAGGTTTTTTAAATGCTAATTTCTAACTATAACGTGCCTGAAACCTATGGTTTTTTCAGTGAATTTCAAAACTTTTTTTAAATGCTAATTTCTAACTATAACATGTCTGAAACCTATGGTTTTTTCAGTGAATTTCAAAGGTTTTTTAAATGCTAATTCCTAACTATAACATGTCTGAAACCTATGGTTTTTTTCAGTGAATTTCAAAGGTTTTGTAAATGCCAATTTTTAAATGTATTAATTGTTATTTTTATTTTTTTCATACTGATTTACTACATTTTTTTAAACTATTTATTTTTAGATATTTTATTTTTTAAATTACATTGTAATTACATTATACATTACATTACAAAATATACTTTCTCAGAATGAATTAATTTACTTTAAATACTTTGCAAATAGGCAATAGACTTTTAAGTACAGTAGTTACAGTTGTTGCAATGGGCAACACAATTTCAAACACAATGCAACATTGAGCTCAATGTGAATTTCTAGCTAAATGCAATTAGTTACTTTATGGATTACTTTTCTAACCACAGGACTGGATCCTAGATTCAGTCCTGGGACATCTCCTGTAAACAGTTGAGTAAAAGCATTTTGGTTACAGTAGTGATTTTTAAGGAATATTATTGTATTTTAAAAGTTGACACTTAGAAACTTTTTCACATAGAATCACCAATGTTATCCTATGGGAGGAAATTCACTTAGCAGGTAAGTAGTGTTATCGTGACTTTTTCTCACTCAGTGGTGGATCCTGGATCCAGCACTGGTGCATCTCCTGTAAACAGTTGAAAGAATGCGTTTAAGTCATACAGGCGATTTTTAAGGAATATTTGTAGTTTGTGAAAATCGACACTTTGAAACTTTTCTGCTGAAAACCAGACAATGGATGCCTATGGAAGGAAATACAAGTTACTGGTAAGTACGGTTAAAATTACTTTTCAGGGTCAGTGCTGGGCTAAAAGATGCAGCACTGGGTTCTCTCTTGATAACAGGTGAGTAAATCAAAATTCGTATTTCGGCTGATTTTAGAGGAATATTTGTATGTTTCAAAAAACGACACTTAGAAACTTTTTCAGCAAAAAGCAGGCAATGATATCCTATGGAAGGAAATTCAAGTTACTGGTAAGTACAGTTAGAATTACTTTTCAGGATCAGTACTGGGCTGAAAGATGCAGCACTGAGGTCTCTCCTGATAACAGGTGAGTAAATCGAATTCGTATTTCGGCTGATTTTAGAGGAATATTTGTATGTTTCAAAAATCGACACTTAGAAACTTTTTCAGCAAAAAGCAGGCAAAGATATCCTATGGAAGGAAATTCAAGTTACTGGTAAGTACGGTTAAAATTACTTTTCATGATCAGTACTGGGCTGAAAGATGCAGCACTGAGGTCTCTCCTGATAACAGGTGAGTAAATCGGAATTCGTATTTCGGCTGATTTTAGAGGAATATTTGTATGTTTCAAAAATCGACACAGAAACTTTTTCAGCAAAAAGCAGGCAATGATATCCTATGGAAGGAAATTCAAGTTACTGGTAAGTACGGTTAAAATTACTTTTCAGGATCAGTACTGGACTGAAAGATGCAGCACTGAGGTCTCTCCTGATAACAGGTGAGTAAATCGGAATTCGTATTTCGGCTGATTTTAGAGGAATATTTGTATGTTTCAAAAATCGACACTTAGAAACTTTTTCAGCAAAAAGCAGGCAATGATATCCTATGGAAGGAAATTCAAGTTACTGGTAAGTACGGTTAAAATTACTTTTCAGGATCAGTACTGGGCTGAAAGATGCAGCACTGAGGTCTCTCCTGATAACAGGTGAGTAAATCGGAATTCGTATTTCGGCTGTTTTTAGCGGAATATTTGCACAATGGTGAAGGGAGGGCGGGCCTGAGGTGACATCTGTGCAAACGCGCCCCGTGGCGCGTTTTAAGTTGGGGATTAAGTCCCCTTTAATCATGAGGGTCTCTAGGGGCCAACTAGCCCACCAGGAACCTCCAGTATGCGCCAGGGGCTGCGTTGCAGAGACGTGTACAGAGGCCACACCCTTTTACACCTCTCTGCAAGGCAGCTCTGTGGTGCTTTTTGGAAGTACATGGTGGGCTAGTTGGACTCCAGGGACCCTCAGGATTCAAGGGGACTTAATCCCCCATCTTAAAACACGCCACGGGGCCTGTTTGCACACATGTCACCTGAAGCCCCGCCCCTCCCTTCACCACTGTGCAAATGCGCCCCGTGGCGCGTTTTAAGTCGGGGATTAACTCCCTTGAATCCTGAGGGTCCCTGGGGGCCAACTAGCCCAACAGGTATATCCAAAAAGCGCCACAGAGCTGCGTTGCAGAGAGGTGTAAAAGGGGCGTGGCCTCTTTACACCGCTCTGCAACGCAGCCCCTGAGCATACTGGAGGTTCCTGGTGGGCTAGTTGGCCCCAGGACCCCAGTATTGAAGGGGAATTACTTCCCCATCTGCAAACACGCCAGGGCGCGTTTGCAGAGTGGTGAAGGAAGGGGCGGGGCCTGCGGCCCGATCGTTTTTTTTTTCCCTGAAGGGGGCTGTGTGGCCCCCTTCCTTTTTCCTATTTTTGGGCCCTGGGGACCCCATCCCCCAGGGCCTTATCCCCTTTTTTTTTTTTTTTTTAATTATACAGGAAGGGGGCCGCGTGGCCCCCCTCCCCTGGCCGAATCCTACCCCGGGGACCCCATCCCCCGGGGCATGGCCACACTTTTTCATACATTTTTAAGGAGGGGGCTGCGTGGCCCCCTCCTCAGGCCTCCTTGCCCCGGGGACCCCATCCCCCGGGGCAGGCCTTTCTTATTCTTTTAAAAAATTATTTCTGGGGAGGGGGCCGCGTGGCCCCCTCCCGGGCCACTACTTGCCCCGGGGACCCCATCCCCCGGGGCCTGGCCTCTGGTTGGGGACTGTGGGGGGTCCCCAAACCCCCACAGTCCCGCCGGCTCCCGACTCCTGCGCGAGCCGTGCATTGCTTTTCCACATGGGGAGCAGCTAACATGCTGCTCCCCATGTGGAAAGCAATTGTCTTTGGATATTGGAAGCGAGAGCAGGTTTCCTGCTCTCTCTTCCAATATCCAAAGCAGTTTGCAATGACAGGACGGGAGCCGCGAGGCTCCCGTCCTGTCATTGCAAACAGCAGTGTCCCGGGGGTAGGCACCCCGGGACACTGCAGGAGCCGGCCCTGGGGGTGCCGGTCCCCAGGGCCACCACAGGCTCCAGGAGGGGGCCGCGCGGCCCCCTCCCATCCAAATGCACAGCCCCGGGAGGTGGTGGTCCTCGGGGTCCTTAACGGACCCCCATTTTCAATTTGTTAGTGCCCCGGGAGGTGGTGGTCCTCGGGCGTGGTGGGGGCTGGAGCCCCCCACACATGTTAATTTAATAAATAAAGAAGCCCCGGGAGGTGGTGGTCCCCGGGGCTGCGGGAGGGCTCAGAGCCCTCCCGCTACTTTTTCAAATAAAGCCCCAGGGGGTGGCGGTCCCCGGGGCTTGGGGGGCCCTTAGAGGCCCCCATACATAAAATAAACCCCCCCCAGCATGCCCCCGGGACTTGGCCCACGCGGGGGCAAATTTACATCGAAGCGCGGGAGACCGCGCTTCGATTTTTTTTTTTGCAGGATCCGCGCACCCTGAGCGCATCCTGCCAATTTAAAAAAAAAAAATGCTTTTTTTTGCCCAGGGGGTCCTTGTGGGACCCCCTGAGCAGGCCTAGGGGGTTAGGGTGTTTCTACCCTGCCCCCTTTGTGCGTTTTGCACACTAGTTTCTTTTTTTTTTCTCGGCAAGATCCGCGCACCCTAAGCGCATCCTGCCGATTTATTTTTTAAAAAAATGCTTTTTTCTGCCTAGGGGGTCCTTGTGGGACCCCCTGAGCAGACCTAGGGGGTCAGGGTGTTTCTACCCTGCCCCCTTTTTGTGCTTTGCGCACTTGTTTCTGTCCCTCAGTTCTACCGAGGGACAAAATGGCTGCCAACACTTCTTGATTTGGAGTGTTGACAGCCAATTAGCATGCAGCTCGTGATCGGTAGGGTACGCGGATCTGACGCGCCCATAGATATATATGTGATTTTAATTGTGAATTTCTCAGGAACTACTGAACGGATTTACACCATTTTAGCAAAAGGCACCAGTCTGAACCAAGGGCTACCTCTTTGCCAAATTTGGGGTAATTCCGTTCAGCAGTTCGGGCTGTAGCTGCGACTAAAGGTTCATATGGAAAAATGAATGCGGAAAATGCGTTTTGGGACCCCCCATTTTCTCGGCCCCCGCTTGACGTATCACCCCGAGACTTTCAGGGTAGGAGTGGACCGGAGCGCCCCAACAAGTTGGAAGCTTTCGCGAAGATTCGTCAACCGGCGCCAACGTTATTGCAAATAGAAGGTCGCTGATTTCCTATGGATAATAGGTCCTAACTATAACTATCTACTGGCGACCGCCAGTAGATAATATACATATATATATATATCTAACGAAGATTCCTCCCACCAGAGAAAGAACCGGAGGGACACACCAGGGGACCAGGAAGAACAACTTTATTACTGTCCAGGAGGCATGACGCGTTTCGGCTGATTGCCTTCTTTAAATGCCAAACACTGCAAACTGCCAACTGCCGCCTTTCATACGATCCATTTTACTTCCAATTGGTGGAAGCCCAGCTAAGGCGATTGGTTGTTAGAACGCCATCTCGCAGCCTCCATCGGCGGACTGCGACTCCCAGAAGGCACCATCCCGGCCATCAGGTAAGCGTTTCTATCACCTTTTCATGACTCGTAGTGAGCGCTGGTGATCCGTGAACAAACGTGAATAGTGCAGTTTTAAAAATGTCCCAGTGTCCTCGCAGCACAAGGCTCCTCTCCCCGGTCCCCATTGACGTCTCACCGCATGTATCCAAGATTGTGTGGTCTCGGAGACTAAGCTACAGTGAGCGAGTCTCTCCGTGCAGTCACGGACTGCAAGTCACAGCGAAACTCCACAGTTCCAGGATGCGGGGGCCAGAGCAGTCCAATCCCTTGGCAGCGAAAAAGCTGTACAGAAGCACAGCGGTTGCCCTTGAAGCTCCGGCCACAAACGAGACAGGTCCCCAAGCACGCTCAGGGCTTGCGTGCAAAATATCCAATGAAGATTCCTCCCACCAGAGAAAGAACCAGAGGGACACACCAGGGGACCAGGAAGAACAACTTTATTACTGTCCAGGAGGCATGACGCGTTTCGGCTGATTGCCTTCTTCAGTAGCCAAACACTGCAAACTGCCAACTGCCACCTTTCATACGATCCATTTTACTTCCAATTGGTGGAAGCCCAGCTAAGGCGATTGGTTGTTAGAAAGCCATCTCGCAGCCTCCATCGGCAGACTGCGACTCCCAGAAGGCACCATCCCGGCCATCAGGTATGCGTTTCTATCGCCTTTTCATGACTCGTAGTGAGCGCTGGTGATCCGTGAACAAACGTGAATAGTGCAGTTTTAAAAATGTCCCAGTGTCCTCGCAGCACAAGGCTCCTCTCCCCGGTCCCCATTGACGTCTCACCGCATGTATCCAAGATTGTGTGGTCTCGGAGACTAAGCTACAGTGAGCGAGTCTCTCCGTGCAGTCACGGACTGCAAGCACAGCGAAACTCCACAGTTCCAGGATACGGGGGCCAGAGCAGTCCAATCCCTTGGCAGCGAAAAAGCTGTACAGAAGCACAGCGGTTGCCCTTGAAGCTCCGGCCACAAACGAGACGAGTCCCCCAAGCACGCTCAGGGCTTGCGTGCAAAATATCCAATGAAGATTCCTCCCACCAGAGAAAGAACCAGAGGGACACACCAGGGGACCAGGAAGAACAACTTTATTACTGTCCAGGAGGCATGACGCGTTTCGGCTGATTGCCTTCTTCAGTAGCCAAACACTGCAAACTGCCAACTGCCACCTTTCATACGATCCATTTTACTTCCAATTGGTGGAAGCCCAGCTAAGGCGATTGGTTGTTAGAAAGCCATCTCGCAGCCTCCATCGGCAGACTGCGACTCCCAGAAGGCACCATCCCGGCCATCAGGTATGCGTTTCTATCGCCTTTTCATGACTCGTAGTGAGCGCTGGTGATCCGTGAACAAACGTGAATAGTGCAGTTTTAAAAATGTCCCAGTGTCCTCGCAGCACAAGGCTGCTCTCCCCGGTCCCCATTGACATCTCACCGCATGTATCCAAGATCGTGTGATCTCGGTGACTAAGCTACAATGAGCGAGTCTCTCCGTGCAGTCACGGACTGCAAGTCACAGCGAAACTCCACAGTTCCAGGATGCGGGGGCCAGAGCAGTCCAATCCCTTGGCAGCGAAAAAGCTGTACAGAAGCACAGCGGTTGCCCTTGAAGCTCCGGCCACAAACGAGACGGGTCCCCCAAGCACACTCAGGGCTTGCGTGCAAAATATCCAACGAAGATTCCTCCCACCAGAGAAAGAACCGGAGGGACACACCAGGGGACCAGGAAGAACAACTTTATTACTGGCCAGGAGGCATGACGCGTTTTGGCTGATTGCCTTCTTCAAATGCCAAACACTGCAAACTGCCAACTGCCACCTTTCATACGATCCATTTTTACTTCCAATTGGTGGAAGCCCAGCTAAGGTGATTGGTTGTTAGAAAGCCATCTCGCAGCCTCCATTGGCAGACTGCGACTCCCAGAAGGCACCATCCCGGCCATCAGGTAAGCGTTTCTATCGCCTTTTTATGACTCGTAGTGAGCGCTGGTGATCCGTGAACAAACGTGAATAGTGCAGTTTTAAAAATGTCCCAGTGTCCTCGCAGCACAAGGCTCCTCTCCCCAGTCCCCATTGACGTCTCACCGCATGTATCCAAGATCGTGTGGTCTCAGAGACTAAGCTACAGTGAGCGAGTCTCTCCGTGCAGTCACGGACTGCAAGTCACAGCAAAACTCCACAGTTCCAGGATGTGGGGGCCAGAGCAGTCCAATCCCTTGGCAGGGAAAAAGCTGTACAGAAGCACAGCGGTTGCCCTTGAAGCATATGTGTAATGGGTTTATATGTACCTGTAAAACACTTACATTTAGTGGTAAAGGCATGCATGCTAAAGACATATGCATTGTAAATTTAATATTGGTAAGTAGTAACACTATATATATATATATATATATATATATATATATATATATATATATATATATATATATATATATATATATATGTATATATATATATAAAGAAGCAGAGAACTCTGGGTAGTTCTCAAGTTTAGGTGGAAAGCAGCTCCTGTATAGAGCACTCTCAACACCAGCGACACTCTAAATCTGCTCACCTCAAATGTCTGCTTTTCTATCAAAGTCTTTAAGCGTAGGATTAGCACAGTGCCATCCACTCCGAGATAGAAAGGAACAAAGTCTTTTGACATTTCTACAGCAAAGTCTTTAAGCATAGTACTAGCACAGTGCTGTCCATGCAGAGCTGTAAAATGACAAAAGCCATTTACCACTCCAGGTACAATATTACAGCTTTGAAGTGGTAGAATACCATCCAAGCCAACCTGAAATGAGTAAAAGCAACCCCTGACACAGTGTTTCGCTCTAATTAGAGCTCTTCAGAGAGGTATAGCTTTGTCCAGACACAAGGGAGCACCCAGTATAGAGTCAAAGAATACCCTTTCAGGCATAGAGTGACGCATACATTTATGCGTCACTCTATGCCTGAAAGGGTATTCTTTTGATTGATATATATATATATATATATATATATATATATACACACACACACACACACACACACACACACACACCTATACTCACTATTGATGTTATAAAATCCCTTTCCACCCAAAAACCTACACCCACCCTAAACCCTATGAATTCCCTTTCCACACAAAAACCCACACCCACCCTAAACCCTAAAAATACCCTTGCAATCCCAAAAACCTATACCTACCCTAAACCATAAAATTACTCTTGCCACCCAAAAACCCACATCCACCCTAAAATTACCCTTGCCATCCAAAAACCCATTACCCACCCTTAACCCTAAAAATACACTTGCTACTCAAAAACCCGTATCCAGCCTAAAATTACTCTTGCCACCCAAAAACCCATACCCACCCAAAACCCCAATATTACCCTTGCCACCCAAAAACCCACACCCTCCCAAAACTATAAAAAATCCCTTTCCTCCCAAAAACCCATACCTACCCTAAACCCTAAAAATACCCCAAAAATCCAAACCCACCATAAATCCTAAAATTACCCGTTCTACGAAAAAACCATACCCACCCTAAACCCTAAAGTTATCCTTGACACCCAAAAACCCATACCCACCCTTAACCCTAAAAATACACTTGCCAACCAAAAACTCCATACCCACCCTAAAATTACCCTTGCTACCCAAAAACCCATACCCACCCAAAATTAAAAAAATACCCTTGCCACCAAAAACCCATACCCAATCTAAGCCCTAAAATTACCCTTGCCACCCAAAAACCATAACCATCCTAAACACAAAAAATACCCTTGCAACCCAAAAACCCACACCCACCCTAAACCCTAAAATTTCTCTTGCCACCCAAAAACCCATGCCCACCCAAAACTTAAAAAGTACCCTTGCCACCCAAAAACCCATACCCACACTAAACCCTAAAATTACTCTTGCCACCCAAAAGCCAATACCCACCCAAAACCCTAAAAATACCCTTGCCACCCAAAAGCCCATACTCGCCCTAAAATTACCCTTGCCACCCAAAAACCCATACCCACCCAAAACCCTAAAATTACCCTTGCCACCCAAAATCCCACACCCACCATAAACCCTCAAAATACCCTTACCACCCAAATACCCATGCGCACCCTAAACCCTTACAAATACACTTGCAACCCTATATATACAGGCCTGCTCAGGGGTCCCACAAGGACCCCCAGGGTCAAACAAAGTATTTAAAAAAAAAACAAAAAACAGCCGAATTCGGGCTGGGTGCGCAAATCGTCCCAAGAAAATTAAAAAAATGAAGCGCTTTGTTGTACTTAAGCCCCCGGGTGGACCAGGTCCCAGGGCAATGCCGAATTGTGTAGTGGGGGCCCGCGAGGGCCCCCGCAACCACAGGGACCCGGGGCTGTTGAAATGTAGGGAGCCCTTGATGGCCCTGGGGGCTGCCACCCCCCTGGGCCGGCTCCTGCAATGTCCCGGGGTGCCCACCCCCGGGACATTGCTTTTTGCTATGGCAGGTCGGGAGCACTTCTTACGCCCCGTCATAGCAAACCCTGCTTTTCTTCATTGAAGCGAGAGCAGAAAACCTGCTCTCGCTTCAACGAAGCAAAGCAGAATTGCTTTGGGCAAGGGGAGCTGCATGTTAGCAGCTCCCCTTTCCCAAAAGCAATGCCAGTTCCCACAGGAGGCGCGGAGCTGGCTGGGACCATGGGGGCATTTGGGCTCCCCCCACGGTCCCCAACGGTAAGGGCTGGCACCGGGGAATGGGGTCCCCAGGGCCAAAAGTGGCCCAGGAGGGGAGCCACGCGGCCCCCTGCCTTTATTTTAAAAAAAATGAATGGCCAGGCTCTGGGGGATGGGGTCCCCGGGGCCAATATTGGCCTGAAAAACAATTGTGTTTTTTTTAATATGTTGGCAGTCTCCGGGGCATGGGGTCCCCGGGGCGAATACCCAATAATGGAATTCAGGCATTTTTTTTTCCTTTCGAGTTTGGAGTTGCGACTCCAATGTGGCTCTCAGCGCGGCCCCCCCTTTAACGTCATGTTGGATCCGCGAATTCACCTTAAATAATTAAGTAGTATATATTTTAGAAAATAGTGATGTATTTGTGAAGTTGTTTTAAAGAGGTATTGTGATTGAAGTTAATGAGAAGTTTAAAATTGATAGAGTTGTTAAAAATAACTTGTTATAGGGTGGCTCTAAAAAGAGCCCTTGTTTTCATTTTGAGTTTGTTGTAGCTACATGTAAGTGCAGATGCACAGCTTTAGGTTGTTGAGAAACACTCTGTTTCCTTGATCTATGAAGTGTACTCCATCACTTCTGTAGTTGTCATCCATATCAAAACGTAGATTGTTGTAGATAGACCCCATTCTATGATCACTGAGGTATGCAGAAACAGCTTTATTGACATTCTTCCTAGCTTTCTCAAACTGTGGACAGAATTGAGTTGACCACTTCCATTTCTGTCTTTGGCATATATTAGAGTATACAAAGACCGTTTAAGGTAAAAGCAACATGAATTGTGCAAAGGTGTCCTTCATTAGCATTTCCAGACCTACCCCACTCAATGTGCCTAGGTCATTGCCACCACAGTGCACAATCATGAGGTCAGGGGGTTGGAGATGCGAAAAGGTTTTTACCAAAGGCATCAATTGGTGCCACTTTAATCCTCACTGTGCAATCCATTTAATATCCACATTTTCCAAAGCTAGGTCTTTGTCAATACCTCTGCGTTCAGCATACCTTTTGTACCAGAAAACATAGCTGTGCCCAACAATCCATATTGTAAGCATCTTGAAGGGATGTCAGGAAGTAATGAACAGATGTCTGTAGCTGAGGTAGTCAGTTGGTAGAATGAGAGGTATCTAAAATGGTGGACAAGATGCTGTTTTTAAAAAGTAGAGAATTGATTGGCTGTTTAAGAAGATTGTACATTGAAAAATTGGGTGCATGTTACTTTTTTTAAAAGCATGTTTCTTCTTGGTTAATAGAAATTGTTTGAAAGGTACAGTAGATAGGATAAGGTGATATTTTGGAATTGTCAACATTGTGTGCTGAACTTGAAAATATGATGAACTTGTGACCTGTCAGTTCAGCTGAATGTTCCATGAACTGTTACTATGGAAACTGGGATTAAGGAAAATGGGGGAAGGGTTGAAACTTAACTCTGGACTTAAAATGTGAAATTTTAATTTATATGTAGGTGATATCTTATTAAAGTGATTTCCCAAGTCACTACTATCTTTAGAAGTGATGTGGTGTTAAAAAATAGTGGTATTTTTATTTGTAATATATTTTTAAATTCCCGAATGGTTTCGCGGCTCCATTGCGTTGGTGCACGGTGGAGTCGCGACTCCAATAAATTCCAGAAGCAGTTTGGGCACTTTTAAAAGTCAGTTGGTAAGGGTTAATATGTCTAACCAATAGAAATGTGTTTTACAATTTTAAATAATGTAGGAAGCAATGTGATTTGTTACTTACATGTATTTGTGTGGAGCAAGAGAGGAAAACTTTGCCATTACTGGTTTTACCTTGCTGACAGTAGTGCATCACATTGATTGTGTGCATAAGAAAATCTTTTGTGAGTTTGTGATATTTGAAGTTCTACAAATCAATTTGAAAGGTGAGTTATAAATTTGTGAGGTGTACTATGTATTAGGTTTATTTTCAATCAATAAAAATTATTGATGAACTGTGATATTTGAAATATATTATTAAATGTAGAGATGTGTATTGTAGTTTGTTTTATTGTACTTAAATGTTGTTTGAAATAGATTTTGTATAGTAATATGTGTATATTGGAAGATGGATTAGTGATTATGGTATTTTGTATTAGTGTGTGCATATGTACAATTGTAGTATACCACATAATTTTAGCTGTTGTTTTAAATTTGGGGGTAGAGTCTGTCAAGGTTTAAGGTGTGCATGGAGTTATGTCTCTACTTGTATATGTATTTTCACACGTCTTATACATTTGAAGGTGCATGATGTATAACAAAGAGATGTTGTTGCTTTTTATGTGGTAGGCTCCAGACTGTGAGTACTAGTAGAATGGTGAAGATGGAGCACAAAAGTGTGGTTTAAAAGAAGCTGACATAAGGTGTTATTTATTAGGCTTCTTTTTTTAAGTTTCTAGAGAGGTACAGTTGAAATATGCCCCATAATTGTTGGTGTTTGCTTGAAATTGGAAGTTTGTTCTGTGAATTTTTAAGGTTTGGATAGTGTTATAGTACAGACATATTTATGTATTTTTTAGGAACATGATAAGAGTTTTAGTAAAGAGATATGAAGGGTTTCTGCTTTGTATTTGGGTACGTGTAACATTATAAGTAGTTGTAGAATGGTGAAGAAGCAGTCTGAAAGTGAGGATTGAGATGTTTGTAGAGATGTTATTTATTAGAGTAATTTGTATGATGTGAGGAAAGTTATATTTCATATATACTGCATAATTTTCAGTGTCTGAAAATTGAAGTGTAGTCTGTGGAGTTTTGAGCTGTGGATGGTGTTGTGACTGAGATAAAGTGCGTGTGAAGATGATAGATGTATATATTTATGTGTGTATTACTTTTATATATGATGGTGATAGCAAAAGGTACAGACATATGCATTCATGGTTTTAGAAATGTGGGGAGACTTTCATGAAAGATAAGTGAAGTATTGCTTTCCTGTTAGCTATGCTGTATACTCGATTAGTACTAGAATAGTGAAGCTGTATTCTGCTACTACTAAGGATGTTGCACTTTCTATGTAGTCTTGTAAATCTGCAGATATTACTCTTGTAGTCATGCAATCACCCATGCATTATGTATGTACTCTTTTAATCCTCTAGACGTTACCTCTGTACTCATGAAATCACCAAAGGATTAGCTGTACAGTGCTTCAATCGCCCAGGCACTATCCTTGCACTCTTTCAATCATGCAGGCACTACTTATGTATTTATATAATCACCCAGGCTCTACTGTTGCACTCTTGTAATCACTCAGGCAGTACCTTAGTATTTCTGTAATCACCCAGGCACTACTCATGGACTTATAAAGTCACCCAGTCACTTCCTGTGTACTCCAGTAATACTCCAAATATTATCCCTGCAGTCATGCAATAACTGAGGTAGTAGTTATGTACTATCCCTGCAGTCTTGCAATCATGCTGGTTGTACCTATGCACTCATGTAATAACGCAGGCACTATCCTTGCAGTTGTAGAACCACCCAGGCCCTACTGTTACACTCATCTATTTACTACTCCTTGAGTCATCTATGCCTTCAGGTGGTATTTATACAGTTATCCATGCACTCAACATGTATGTGTGCACTCATGCAATTAGTCAGTCACTATCTATCTTCTCCCGCAATTACCCAGCGACTACGTTTGGAATCATAAAATCACCCAAGCACTACGCATGGAGATATGAATTCACTCAAGCAGATCTATTATATGTCTCTGTTTCTAGGTTTCACTATATTTCAGAAATATTGTATATATATTTCTTTTAGATATGATAATGTTTTAAAAAGGTAGAGACATATGTATGCATGCTTTTAATGAAATGGAGAGACTTATGGTTGAGTCATGTAATAGTCTGCTGCTTTATATTTGGCTAGGCCCAACACTCATGCAGTTATAAAAACACCCAAGCGCTACTTATGCAGTCTTCCAATGATCCAGTCACTACATATGCACTTCTGTAATCACTCAGGCATTACTCTTGCACTCATAGAATCACCTAGACGCTACTGGTGCACTCATCTATTCACGTAGGTACTACTCAGTGACGCATCTATGCCTACAGGTGCTATTTATACAGTTATCCATGCACTCAAAGTTTATGTGTGCACTCATGCAATTAGCCAGTCACTGTCCAAATTCTTCTGTAATTACCCAGTGACTTCCTTTTGAGACATCCAATCACCCAAGTACTACGCATGGAGTTATGAATTCACTTAGGCAGATCTATTACATATCTCAGTTTCTAGGTTTCACTATATTCCTTTTAGATTGTTTTTATATTTCTTTTAGATATGTTGATGATTAGAAAAGGTAGAGACATTTGTATGCATGCTTTTAACAATATGGAGAGACTTATGGTTGACTCATGTAATAGTCTGCTGCTTTTTATTTGGCTAGGCCCAACACTCATGCAGTTATAAAAACACCCAAGCGCTACTTATGCAGTCTTCCAATGATCCAGTATCTACATATACACTGCTGTAATCACTCAGGCATTACTCTTGCAGTCATGCAAACATCCAGGCAGTACCAGTACAGTCATGCAATTAACTAGGTATTACCCATGCACACTTTGGATCATGTAGCCACTTCTCATGTACTTATATAAGCACTCAGACGCTAATGTTGCATTCCTTCTATCACGGAGGCACTATGCTTGTACTTATGTAATCACTCAGCTAGTAGTCATGCTGTTATATAATCATCCAGGCACTACCTTTGTATTCCTTTATTCACTCAGGCTCTACCTCAGTAGTGCTGCAATCACCCAACCAGTACCCATGCACTTATGAAATCACCCAGTCACTTTCTATGAAGTCATGTAAATCCCCAGATAACCCCCCTGTAGTCAAATATTCAACCAGGTGTTATCTATGTACTCCTTTAATTCCCCAGATGTTACCCCTGTACTCATGCAATCACCAATATGTTGGCTATACATTGCTTCAATCACCCAGGCACTATCTTTTGACTCTTTCAATCACACACACACTACTCTTGTACTTCACTCAGCCAGTACTCATCCACTTATAAAATCACCCTGGCACTACTTTTGCAGTCCTGTAATCACTCAGGTAGTATCTTAGTACTTCTGTAATCACCCAGGGAGTACTCATGGACTTATAAAGTCACCCACTCACTTTCTCTGTACTCCATACATCCCCCAGACATTACCTTTGCAGTCATGGAATCATGCAGTCACTAGTTATGTACTATTCCTGAAGTCATGGAATCATGCGGGCTGTACCTATGCACTCATTTAATAAACCAGGTATTACCCTTGCAGTCATAGAATTACCCAGACGCTACTGTTGCACTCATTTATTCACGTTGGTACTATTCAGTGAGTCATCTATGCCTACGGGTGCTATTTATACAGTTATCCATGCACTCAATGTTTATCTGTGCACTCATGGAATTAGCCACTCACGGTCCATCTTCTCCTGTAATTACCCAGTGACTTCCTTTGGAGTCATCCAATCACCCAAGTACTACACATGGAGTTATGCATTCACTTAAGCAGATCTATTACATGTGTCAGTTTGTAGGTTTCACTATATTCCTTTTAGATTGTATTGATATTTCTTTTAGATATGTTGATGATTTGAAAAGGTAGAGACATTTGTATGCATGCTTTTAACAATATGGAGAGACTTATGGTTGAGTTATGTAATAGTCAGTTACTTAATATTTGGCTAGGCCCAACACTCATGCAGTTATAAAAACACCCAAGTGCTAGCCATGCAGTCTTCCAATGATCCAGTCACTACATATGCACTGGTGTAATCACTCAGGCATTACTCTTGCACTCATGCAAACATCTAGGCAGTACCTGTACAGTCATGGAATCAACTAGGTATTACCCATGCACTCTTTGAATCATGTAGCCACTTCTCATGTACTTATATAATCACTCTGGAGCTAACGTTGCATTCCTTCTATCACGGAGGCACTACACTTGTACTTATGTAATCACTCAGCTAGAAGTCATGCTGTTATATAATCATCCAGGCACTACCTTTGCACTCCTTTATTCACTTAGGCACTACCTCAGCAGTGCTGCAATCACCCAACAGGTACCCATGGACTTATAAAATCACCCAGTCACTTTCTATGTAGTCATGTAAATCTCGGGATATTACCCCTGTAGTCATGCAATCACCCAGATGTTATCTATGTACTCCTTTATTTCCCCAGACATTACCCCTGTACTCACAGCGCCTTGAGACCCTCACGGGTGAGTAGCACGCTTTATAAACCCCCTGATTGATTTATTGACTCATACAATCACCAATATGTTGGCTATACATTGCTTCAATAACCCAGGCACTATCTTTTCACTCTTTCAATCACACATGCACTACTCTTGTACTTATGTTATCACCCAGCCAGTAGTCATGCACTTATAAAATCATCCAGGCACTACTTTTGTAGTCCTATAATCACTCAGGTAGTATCTTAGTACTTCTGTAATCATCCAGGCAGTACTGATGGATTTATAAAGTCACCCACTCACTTCCTCTGTACTCCATAACTCATCCAGATATTACCTTTGCAGTCATGGAATCATGCAGGCACTAGTTATGTACTATTCCTGATGTCATGGAATCATGCAGGCTGTACCTATGCACTCATTTAATAAACCAGGTATTACCGTTGCAGTCATAGAATCACCCAGACCCTACTGTTGCACTCATCTATTCACGTAGGTACTACTCAGTGACGCATCTATGCCTACGGGTGCTATTTATACAGTTATCCATGCACTCAATGTTTATGCGTGCACTCATGGAATTAGACACTCACGGTCCATCTTCTCCTGTAATTACCCAGTGACTACCTTTGGAGTCATCCAATCACCCAAGCACTAAGCATAGAGTTGTACATTCATTTAAGCAGATCTATTGCATGTCTCTGTTTCTAGGTTTCACTATATTCCAGATATATTGTATATATATTTCTTTTAGATATGATGATAATTTGAAAACGTAGAGACATATGTATGCATGCTTTTAACAATATGGAGAGACTTATGGTTGAGTCATGTAATAGTCTGCTGCTTTATATTTGGCTAGGCCCAACACTCATGCAGTTATAAAAACATTCAAGTGCTACACATGCAGTCTTCCAATGATCCAGTTACTACATATGCACTGCTGTAATCACTCAGGCATTACTCTTGCACTCATGCAAACATCCAGGCAGTACCAGTACAGTCATGCAATTAACTAGGTATTACCCATGCACACTTTGGATCATGTAGCCACTTCTCATGTACTTATATAAGCACTCAGACGCTAATGTTGCATTCCTTCTATCACGGAGGCACTATGCTTGTACTTATGTAATCACTCAGCTAGTAGTCATGCTGTTATATAATCATCCAGGCACTACCTTTGTATTCCTTTATTCACTCAGGCACTACCTCAGTAGTGCTGCAATCACCCAACTAGTACCCATGCACTTATGAAATCCCCCAGTCACTTTCTATGAAGTCATGTAAATCCCCAGATAACCCCCTGTAGTCAAATATTCAACCAGGTGTTGTCTATGTACTCCTTTAATTCCCAAGACGTTACCCTTGTACTGATACATTCAGCAATTTGTTAGCTATACATTGCTTCAATCACCCAGGCACTATCCTTTCACTCTTTCAATCATACACACACTACTCTTGTACTTATGTTATCACTCAGCTAGTACTCAATCACTTATAAAATCACCCAGGCAATACCTTTGCACTCCTGTAATCACTCAGGCAGTATCTTAGTACTCTTGCAATCACCGCGGCAGTATCCATGCACTTATAAAATCACCCACTTACTTCCTATGTACTCCAGTAATCCCCCAGATATTACCCCTGTAGTCATGCAATCACCCAGGCACTAGTTTGTACTACCCCGACAGTTATAGAATCATACAGTTTCTACCTATGCAGTCATGTAATAACCCAAGCACTATTCTTGCAGTCATACAACCACCTAGGCCGTACTGTTGCCCTTATCTACTCAACTAGGCATGTCTTAGTGAGTCATCTGTGTCTCCAGGTGGTATTTATACACTTATCCATGAGTTGAACCTGTATGCGTGCACTTATCTAATTAGCTACTCACTATTCCTCTTGTCCTGCAATTACTTAGCAACTACCTTTGGAGTCATACAATCACCCAAGTACTTCCCATGGTGGTATGCAATCTCTTAAGCAGATCTATTGCATGTCTCAGTTTGTAGGTTTCAGTATATTCCAGAAATATTGTATATATTTCTTTTAAATATGATGATGTTTTGAAAAGGTAGAGACGTATGTATGCATGCTTTTAACGATATGGAGAGACATATGGTTGACTCATGTAATAGTGTGCTTTTTTATATTCGGCTAGGCCCAACACTCATGTAGTTCTAAAAACATCCAAGTACTACCCATGCAGTGTTTCCATGATCCAGTCACTACATATGCAGTGTTGTAATCACTCAAGCATCACCCCTGCACTGATGCAACCATCCAGGCACTACCTATGCACTCATGTAATTACTAAGGTATTACCCATGCACTCTTTGAATCATGTAGCTACTATTCATGCACTTATATAATCACTCAGACACTATTGTTGTTCTCTTTCAATTATAGAGGCACTAGACTTGTACTTATGTAATCACTTAGCCAGTAGTCATAGTATTATTCAATTACCCAGGCACTCCCTTTGTACTCATTTATTCACTCAGGTGTTACGTCAGTAGTCCTGTGATCACCTAAGAAGTACCCATGGTCTTTTAAAATCACCCAGTGACTTTCTATGTAATCATGTAAATCCCCAGATATTACTCTTCTAGTCATGCAATCACCCAGGCTTTATGTATGTACTCTTTTAATCCTCTAGATGTTACCTCTGTACTCATGCAATCCCCAAAGCATTAGCTGTACAGTGCTTCAATCACCCAGGCACTATCCTTGCACTCTTTCAATCATGGAGGCAGTACTCTTGTACTTATGTAATCACTTAGAAGGTATTCATGCACTTATAAAACCACCCACATACTACGTTTGCACTCCTGTAATCACTCAGGCAGTACTTTAGTACTTCTGTAATCACCCAGGCAGTTCTCATGGACTTATAAAATCACTCACTCACTTCCTATGTACTCCAATAATCCCCTAGATATTACCCCGGCAATCATGCAATCCCCCAGGCACTAGTTATGTACTACCCATACAGTTATAGAATCATGCACTCTCTACCTATGCACTCATGTAATAACCCAGGCACTACCCTTGCAGTCGTAGAATGGCCCAGATTCTACTGTTGCAGTCATCTATTCACCTACACACTACTCAATGAGTTATCTATATCTTTAGGTGCTATTCATACCCTTATCTATACACTCAATGTTTATGTGTGCACTCATGCAATTAGCTAGTCACTATTCATCTTCTTTTACAATTATCGAGTGACTACTCTTCAACTCATTCAATCACCCAAGCACTACTCATGAAGTTATGCAATCACTCAGGCAGATCTATTACATGTTTCAGTTGTAGGTTTCACTATATTCCAAAAATATTGTATACATATTTCTTTTAGATATGATGATGATTTGAAAAGGTAGAGACGTATGTATGCATGCTTTTAACAATATGGAGATACTTATGGTTCAGTCATGTAATAGTCTGCTGCTTTATATTTGGCTAGGCCCAACACTCATGTAGTTATAAAAACATCCAAGTACTACCCATGCAGTCTTTCAATGATCCAATCACTACATATGCAGTGCTGTAATCATTCAAGCATCACCCCTGCACTGATGCAACCATCCAGGCACTACCTATACACTCAAGCAATCACTAAGGTATTACCCAAGCACTCTTTGAATCATGTAGCTACTATTCATGCACTTATATAATCACTCAGACACTATCGATGTTCTCTTTCAATCATAGAGGCACTAGCCTTGTACTTATGTAATCACTTAGCCAGCAGTCATGGTATTATTACATCACCCAGGTACTTCCTTTCAACTCATTTATTCACTCAGGTGTTACGTCAGTAGTCCTGCGATCACCTAAGAAGTACCCACGCTCTTATAAAATCACCCAGTTACTTTCTATGTAGTCATGTAAATCCCCAGATATTACTCTTGTAGTCATGCAATCACCCAGGCATTACATATGTACTCTTTTAATCCTCTAGATGTTACCTCTGTCTCATGCAATCACCTAGCTACTATCTATAAATTTATATAATCGCTCAGGTACTATCCTTGCACTCCTTCTATCATATAGGTATTACCTTTGTACTTATGTAGTCACTAAGTCAGTACTGATGCACTTATAAAATCACCCAGGCACTACCATTGCACTCCTTCAATCACTCAGGCATTCCCTCAGTACTCCTGCAATCACCCAAGCAGTACTTATGCAGTTATAAAATCACCCACTGATTTGCTATGTACTCTATTAATCCTCCAGATATTAGTCCTTCAGTCATACAATCACTTGCAGTTGTTGAATCATCCATGTTCTACTGTTGCATTTATCTATTCACCTATGCACTTCTTAATGTATTTCTTTATTTATAGATGACAATATTTGTATATAATTATTTTAATAATATTAAATATTATATTGAAAGATAATAAATTCTTTTTTTTACATTCTTCATATTTATTGAGAAATATTCAGTATGAGAAGAAAAGATCAAAAGAAAAGACAACAAAGAAAAAAGAACTAGAATCAGAATATACTTTATTCGATTTCAATTCATAATAAAATCATAAAAGCCACAATAAAAACATTCATAAAAATATATCAATACACAATACAAATTTGTCTATACACTATACAAAATTGTCTAAACAACTACACTTTGAAAAAACTCCCATCTATTATTTTCTCAAAATTTTTCTGACGCATCCTTAGCGTTTTGGATCGTAAATACACGTTATAAGTTTGTAAAATAGAGACCATTACCTAATAAAACTCTTTCTTTTTTTCATTATACTTTTCAAAAGGCCAGTCATGATCATCACACAATAAACATTTTCCATTAATTGCAGATATAAAAAGGCCGGATGACATTGCCTCCAACCCCCTTGTTTTAAAAAAGGCAGAATCCATCTAGCTCTTTCCTTTGAATATATTTTACAAAAGAGAATCACGTGGATAGTTGATTGCTTTGAGATATTATCACACGGACAGTGACACAATTTTCTTGACCAATCATTAACAGAGGGAAAACTAACCAAGCGGTGAAAACAGTCAAACCTAAACCGTGTAAGGAGGTATCTATCGTACCCTCCGATGCACCAAACCAAGTAGGGCTGGATATGATAGGTTGCCAATGTCAAATAATGCTGGATCACCGTGCATTTATTCATCTCCTGTGCGGCTCTTAGAGACTCTAAATGTGTCATACAAAGAAGTTTAAAATCTTTCCTAGAAATAGAATTCATGGTTTCTGGAGCATTATAAAAATCATAGCAATTAATATCCAATAAAAATTTTCTAATATAATTCAGCCATTTAATTCTACAGACATAGTCCAATTTCATTGTATCCTTGATGATATCTCTATTCAATCCTGTATAGGTAGACGTCCAAACTCGATACCATAGTAATAGAGGTTGCATTCTAATCATATCCGAAATATATGGGATCCCCAGTTCACTATGACAATTAAAAACTGGGGAACTCTGTGGGACCGCTAAAATAAATCTTAAAAGGTATTTTCGACTAATTGGATTAAGGAGACATCATAAAAACCCCAGATTCCTGCCCCAAACAATGCAATACTCATGCATTTGGCCTGATAAATTTTGAGAAGAATCTCCGGGGAACTTTTACCCATTTTGTTTGCAAAGCTAATCACTGCCGCTATTGACCTCTTAAAAAGGAGACTCCTACTCTTAATCGCGGCTCCCCAGGAGCCAGTACGCTCAAACAAAACACCCAAGTAAGAGAACGTGCGGGTTGAGTCTATCCTGTCTTTCCCAACTGACAGGGTTCTACCTTTGCTTCTCCCCCTCCCACATGTCATAACAAATGTTTTTTTGACATTAAGTTTTAAGCCTCGATTATCCATAAAACTAATATACGAGGCAAGTGCTCTCTGGAGACCCAACTGCGTTCTGGCCATAAGCACCGCGTCATCCGCGTAGAGAAGAGATACTATCGGTTTATTGTTAATCCGAGGTGGATCTCTCGCCCCGGCCACCAGTTCCTCTTCTAAAGCATTGGTATATAAAGAGAAGAGGAACGGGGCCAGGACACAGCCTTGTCTCACACCCCTCTCCACGCGGAATGACGCCGTACATTCTCCCCTTAACCCGTATCTCACCTTTGCACTGGCCCCCGAATATAATTGTATTAAAAATTGTATAAGGGTTGGGTCAACTTTTAAATCCGTCAGAATTTTCCACAGTCTAGTGTGATTAACACAATCGAATGCGGTCGTGAGGTCTACGAAGGCCACGTAGAGCTTGCCTTCCTTCGATTGTGTGTATTTCCCCATTAGGAGGCTCAGATTTAAAACCTGCTCGTTAGTCCCCAACCCCTGTCTAAAACCATATTGGACCGTGCTCAAAATGTTATTATCCTCTGCCCACATTTGTAATCTATTTAAAACAATCCTGCCTGCTACCTTCACCAAAGCATCTAAAAGCGATATTGGTCGGTAGCAGGCAGGGTTGTTCCGATCCCCTTTTTAAAAATCGGTATAATCACTGATTCCGACCAAGACCTAATAAAACCCCTTGCACAACAAGCTTCTAAAACCCGAGTTAACAATGGGGACCATAATGTTGGGATCGATTTAAATAGATCCATCGGGACACCGTCGGGACCCGGTGCCTTACCTCCTTTGCTGGCATTAATGGCCGCTAACACCTCCTCATGCGTAATATGCATCTCTATAGGCCGAAAACCACCGACTTCTTCCCAATGGTCAGGGTCGGGGTCCAAAGAATTTCCTGCCTTCTCCTTACAGCTGTATACGTTTGAAAAGAAGTTGATCCAAGATTTTTCATTGATTGCGACCTCAATCCTAGCTCCATCATTATTCGAGAAAAACGGGGCATTTACTGCCTGCCAGAATGAGTTACAATCCTTTCTTAGGGATGCTTCATAAAGAGTATCCCACGCTAGATCTTTAAGTTCTTTCTTTCTTACTTTTCTGGCGAGATTTTAAGCCTTCCTACTTTCTCTAATCTCCCCCTGATCTCTCACAGTTCCATGGAGAGCATTTTTCAGCCTTGTATAAGTCTTGGTACAGTTGGAATCAAACCAGCCATTTTCCTTTATAGGGGGTCCCTTACTCTGTGCTATGAGCAAGTTTTGGACCACAGTAGTGATATAAGCAAATGCCCTCAGAGTGTCGTCAAAAGCAGTATTGTCTTGTAAACATACTACTATGTTATCGTATGCTTTGGTAATGATCTGTTTATTAAACGCATCCGGTTCCTTCCTATTCCAACGCACAGAGTATCCATTCTGGCGGGCTAAGGCAATATTTTGGGTCCATGCCAAACTATTGTTATTAAAATGAGAACCCCATTTAGGGGGGATTATATTAAGACTTATGGGCAGGTGATCGCTCAATGCATTATAATGTGTTTTAAATTTATCAATCCAGGTGGCGTAGCGATTAGGAACAATTATGAAATTGATTATAGATTCACAGCCTCTACCAATGAATGTATAATCAAAATCCACCGGAGGGGAACACAACAGATTCGCGAAACCCAGATCATATGAGGCCATTAAATCATTAAACTTCTCACCCCTATCGGTATGAGCAAAATGAATCATCGGTTCGTTCTCTACATTAACTACCCCACACTGCCCGGATCCAGCTTGAGTGCATATGTTTACATTAAAATCACCTCCCCAAATCGTGATCATATCAAGGCCTTTTAAGGCCCCTAATTTGTCCATTTCCTCACTAAATGACTTTAGAATATTGCCTAATTGTTCCTTTTCCGTATTGTTATAAAAATTGACTATGGACACAGCTATATTACAGTTCAAATAGATAGTAACAATTTGATAGAATGTCGTGCTTTTACCAATTTCAATTCTTAAGACCCCCAGTAGATTTGAGATATAAACACATATCCCTCCTTTATGTCTCCCATGGATTGACCGTATAGCTGGCGTATGGGAAAAAAGAACTATTTGAAGGATAGAGAAAAGCAGGAAGTAGATGAAGTAGAACATGTGACATTAAAGAAAAAGTCTTCTGGTAAGAGAACGAAAAATGTGTTAAAAGTCTTTTAAAAAATCTAAAATCTAAAGAAGGAGAAATTAATGCAAAATCAGGTTATAAGAAAACAATTCATGTTGAAAAAAGGATGAAACAATATAAAGACATTAGGAAAACAATGTATAAAAGTAGAGTACTACAAAATTAATTGAAAGATTGCAAGAAATATAAAAGAAGATCTGCATTTTACAAGAAGAAACAACAGATTGAAAGTATAGTCGAAAAAGCTTTTGAATTGAAAAGAAGATTGTTTATATTAGTATTAAAAAGAATGAAGACAATGAGTAAAACAATGCAGTTTATGAAGGAGAAAAGTAAAAGAAAAAGACTGGTTAATAGAACTAACTTTTGCTAAAAATATTCTGGTGAATGGAAGCACACTTCTAGTTTAGAACCTTTTTTAATGAAGAAAGCTATTTTCAACAAAACACATTAGTTCACCCAGTTAATACCAGTGGTCGTTCTTTTGAGGTAAAAAACGGTTGTCCACTTGAAAAAGAAAAGTTGGTTGCTAGAAATGTGGAAGAAGTAATAGCTGAAGAAATTCAAGGGAGACATTCTCAACCTCCAGTGTATACGTGGGATTGTAGTAGTATTTGTAGTATATGACAGGAATCTATTGATATTTTACGAAATTTGTTACGAGAGTATAGTAAAAAGTGTTAAACAGAAGATTAAGATGTTGCAAGGACTAGATTCTTGTAAAGTGAGAAAAATACTGGGTTGCAGGGTCATTCTCTGGCTTGTCTTTTTAGAAAAGTGTGTCGAAGTACTTTTCATCATTTGAGAATGTTAGCAGTACATCACTCTGCAATGCGGAAGTTAGTAAGAAGATTGTACTATGTAAAAAGTCCTGCATTATTTTTAAGTGAAATAAACACTGCTCTTTTGCATGGTTCAGTATCGGATGTAAAAAAAGTTTGTGATGATATACAGTTTTGTTTCTTTAGTACTGAAGAAGAGTGTGGAGAAAATGAGAGTTTGATAAGTGTAGGTATAGAAGAAGAGGTGGAGGATAGTACTACTGAGAAGTTTGTAGAAGAAATTACACAGTTTAAGGTAATTTGTTGTGGCAACCGCCGGCCCGGGCGGCGGGCATCCGCCCGCGATCGCAACACTAAAAACCGCCGGTCACATTAGCATGATGGTGACGACCGCGCCGGTGTGATTTTCCGCCCGCCACTTTTCCGCCGGTAGCAGTCCGCACGCTTGCCTGGCGGGCGGAGCTGGACCACTAAAATGGGGCCTGTGCAGGGCCAGGCTCCGCCGGCATGATTATGATGCCGGCGGTAGCCAGCCTTTCCGCGGCGGTGGAACCGCCATGAAAAGGCATACGGAGAATGTCTCCGGGGGCCCATTGCAGGCCCCCATTGTGTTGTGGGGGGGTGTGGGTGCACTAGGGGGGTACCCATGGTACTCCCCTACATATCCCTGTACCAGGTGGCAGGCACTGTGCAGTGCCTGCCACGCAGTGCAGGGATATGCAGGACATGCTTTTTTGGACATCGCTGCGGTGCTGCTGGCAGCAGCAACCGCCGCAATGTGAGATGCCGCGATCCGACCGCCGCCGTCGGATTTCGACTGTGGAGCATCCTAATGGGACCGGCGGTTATGCCGCGGTCCTAGCGGGCTGTGTTTTCCCGCTACCATGGCGGTCAGAGTGATTTTCCGACCGCCATCCTAATGACCCCCTATGTTTGTACTTGTTGTCGACGTACTCACTATAGAAGTCAAACTAGGAATGTTGATGTGTATTTAAAAAGTGAAAAGGAAAACAATGATAAATGGAATCAATTTGGTGCTTATTTGTTGGTGGAAGGTTGTTTTGAGTTGGGTAGTGATCAACATATTTGTAAATATTGTTACAGCAAATTAGAAGAGAACAAAATGCCAGCTAGAGCTGTACATAATAACCTAGAGTTGGTAGCTATTCCTCCGGAACTGGTGGATTTAAATACATATGAATCTATTCTTATTCAATATCTACACCCGTTTCAGGCTATAGTTCGTATGGAGCCTAAAACAGGTAAGTTGCCTCCCTCAGATTTACAAACAGGATTAAAAGGAAGAGTTGTGTATTTACCTTTAGATTTAAAGAAAAATATTGAAACTATTGGTGTAGAGAAAGAGGAAACTGAACCTGTAGTTATTCTAGTTAATGGTGTACCAACAAACAGTCGGACAATATGGTAAGAGTTAGTAGATGTCACCAAAGTTCAAAAGGCTACGTTTTATCTCATAGAAAACAATATTTATTATAATAATGTATATCTGGAAGAACAAGAAATATCTTTAGGAGAAGATAGAGAAATTTCAACTGGCCAAATCGAAAAAGTGGACAACTCCAGGAGTAAAGAAATTTATGAACATTATAGTATACATCCTTTACATTCAAAAGAAGTGATTGGAAATACTATTGAATTATTCCAAATGAAGAAAGTGAAGGGAACTCCTATGAGTGTTTGGGAAAGAAGTTTAGAAGCCCGTTGTTTTCCACAGCTCTTACCCACTGGAAAAGGTGGACGATATGATGAACGACCCGTGCAGATTCCAGCTTCAGAATATCGTACAACAAGATTGTACTCAGAAGATCGACAATGTATTCCATATATATTTCATCTTCTGTTTGAAAGTGACTTGTCTGGACTTTCATATGCAGTGAACCACATATTAAAAACAGGAGTTCATCTTACACATGTTTCTGCAAAGTACAACAAAGAGATGATCATTTAGAATCTCAGTTAATTAATTTGATGGCGTGTCAACGTGGTACTAATGAGTATTGGTATCGTCATCATGGAGAACTTAAATGTATGTTAAGGAAATTAGGAACCACTACGTTGTTTGTTACGCTTAGCTGTGCTGAATACGCATGGGACGATTACTTGAATTTCTACGAGAAGCAAATTCAAATATTAAAAACAATGAATTGAAGACAGCTGGAGAACTGTGTTCCTTGGATCCTGTAAATGTGTGCAGATATTTTAATCACAGGTTTCAAGCTATGATGTATTTTATCTGCAATAAAAATAATCCACCTCTTGGAGAAGTTATTGATTTCTTTTGGAGAAAGGAGTACCAAGCGAGAGGTGCTCCTCATATACATATGCTATTATGTATCAAGGATGCACCTAAATTTGGAACCAATTCTGATGAAACTGTTTTGTCTTTCATTGAAGACTATATTACCTGTGATATTCCAAAAACAGGAGGAGAAAATAGCTTAAGACAACAAGTTTTACGGTTTCAAAGTCATTGATGTGGGAAATATTGTCGACGGAAATACAAGTCAAAGGAAAAATGTTATACAAAATGTTGTTTTGGATTCCCATGTCCAGTCATTTCCAAAGGAAGAGTCAACAGTTTCATGTCAGCAGTGAGGCATACTATAACTCGGAAATCTCCGAAGAATACTTACAACATAAAAAGAACTGAAGATTCAAAGTATATAAATGAGTACAATCGAGTGATTTTGACGATGTGGAATGCAAATATGGATATCCAATATGTTGCAGATAATTCAATGGCTGTTGCTCGCTATGTTACATCATATATAACCAAATCTGAAAAGACGGAGTTGAAAGAAATGTGGGAAGAAATTTCACTAGAGAAGACTTTTAGTAACAAATTGTACAGCTTTAGTTTGAAGATGTTTTCCCATCGAGAGATTGGATTGTACGAATGTTAGGATCGGTTGACCTCTGCAAATTTATATTCAAAGTCAAGAGGAATCATTTGGGTAAGTCTAGGTCTTGCTGCAACACAAAATCGAGTATTGAAATCTGTACAAGAAATTGAATACTTAGCATTGAATGAACCGGAAAGTACAGATATTGTTAAAAACAATATGTGGGATACGTATTATCCTAAAAGAAGTCCACATGTGGAAAACATATGTCTCTTTGAAGTACTGCAATATTACAGCTTTAAGAGAAATGTTACAGAAAATATAAATGAAGAAAAATATGCAGTAATTGGATGTGATGGTTGTTTGGTAAAACATACCAGAGGAAATCTTATAAATCACAGGAAACTCAGTTGTGATACTCCAGATAAAAGGGAATTTTTCTATTTAGCACTTCTGCAACTGTTCAAGCCTTGGCGTAGTGAAATAGAATTACTTGGAGATTTTGACTGCTATGAAGATTCTTTTAATGCATGTAAAGATAGCATTGAATGCACAGTTTTTCCAAATTATCTACAAATGTTGAATGAAGAGATTGAACAAGAAACTAGTATTGCAGCTAAAATAGCTAGAGATAGTTCTCAAGATAGTCAAAGTTCTGCTCCACTAAGTCAAGATCCACTAGGACAACCAATTCTTGAAAATGAAGCAGCAATCGCTATGAATGAAGTAGAAACGGCAATGCAACAAGCACAACAGGATATTATTGAGTTGGGAAACTTGGAAGAACAACTAAATATTGAACAAAAAGAAATATATCAGCAAGTTACACAACAGATAGAGCATGGTTTACTGCATGAAAAAAAAGAATGCCAATGCACATCATTTAAACCTATTCAGATGTATATCAGTGGGCAAGCTGGATCAGGAAAAAGTTTCTTAACTCCTTCGATGCTCATGATGGAGCGGTTCCGTCATGAGCATCGGTTGGGCTGTGCTCATGACGGAACCGCTCCTTCATGAGCACAGCCCATAGGGAAAGCACTGGCGCTCCCCTCCTGGTTTACCGATCTTGCCCCCACAGAGGGGGATGGCAGCGGAAGAGTTTCTGCTGCCACCCCCGACCCCCCCCACGCAATCCCATGACGTCAGCGTGCACAGCGCGCGCCGACGTCATCAGGAAGCGCTGGACGCGCTGGAAACCATTTGTTTCCAGCGCGTCCAGGAGGAGCAGGCAAGTTTGTGTGCTCCGGTGGGGCGGGGGGGGGGGGATTTTTTAATGTATTGAGGCATCGGGGGAGAGGAAAGAGTATTTCTCTCCCCTGATGTTCAATACAGGGCATTCCTGCAGCACGATCGCGCACTGCGTCGCGATCGTGCTGCAGGAATGCCCCCACTAGGCACCAGGGATGTTTTTTTCAGTAAAAGGAAGCGACCCCTTGGGAAAGGGTCGCTTCCTACAGGGGGCAAATAAATTAAAGACTTTTCTGCCCCCCTGGGGCCGGATCGCCTTGGTTTTTTGGCGTTTCTGGCCCCAGGGGGGGCAGAAAAGCCCACTAGAGCCAGGGATATTTAAAAAAAAAAAAATAGAAGCGACCCCTTGGGGAAGGGTCGCTTCCAGGGGCCTCATTTAAAAAAAATGTGTATTCTGCCCCCCCTGGGGGCAGATTGGCCCATGTATTTGGCCTTTCAGCAGAATACCCCACTAGACACCAGGGAGTCCTTTTATTATGTAAGGGAAGTGACCCCTTGGGCAAGGGTCGTTTCCTTAGGGGGCACATTTTTTTAAAGACTTTTCTGCCCCCCTGGGGACTGTTTGCCTTGGTTTTTTGGCGTTTCTGGCCCCAGGGGGGGGGCAGAAAAGCCCACTAGAGCCAGGGATCTTTTTTTTTTTTAAATGGAAGCGACCCCTTGGGGAAGGGTCGCTTCCAGGGGCCTCATTTTTTTTAAATGTGTATTCTGCCCCCCCTGGGGGCAGATCGGTCCGTGTATTTGTCCTTTCTGCCCACTAGACACCAGGGACTTATTTGAACTTAAAATGGAAGCGACCCCTTGGGCAAGGGTCGCTTCCAGGGGGCAGTTTTTTAAATAAATTTGGTTAATGTTTTTTCTGCCCCTCCTGGGGACAGATCTGCCCTTTTTTTTGGGCCTTTTTGCCCTAGGCGGGTGGGGGGAGGCAGAAAACCCTACTAGGCACCAGGGATTTATTTCTTTTGCAAGGGGGGCACATTTCTGTCTGCTGTTTTAAGCCCCACCCTCAGACAAGCTCACCCGATCCCTTGGGCAAGTTCACCCCCCATTTTTGCACAGCTCTATTTGAAGGCCCATCTGGCAGATTGACCAATTGTGTAGTGACATAGTGTGTTATAATGTTAATTCTTTTATTTCTTGTGAATTGCAATTGTAATGCTTTATTTCTCCCTTTTTGTTCTAGTTGAAAGCTTTTGCTCTTTAGACTGTTCCAGGTTGCGGTTTCGTTACTTTTGGTTCTGCTGTTTGTGTAGTTGCTTGTGTTTGGTAAGAGACCTTTTTTTGTACAATGTAAATGTTTTTCATTTCTCTGCATGAATGTGTTTTTGCAAATGGTGTAATAATTGCAGTATGTTTGGCTTCTGTTTTTGAGTGTCAAAAACTTTTAGCATTTGTGCTCGATGTGTATTTTGTTGTTTTGTGAGTAATTGTTTTTTTTTTTTTTCTTTCTAGTGGGATATCGTTTTTGCTGTCTCTCTGCAGAGTAGGTGCTGGTGAGTGTAGCGGTCTCTTGCAAGTGAATCGTATAGTTTTTGAGTATATACATCTTTGTGATAAAGGCACACATTTATTTTACTTCCTTATTTTGCACAGTGTTGGTTGTTGTTGACTTGTTTGTGCAGTCTCCTTTCTTAGTAAGGATAATGGCTAGCCGCAGGATTACTGCTCAGCAGGTTGTTGGTATGCTTTTTGAGTCTTCCTCTGACCATGGTTCAGAGACTGACTCTGCATCTGAGGCAGAGGAGGCAGGGGAAGATTCAGGCAGTGAGTTTTCTCTCCACATGGCATCATCGGATGATGAAGCTTCTCTCAGTGCAGATGAAGCTACTTTTAGTGCGGATGAAGTGCCTGTGTTGGAGGAGGACATTGATGTGCTGATAGTGCGCCAAGAGGCATCTGGGCTGCAGCCTGGGGCTGCAAGGCTTCCCGTTGGTATAGTGCGGCAAGAGGCATCTGGGTTGCAGCCTGGGGCTGCAAGGCTTCCAGTTGAAAGTGATGACCTCTGGGTCGCCCCAGGCATGGTGCAGCTGGCATTGCCAGACTTTACTGGTGTTCCAGGGTGTAGAGTGAATACAGAAAACTTTTTGCCAATACATTTTTTTCAGTTGTTTATGGACGATGTGTTTTTGGCAGAGATTGTTGAGCAGACTAATTTGTATGCCGAACAGTTTTTGAGGGACAACAGTGCCAGCCTTAAGCCCCATTCTAGAGCTACCCGGTGGACTCCCACAAATCTGGAAGAGATGAAGAAGTTCTTGGGTTTAACTTTTTTGATGGGCTTGCTAAGGAAGCCATCAATGTCTTCATATTGGTCTACTAGTCCCTTGATGGCAACGGCTATATTTCCGGCAGTCATGAGTCGTGATTGGTATTTGCTTCTGCTTCAGATGCTGCATTTTGTCGATAATGGTTTAGCGTTGCCACGTGATCACCCTGAGTGTGACCGTCTTTTTAAGATTCGGCCTGTCCTTGATCACTTTGTAGATCAATTTTCTGAGATCTATGCTCCAG
This sequence comes from Calotriton arnoldi, assembly GCA_963921515.1. Lineage (NCBI taxonomy): Eukaryota > Metazoa > Chordata > Amphibia > Caudata > Salamandridae > Calotriton > Calotriton arnoldi. The sequence goes on along the minus strand of CAWUFW010018633.1, from coordinate 167,856 downwards.
GGAAAGAAATAGCAGTGGATGAGTGTTTGGTCTTGTTCAAGGGCCGCTTGGTTTTTCGGCAATACATTCCTAGTAAGAGGGCACGCTATGGAATTAAGCTGTATATGCTGTGTGACAGTAGGACTGGATATGTCTCTAATTTCAGGGTGTACACTGGTAAGGAATCCAGGATTAACCCCCCTGGTTGTCCGTCCACTTTTGGAGTGACTGAGAAAATTGTGTGGGAACTTGGTAGAGGACTTTTTAACAAAGGTCACCATTTATATGTAGATAACTTCTACACTGGTGTGCAGTTGTTCAGGGAATTGGCCAAAGTGGACACTGTTGCTTGTGGCACAATCCGCTCTAACCGTAAAGGTTTCCCAAAAGAACTTGTTTGTCAAAAGCTTGTGCGGGGACAGTGCAGTGCGTTGCGTTGTGAGGAACTTCTAGCTGTGAAGTTTTCAGACAGGAGAGATGTCTACATGCTGACTACCATCCATGATGAAAGCACTTCACCTGTGACTGTTTGGGGTCAGGTTGCTGAAGCGCGCAAACCTGTGTGCATTTTAGACTATAATAGGCACATGGGTGGTGTTGACAGAGTAGATCAGAGGTTGGAACCTTACGCTGCTCTTCGTAAGGCTTACATTTGGTATAAGAAGTTGGCTATCCATCTTTTCCACTTGGCAACCTTTAATGCTTTTGTTGTTTTCAAGGATTCTTGTCCTGAGTCAAAGATGACTTTTGCTAAGTTTCAGGAGTCTGTAATAGGCAGCCTTGTTTTAGTGGAACAGGCAAGTGTTCCTAGAGTTGGAGTGGTGGAGGATGTGGCTAGATTGAAAGATCGCCACTTTCCTGATCACATTCCTCCCACACCCTCAAAAGACTTTTTCAGTAGGAGATGTAGAGTCTGCTGGTGAAGAGGTACGCGGAAGGAGACTTGTATGTACTGCCCCAAGTGTCCTTCTAACCCTGGGCTGTGTGTGCCTGCTTGTTTTAGAATGTACCACACGCAAAATAATTTTTGGGAGCATCCATGAGTGGTAAAGTGAACTGCCTGGTCTCTATTGTTTAATATTTTTTGTTCAGTTTCAAGGTTGGCATTTGTGTAGTGTATTTCGTTTCAGATTTTGTGTTAGTAGATTTGTATCTATTTGCAATTTGTTTGTGTTTTCTTATTTGTATAAAAAAATCCTAAATGTGATGGCGGTGTGCGTAGAGTGGCGCTTGTCTGGCGGTGTGCGTGGACTGGCGCTTGGCTGGTGGTGTGTTTGGACTGGCGCTTGGCTGGCGGTGTGTTTGGACTGGTGCTTGGCTGGCGGTGTGTTTGGACTGGCGCTTGGCTGGTGGTGTGCATGGATTGGCGCTTGGCTGTCGGTGTGTTTGGACTGGCTCTTGGCTGGTGGTGTGTTTGGACTGGCGCTTGTCTGGTGGTGTGTATGGACTGGCGCTTGGCTGTCGGTGTGTGTGGACTGGCGAATGGCTGGCGGTGTGCGTGAACTGGCGCTCGGCTGGCGGTGTACGCGGACTGGCGCTTGGGTGGCGGTGTGGAGTAGTGACTAGCTGCGGGTCACTACACACACTGCTAGCCAAACGCCACTCCAAGCAATCCGTGAGCTGGTGTGGTTGCTGTGTCAGGAATGTGGGCGTGTGAAAGTGATGGGCCCTTGAATGGCGCTGTCTGCTGGTGTGAGTGTTGTAATGTGCTGGGCCCGCGGCTGGCGGTGTGAATGGTTTTGTATGTGTCACATGTATGAAAGGTGTATGAATGGCCTGTAAAGAGGTTGGTGCCTTGTCGTGGCTTTACAGCTCATGAGCTGTGAGTCAATCGTTCAGTTTCTCGTCCTTTCAATTATTAACAGTGCATTTCTTTTTTGTGAAATCTCTGGTTAATACAACTATATATACTGAACCATCACTCACCCTCGTGCCAAATCCAACCAGTATGTATGTGTGCCTGAGGAATAGGTGGTTTTGTAGAAAACATTTTCTTTTCTGTTTTTGTCAAGCAGGGTGTACCTTGTCCCTTTTTGTGAATGTTGTAATGTGTTGGTTTTGTGCCTGGTGGTGTGAATGGTCTTGTGTGTATCATGTATGAAAGGTGTGTGAATGGCCTGTAAAGCGGTTGGTGCCTTGACGTGGCTTTACAGCTCACGAGCTGCGAGTCATTGGTTCAGTTTTTTGTCCTTTCAATTATTGACAGTGCATTTCATTTTTGTGAAATCTCTTGTTAATAAAATTTTATATACTGAACCATCACTCGCCCTCGTGCCAAATCCAACCAGTATGTGTGTGTGCTTGAGGGATAGATGGCTGTGCAGTAACCTTTGTCTTTTTTGTCTCTCTGCCAAGGTGTACATTTCATCTAAGAATAACCTACCAACTGTAGATTTTGTCGTAAACTAAACACCCATGGGAGTACATGGTGATGTCTCTCTTGTGGATCCCAACAAGTTATCTTACCCACAATGTCCTGCAAACCTCGGAAGAACTCGGGACAAGTGAGGTACCATTTTTCTCGGAAGACTTTGGGGAACACAGGGTGGGTGGAAATTTGTGGATCCGCGCAGATTCCAGAACTTTCCACTACGGAAATGTGAGGAAAATGTGTTTTTTTTGACAATTGTTTAGGTTTGCAAGGGATTCTGGGTAACAGAACCTGGTGGGAGTGAGTCAAGTCACCCCATCCTGGATTCCCCTGGGTGTCTAGTTTTCAAAAATGTATATGTTTGCTAGGTTTCCCTAGGTGCCGGCAGAGCTAGGGTTCAAAAACTACAGCTAGGCACTTTGCCAAAAAAGTTTCATTTTTCGCTATGAAATTGTGGTGTGTCCACGTTGCGTTTTGCGCCGTTTCATGTCGCGGGCACTAGGCCTACCCACGCAAGTGAGGTACCATTTTTCTCAGAAGACTTTGGGGAACGCGGGGTGGGTGGAAATTTGTGGATCTACGCAGATTCCAGAACTTACCACCACAGAAATGTGAGGAAAATGTGGTTTTTTGACAATGTTTTAGATTTGCAAGGGATTCTGGGTAACAGAACCTGGTGGGAGCCAGTCAAGTCACCCCATCCTGGATTCCCCTGGGTGTCTAGTTTTCAAAAATGTATAGGTTTGCTAGGTTTTCTTAGGTGCCGGCAGAGCTAGGGTTCAAAAACTACAGCTAGGCACTTTGCCAAAAAAGGGTCATTTTTCGCTGTGAAATTGTGGTGTGTCCACGTTGCGTTTTGCGCCATTTCATGTCGCGGGCACTAGGCCTACCCATGCAAGTGAGGGACCATTTTTCTAGGAAGACTTTGCGGAACGCGGGGTGGGTGGAAATTTGTGGATCCACGATGGGATCATAAATGTGAAGAGTGCTCATTTTCTTCTACCACTGAAATAGACAATGAACGATTCATATATTTGACAATACCAGATTGCAAATCAGTGTCTTTTAACAAATTAGTAAAAACAGCTAATCAAGATATGAAATGTACTCACTGCAAATCAGAAATGCTGTCAGCATTATTTATAGAAAGATTTGGACAATATGTCATTTTAATGCTACAACGTTAAAGAGCAGATGGAAGAAAATTGGAAACCAAAATTAAAAATGTTGTGGCAAGTCAGGTGTCAATTTCAGGAAGAACTTTCAAAGCAGTGGCTATTATTTTCTATGATGGACCTACTACAACATCTGGACACTATACTGTGTATTTAAAGTGCAATAAAGGATGGACACATTGTAATGATGCTAATTTGGAATTCAAATGTCGGTTGCCTTATGAATTACCAAATTCATATCTGATATTTTTGATGCCAAAGGTTTGAAAAATTCATTCGGCCTATTGAGAAGATGTGAACAATTAGTGTTTGGATTATTGTTTGTGCTAATTGATATTGCATTTGGAAAATTGTGTTTGAAAGAAGTAGTTAATATATTTGATCTTTATATTATACGCAATGTAAATGAGAGTGTATATTTTTGAAAATGTAAACAGATAGTTGAACTTGTTGTAAATATTTTCAACACAGATTTGTTTTTTTACAATCTTATTGATTGTATTTTTTTGCCAGCTGTTATATGATGATCAACATTGAAATCTCTGTGTATGGTGAAATTCAATAGAATCTGAAAACAGCAAAAAAGAGAAACTGAATATGTTATGTAATTATAAAATTATGTGGTGTTCTTAAAACTATAATATTATTTGCAATAAGAATATTTTTTCTTTTCTTTTACAGAGAGTTTGAAAATATTTTAAATTTAGTTTACAATGAAAAAACTGTAAAATAGTTTCAATGAGTTTGATATCTACTTCAATAAAGAAGGTAAGATGAAATAATGTAATAAGCATAATATGAATTATTGTTTACAGTCAGTTTTATTGCAGTCATTCATTTTTTCAAACTCAATCATCTCACTCCTCAAATCACCTCAGCAGTACCCATGCACTCCTTCAATCACTGAAGCATAACCTATGTACTTACAAAATTACCCAGGCATTACCAATCCACACCTTTAATCACTCTGGCAGTACCCATACACTCCTGCAATCACCCAGACATTACTTCTACAGTCTTGCAATCACCCAACTATTAGCTATGCACTCCTTCAATCATCCAGACATTACTCCTCCACTTATGGATTCACCCAAGCAGTAACCATGCACTCATGCAATCGCCCAGGCATTACCTATGCACTTACAAAACCATCCAAACAATACCTATGCACTTAAAAAATCACCCAGGCATTTCCAATGCACTCCTCCAATCACCCCGGCACTACTCATCCACTCATAGAATAACCCAGGCACTACCCATGCACTCATCCACTGACGCCATGCACTCCTCTAATCACCCAGACACTACTCATTCACTCCTTCAATTACCCATCCAGTAGCCATGCACTCCTCCAATCACTCAGCCACTATCCATGTACTTATAAAATCACCATGCACTACCCTTGCACTCTTGCAATCACCCAGGCACAACCCATGAACTCATGCAATTGTCTAGGCATTACCCATAAACTCATGCAATCACTCAGGCATTACCCATACACTCTTCCAATCACCCATACATTACCTCTGCACTCATGCAATTACCCTGGCATTACCTATGCATTTGCAAAATCACCCATTTAATACCTATGCACTTACAAAATCACCCAGGCATTTCCAATGCACTCCTTCAATCACCAGGCACTACTCAGCCACTCATGTAATAACCCAGGCACTACCCATGCACTCATCCAATCACCCATGCACTACCCATGCACTCCTCTAATCACCCAGACGCTACTCATTCACTCCTTCAATTACCCAGCTAGTAGCCATGCACTCTTCTAATCACTCAGCCACTATCCATGCACTTATAAAATCACCATGCACTACCCTTGCACTCCTGCAATCACCCAGGCAAAACCCATGCACTCATGCAATTATCCAGGCATTACCCACCAACTTATGCAATCACTCTGGCATTACCCATACACTCTTCCTATTACCCATACATTACCTCTGCACTCATGCAATCACCCAGGCAGTAACCAAGCACTCCTTTGATTACCCAGCCAGTAGCCATGCACTCCTCCAATCACCCAGTCACTACCCATGCACTTATTAAATCACCATGCACTATCATTACACTCCTCCAATCACCCAGGCACTACCCATGCAGTCATGCAATCACCCAGGCACTACCCATGCACTCATGCAATTATCAAGGCATTACCCATAAACTCATGCAATCACTCAGGCATTACCCATACACTCTTCCTATCACCCATACATTACCTCTGCACTCATGCAATCACACAGGCATTACCTATACTCTTACAAAATCACCCATTCAATACCCATGTACTTACAAAATCACCCAGGCACTACCCATGCACTCCTGCAATCACTCAGGCACTACTCATCCACTCATGCAATAACCCAGGCACTACCCATGCACTGCTCCAATCACCCGTGCACTACCCATGCACTCCTCCAATCACCCAGCCAGTACCCATGCACTTATCCAATCACTCCGCCAATACCCAAGCACTTATAAAATCACCACGCACTACCTATGCACTCTTACAATCACCCAGGCACTACTGATACACTCATGCAATCATCCAGGCATTACCCATAAACTCATGCAATCACCCAGGCATTACCCATGCACTTACAAAATCACCCAAGCAATACCCATGTACTTACAAAATCACCCAGTAATTACAAATGTACTCCTCCAATCACCCAGGCACTACTCATCCACTCATGCAATAACCCAGGCACTACCCATGCACTGCTCCAATCACCCGTGCACTAACCATGCACTCCTCCAATCACCAAGGCAGTACCCATGCACTTATTTAATCACTCCACCAATACCCAAGCACTTATAAAATCACCATGCACTACCCTTACACTCTTACAATCACCCAGGCTCAACCCATGCACTCATGCAATCATCCAGGCATTACCCATAAACTCATGCAATCACCCAGGCATTACCTATGCACTTACAAATTCATCCAAGCAATACCCATGCACTTACAAAATCACCCTGGCATTACAAATGCACTCCTCCAATCACCCACGCACTACTCATCCACTCATGCAATAACCCAGGCACTACCCATGCACTCTTCCAATCACTCAGGCACTATCCTTGAAGTCCTCCAATCATCCAGGCACTACCCATGCACCCATGTAATCATCCAGAAATTATCTATGCACTAACAAGAACCATTTTTTTCTTCTTTTTTTGTTTTATATTTTTTGTGTTTTTTTTACTCCTTTTTGAATTTTTTGGGAGTTTAAAAAAATACCCAAAAAAACCAACAGAATAAACTGACAAAACTGTTGTCTAAACTTTTGCAATTTAAAAAAACATTGCAAAATTTTTTTTGCAGTGGTGGCTTCGTGCAGCAAAAACAATGGCGTTGATGGACTGTTCGCCATCACAGAGAACTTTCTTGCACTTGATGCACCTTTCCTCCAGACCAGAAACTTCTGCCCTAATATCAGGTCCTCTGTTTGAAGTTCCAGAACCAGTTGAAGTACTTGGTCCTGGTTGTTGGTCATCTTGCTGGGCTTGTTCTTCCAGCTCTCTTCTGCATTGCTCCTGTGCTAGCTGACGAGGATGTATTGACTGAAGGTGCTTTAGCATGGAGGAAGTACCACATGAGTATTTCTTCTCGAAGCCCCGAGATAAGACATGTTTGCAGATGCTGCAGGTCACCTTCCTCGCATTGATCTTTTTTTCTCCTTCCGGAAAAGTGAAAAAGGCCCACACGACACTCTCCTTCCTTCTTCTTGTTGGTTCCTCCAACACATCTTCTTCACCATGGATGTTTTCAGGTGCATTGGAAGATGCCATTTTTGTTGTGATTCACTGGGTGCATGGTTTCAAGAGTGCATCTGTGATGGACTGTATGGGTGGATGAGTGTGTGTATGGGTGTGTTAGTGACTGGATATATATCTCAGTGGTACATGTGTGAGTAACTACATATGTGAAAGGCAGTATATATGTGTGTTGGAGTATATAAATGGCTATAAGTGAGAGTGTTTGATTGTGAGAGTGGCTTTATGGATGAGGGTGTACTTGTATCAGTGATTGTATAAGAGCGTAAGAATGTGCTAGTATTTGTATGAGTAAGTGAGCTGGTGTGTGTATAACTGTATAGGTGAGTAAATGGCAGTGTGATCAATTATTTGCATGACTGACTAGGTGTGTGAGTACCTCTATGGATGAGTGGCGGTGTGTGAGTGTCTATATAGGTGTATGAGTGCATATGATAGTCCTGTACTGAGTGACCGTAAGTATGAGTGACTGTACGGGTGAGTGTGTGTAGACCTAAGAATCAGTGAGTGTGTATTTAGTTATTGGTGTTGGAGTGTCTATGGTTTTGAGAATGGCAGTCTGTAATTTAGAGTGGGTGTATCAAAAGTTATATTAGGGTGTGAGAAGATGCATGAAATTATCACATGGATGATGTCATCAGTGATGTCATTTGAGATGTCATCAGTGATGTCATCAGTGATGTCACTGACCAAGTCATGAGTGATGTAATATGTGACGTCATCAGCAGTGCATTGCGGGGGCGCGAGTTATAGTTAGCTGAACTAACTATAACGGGGGAATTTCTATGGTTTTATACGAGTGAAGTGTGTCCAACTAACTATAACTTTCCCTAAAACCTATGGTTTTTTCAGTGAATTTCAAAGGTTTTTTAAATGCTAATTTCTAACTATAACGTGCCTGAAACCTATGGTTTTTTCAGTGAATTTCAAAGGTTTTTTAAATGCTAGTTTCTAACTATGCCTACAGAGGTAGGACATGTGAAGAAAGAAGAAAAAACGCACAGAAAGAAGCAAAAGAAATGCAGAAAGAAGCAACAGAAGTCCACAAAGACAAAGAAAAGTGCAGGAAGAAGCAAGACATGTGCAGAAAGAACCAACAGAGGAGCAGAAAGAGGCCTTGTTGCAAAATCATCCTGTGCCCACAACTTTTTCAGACGGGTACTGGTGGTAACTGACTCTGAGTAACCAGGCCTAGAGCCAGTGCTATGCTAAAAGACACTTAGAATACAGTGAAAACACCTACATACAATAGGGAACACTATGTGTTGGGGTACCCCTGAGATTAGCATGACCTCCTCTGTAAGGCCCCTTTTTACACCTCTCTGCAACCCAGCTCTCTGGCGCTTACTGGAGATACCTGGTGGGCTAGTTGGCCCCCAGGGGCCCTCAGGATTGAAGGGGATTTAATTCCCCAACTTAAAACGTGCCACAGGGCGTGTTTGCACACATGTCACCTCAGGCCCTGCCCCCTCCCTTCACCACTGTGCAAACACGCCCCGTGGCGCGTTTTAAGTTGGGGGATAAAGTCCCCTTAAATCCTGAGGGTCCCTGGGGTCCAACTAGCCCACCAGGTACCTCCAGGAAGCGCCACAGAGCTGCGTTGCAGCGAGGTGTAAAAAGGGGCGTGGCCTGGACCACCTCTCTGCAACGCAGCCCTGTGGCGCTTACTGGAGGTACCTGGTGGGCTAGTTGGCCCCCAGGGACCCCCAGTATTGAAGGGGAATTAATTCCCCAACTTAAAACGCGCCACAGGGCGCGTTTGCAGAGTGTTCCTGGGAGGGGCGGGGCCTCCGGCATGATTGCGTCTTTTTTTAAATTATTTTTTTGGAAGGGGGGCTGTGTGGCCCCCCTTCTTTGTACTTTTTTTGGGCCCTGGGGACCCCATCCCCCAGGGCCTGAACCCCGTGGCCAATTCCGGCCCCTGGCACCCCATCCCCCAGGGAATGGCCAAATATTTTTTTTATTATTATGGAGGGGGGCTGCGTGGCCCCCCTCCTCAGGCCATTTATGGCCCCGGGGACCCCATCACTCGGGGCCGGCCTTTGCGTGATTTTTAAATTTAAAAAAAAAATTATTATTGGGGAGGGGGCAGCATGGCCCCCCTCCCGGGCCACTCCTTGCCCTTTGGACCCCATCCCCCAGGGCCTGGTCTCTCGTTGGGGACCGTGGGGGGAGCCCCAATGCCCCCACGGTCCCTGCCGGCTCCCCGCATCCTGCGGGAGCCGGCATTGCTTTTCCACATGGGGAGCTGCTGACATGCAGTTCCCCGTGTGGAAAAGCAATCTGGTTGAATTTTGGAAGAGAGCAGGTTTCCTGCTCTCTCTTCCAAAATCCAAACTTGTTTGCTATGACAGGGCGGGAGCCGCGCGGCTCCCGCCCTGTCATTGCAAACAGCAGTGTCCCGGGGGTGGCGGTCCCCAGGGCCATCAAGGGCTCCAGCCCCGGGGAGGTGGCGGTCCCCGGGGCGTGTGGGGGGGCTCTAGCCCCCCCATGCAGGTATATTTTTTTTTAAAAAAGAAGCCTTGGGGGGTTGCGGTCCCCTTGGGCTGCGGGGGGGCAGTGTGCCCCCCACAAATAATTAATGAAAGCCCCGGGGGTGGCGGTCCCCGGGGCTGCGGGGGTCCCCCTGGGCCCCCACAATTTTATTTCTGCATGCCCCCGGGACCTGGCCCACCCGGGGGCTTAATTAAACGAAGCGCGGGAGCCCGCGCTTCGTTCTTTTTTATTTTTGGCTGGATTCGCGCACCCAGCGCAAATTTGGCAGATTTAAAAAAAAAAAATGCTTTTTTGGGCCCTGGGGGTCCTTGTGGGACCCCCTGAACAGGCCTGGGGGGTCAGGGTGTTTCTACCCTGCCCCCTTTTCTTGTTTTTTGCGTTTGTTTCCCTGTTTTCTTGTGCCTCGGTTACCGAGGCACAAGATGGCTGCCAACACTTCCTGGTTTGGAGTGTTAACAGCCAATTAGAATAAAGCTCGTGATCCGGAGGGTGCGCGGATCCACCGCGGCCATAGACATCGAAACTTTTATTTTTTGATTTTCTCAGCAACTACTGAACGGATTTACACCATGTAAAAAAAAGGTCTCTTTCTGAACCAAGGGCTACCTTTTTGCCAAATTTGGTGTAATTCCATTCAGCAGTTTCGGCTGTAACCGTGTCTAAAGTTTCCTATGGGAAATGCATTTTTTGACCTCTATTTTTGAATTTCTCAGGAACTACTGAACGGATTTACACCATTTAAAAAAAAGGTCTTTTTCCGAACCAAGGGCTACATTTTTGCCAAGTTTGGTGTAATTCCGTTCAGCAGTTTGGGCTGTAGCTTTGTCTAAAGTTTCCTATGGGAAATAATATGGAGAAAAGACGTTTGGGAACCCCCCTTTTTCTCAGCCCCCGCTTGCTGAATCACCCCGAAACTTTCAAGACAGGAGCTGACCAGAGCGGGCTACGAGTTTTGACAATTTCGCGAAGATTCGTCTACCGGCGCCAAAGATATTGAGAAAACAAAAAATGAGTTTCGTATGGAAATTAGGTCCTAACTATAACTATCTACTGGCGACCGCCAGTAGATAACATATATAGATATATATATATATATAAATATATATACATATATATATTATCTACTGGCGGTCGCCAGTAGATAGTTATAGTTAGGACCTATTTTCCATAGGAAATCCGCAACATTCTATTTGTAATAATTTTGGCGCCGGTTGACGAATCTTCGCGAAATTTTCCAACTTGTTGGGGCGCTCCGGTCCGCTCCTATCCTGAAAGTCTCGGGGTGATTCGGTAGGCGGGGGCTGAGAAAAAAGGGGGGTCCCAAAACGTGTTTTCCCCATGCAATTTTCCATAGGAACCTTTAGTCGCAGCTACAGCTCGAACTGCTGAACGGAATTACACCAAATTTGCCAAAAGGTAGCCCTTGGTTCAGGGTCGTGCCTTTTGCTTAAATGGTGTAAATCCGTTCAGTAGTTCCTGAGAAATTTGAAAAAGAAAACACATATATATCTGGGCGGAGCCTAACCACACATGTCATCGTGAGATCTGATTGGCTGTCAGCACTTCATCCTGGAATTGCTGGCAGCCATCTTGAGACCAATATAAATGATAGTACCCCATTGAAATGCATTGTAGTGAATCGAAGATTTTGAGGGTTACCAAAAGGAGAACTATAAAGGGTGATAACAGACTTTAGTTACATTAGAATTCATTTGTTGATGGTACCATACTAATTTCAGGAATTGTGGTGTGTTCTAAGGTGATTTTACCCTGTGAAAAACCTTCTGCTGGGATATCATGAATCATGTTTGAGAGAAAACTATTTTCACATGCTTGTCCCATACAGTTTTGGAAGGTGCTCCAGAAGCTAAAATGAGAGCATATTTTCTGTAAATTCACATTATCTTTCTCAGTCATGTGAGAATGAAGTCTGACATTCTCAGTAAAACATGTACATCCAACAAGGGCAGAGACTGTCAGTTGATTCCTTTGTGTTCTACTGCAGCTTCCCAGAGTGTTCTAAAGAACAACTAGAGTGCTAACAGCCTTACTTATGACAAAAGTATGGCACACCTGAAGCCATCTTGATTGGAATAAACTGGTAACACTTAAAACATTTAATTTAAAAAGGAACAAAATGATGGGGTTCATTTTGTCATAGAAATTATGGTTAGTGCTGTAGAAAGAAAAACTAGGACATGTTTCAAGTGTGATCTCAAATATCTTCCTGTTATATTTCAACAGGAGCAGCCTGTCAGTTGATGCCTTTGTGTTCTACTGCAGATTCCCAGAGTGTTCTAAAGAACAACTAGAGCGCTAACAGTCTTACTTATGACAAAAGTATGGCACACCTGAAGCCATCTTGATTGGAATTAAATGGTAACACTTAAAACATTTAATTTAAAAAGGAACAAAATGAGAGGGTTCATTTTGCCCTAGAAATTATGGTTAGTGCTGTAGAAAGAAAAATTAGGACATGTTTTAAGTGAGATCTCAAATATCTTCCTGTTATATTTCAACAGGAGCAGCCTGTCAGTTGATGCCTTTGTGTTCTACTGCAGCTTCCCAGAGTGTTCTAAAGAACAACTAGAGTGCTAACAGCCTTACTTATGACAAAATTATGGCACACCTGAAGCCATCTTGATTGGAATAAACTGGTAACACTTAAAACATTTAATTTAAAAAGGAACAAAATGATGGGGTTCATTGTGTCATAGAAATTATGGTTAGTGCTGCAGAAAGAAAAATTAGGACATGTTTTAAGTGAGATCTCAAATATCTTCCTGTTATATTTCAATAGGAGCAGCCTGTCAGTTGAGGCCTTTGTGTTCTACTGCAGCTTCCCAGAGTGTTCTAAAGAACAACTAGAGCACTAACAGTCTTACTTATGACAAAAGTATGGCACACCTGAAGCCATCTTGATTGGAATAAACTGGTAACACTTAAAACATTTAACTTAAAAAGGAACAAAATGAGGGGTTCATTTTGCCATAGAAATTATGGTTAGTGCTGTAGAAAGAAAAATTAGTGCTAAAACACTACCCCCAGCACGACACCCTACACTACCCAAACATAACTGCACTACCCTAAACCCTAAAACACTACCACCAGCACGACTCCCTACACTACCCAAACACCGCTGCACTACACTAAACCCTAAATATACCCCCAGCATGACCACCCACACTACACAAACACCACTGCACTACCCTATACCCTAAAACACGACCCCCTACACTACACAAACACGACTGCACTACCCTAAACCCTAAAACACTACCCACAGCATGACCCCCTTCACTACACAAACACCACTGCACTGCCCTAAACCCTAAAACACTAACCCAGCACTATCCCCTGCACTACCCAAACACCACTGCACTAACATAAACCCTAAAACACTACCCCCAGCACAACCCCCTACACTACACAAACACCACTGCACTACCCTAAACCCTAAAACACTACCCCCAGCACGCCTCCCTACACTACCCAAACACCACTGCACTACCCTAAACCCTACATCTACCCCCAGCACGACCCCTACACTACCCAAACACCACTGCACTACCCTAAACCATAAAACACTACCCCCAGCATGACCCCCTACACTACACAAACACCACTGCACTACCCTAAACCCTAAAACACTACCACCAGCATGACCCCCTACACTACTCAAACACCACTGCACTACCCTAAACCCTAAAACACTACCCCAGCATGACCCCCTACACTACCCATACACCACTGCACTACCCTAAACCCTAAAACACTACCACCAGCACGACCCCCTACACTACTGCACTACCCTAAACCCTAAAACACTACCCCCAGCACGACCCCCTATACTACTCAAACACCACTGCACTGCACTAAACCCTAAAACACTACCCCCAGCACGACCCCCTACACCACCCAAACACCACTGCACTACCCTAAACCCTAGAAAAGAAACCCCCACCCCATGCCCAATTCCCCTTACCTCTCACTCCTCATGGTTCCTCTCTCCTCGTGGTTCCTGCTTCACGTCATCTCTGAGGGGCGGTGCACGTCGTTGTGAGGAAACAGAACAGCCTCTGTTTCCTTACAACGACATGGATCGTCTACATGTTTTTAGAACGCATGGTCATTTACCATACATACCTTTACAACAAAATTCGTTGTAAAGGCATGCGTGGTAAATGACCATGCGTTCTAAAAAAATGCGTAGTAATGACTTCGTGATTTACAAGGCATGCGTGGTAATGCATGCGTTGTAATGGTATCGCAAAGTAAAAAGTTGTTGTAACAGCTGTTTACCGATTGAAGCTGGCCCCTGTTCTTCAGTGAGACGTTTATTTGATTAATTAGGAGGAAGGAATGTGGTTTTTACCGAAAAGTGCATTTCCGGCTGTTGTATTGTGAAAGTGTCCGCGTGGCCTGGTTTCACTTCCGGTGAGAGAGTGGAAGAGTCTGTTTGGATCTAAAGGAGTTCTGTTGTTGGACGGGGCCGGCGCGACATGTCATCAGAAAACATAGCTAATGGAAAGCGTCCTCCCTGAAGTGTGGAGCAGTGCCATGAGAGGTCAACGAGTGTGCGTCCCACCGCAGTATGACCGTACCGCGTGACCCATGTGCCGCCTCCAGGGTACGGGAGGCAGAAGCGGCATCGCAGGTCCTCTTGAAGACCGTTGTAGCACTAATTCTACATTTTGGTACTAGGGCATTTTAACTTCGTTGTTCCTGCCAGATACAAAGAGAAGATCCTGTGTTATTCAGTGCCCTCGTTACCTTTTGTGTGGGTTGTGGTGCTTGTCACTTCGCTGCCCCGCCGGTGCACACGACTGGGCACCCCACCTCGTGTGCCATCTGCAGGGCCTCTGCCCTCGGATCACTGGTTTCGGTTTCTGGAGTGGCAACATAAACAGTTGCTCCCAAAGGACTAGCCTGAACACTTAGGTGAATATCCCCTGCACCAGCATTCCACGGAAATTCTTTCCTAGCTCTCCCACGTCAACGAGCACGGCTCCGCTCGCGACACCATATGACATCATCGGAGCCATAAGAGGACCTCGTCGGCGTGCTGACGTCAGTTCCACCCATTTTTTCCGTGCCACCGAGGCAAACAGGGGACCGAGACATTTTCACATGTATACATAGTATAATAAATATATATATATTCACTGAAAAAACCATAGGTTTCAGGCACGTTATAGTTAGAAATTAGCATTTAAAAAACCTTAGAAATTCACTTAAAAAACCATAGGTTTCAGGCACGTTATAGTTTGAAATTAGCATTTAAAAAACCTTAGAAATTCACTGAAAAAACCATAGGTTTCAGGGGCGTTATAGTTAGTTGGACATTTCACTCGTAAAAAACCATAGAAATTCCCCCGTTATAGTTAGTTCAGCTAACTATAACTCGCAATGCACTGCTGATGACGTCACATATTACATCACTCATGACATGGTCAGTGACATCACTGATGACATCACTGATGACATCACTGATTACATCATCCAGTGAATGTGTGTTTTTCTGAAAATTAAATATGTTTTATATATGTATATCTCAAGGTCGATGGAAGAATAAATGGGTATATAAGTGTCTAAATGGATGATTTTTTTTGTAAAATTGATTGTATAACTGACTAAGTGTATCTTAGTGAATACATGGGTTAGTGAGTAATGTTTAAATATGAAAATATCTGTATCAGTCTCTCACTTTGTGTATAAGTGGCTGCATGGGTTGGTGAGTAGCTACATGAGTGTCTATATGGGTTATTAGTTGGTTTTTGAGTATCAGTATGAGTGTCTGAGTGTCTGTATGGTTCGGTGGGGGGTATTACTTAGTGCATAGATGCATGAATGAGTGACTCACTGTTTGTATGTGTTCGAAACAGCATGTGTGCAGGACTGTATAGGTGGATGAGTATGTGTATGGGTGTGTTAGTGAGTGAATGACTGTCTCAATAGTGTCTTTATGAGTAACTACATATGTTTTAAACTAGTATATGTGAGTATTGGTGTATATAAGTGAGTATATGTGAGAGTGAGAGATTGGAAGAGTTCCTGTACAAATAAGTAGGTGTTTCTATAAGTGATTGTTTAAGAGAGTAAGTATGTGTAAGTTTCTGTAGAAGTAAGTGTGGTAGTGTGTGTATAACTGTATATGCAAGTAAATGGATGTTTGATACTTTGTTTGCATGTGTGACTATGTGTGTGAGTAACTCTATGGATGAGTGGCGGTGTGTAACAGGATGTATAGGTGTATGAGTACATATGATGAGTGAGTACATGTGTGAGTGACTGTATAGGGACTGTTGGTGAATGAGTGGATGTGTGTGTAGATCTTGGAATTAATGAATAGGTGTGTTGTAACTGGTATTGGTATGTCCATTGTTTTGAAAATGTTAGTTTGTATTTTTGAGTGTGTGTATCAAAGGTTATATTAGGGTGAGAGGGGGTCTGCCACTCTATCACAAGGATGATGTCATCAGTGATGTCATCAGTGATGTCATTTGAGATGTCATCAGTGATGTCATGAGTGATGTCACTGACCATGTCATGAGTGATGTAATATGTGACGTCATCAGCAGTGCATTGCGAGTGCGCGAGTTATAGTTAGCTGAACTAACTATAACGGGGAATTTCTATGGTTTTTTACGAGTGAAATGTTCAACTAACTATAACGCCCCTGAAACCTATGGTTTTTTCAGTGAATATATATATATATATATAATACACGTAATACTTACCTTTAATACTTACCAAAATACTTACATTTTAATGTAATTTTATTTTACTATGTCTTTTTTATACATCTGTCATATACAATCCAAGATTGCCATCTACTGGCCTCATGAGGTAATTTTAAAATTAATAATATTATAGGCCGTTGTTAAGACCATTAGCGGTTAAAAGACTTGTGATTCAGGTTCAGGTCGTTGTTGAGGAGTCGTGGTTCAGGCCCCTCATTGTTAAGGAGTAGTGCTAAAGGTCGTTTCCCATAGAAAAAAGCCACCAGTTTCCTGGGCAGGAGGGGTAAATTGACATTGGAGAACCCCCTATTGGCCGCGGATCACTTAGAGGGATATGGACGATGAATGGCCATGCCAAATGGGACATGATCTGGATATCTAAGGTGGGGGACATATTGAGGGGGCAGGAGATGATTCCATTCCAGAAACTTCAAGACCAATATGAACTCTCCGGATGGGTAATACTTCAGACACCAACAACTAAGGGCCTCCTCACGATGTTGGTCGGAAAGGCCCTGAATGGCATTCGGATTTTCCTAACTGGAGTCGGAACCCATGTTTCCGACAGACTTGGAAACATTTTTGACCGACCGATTATGATAGAAGGTAACTGTTCGGTCTATCCGACTTGGTTCCGACTGGCATTCGGAGAAACCGAGTCGGTCGGAGGCGAATCGTACAGGTCTATGGACTGTGTTTCTGACCGACGTTTTACGATGTCGGTTTCAAACAGCCTTTCTGACTCGGTTTGTGTGACACAGAACTGCTGTTGGAAACTGACTTTGGGGCCCGTAGCAGGCCCCCCTTCACCCGCAGGCCCCTGGTTGGGGGCCGTGGGGGTACCCATGGGACCCCTCTTTACAACCATGCACAGTGTGGCAGGCACCATGGGGTGCCCGCCACAGGGTGCAAGGTTTTCCGCAACCACCCCTTTCTTCAATGGGAGCCTGTGTTGTCGGTTAGAACACAGGCTCCCATTGAAGTCAATAGGAGTCCGACCGAACAGTGTTTGGAACCATTGTAATCAATCGGTCAAACTCCCCAAAACCGATTTCGACAACGGGTCGGTTTGAATACTTTCTAACTGACATTGTAATGAGGCCCTAAGTTACCTCCTTCACCCACATGTGGAGGCCCCGATAGAGGCCCCAGGTGAATCTCCCTTGGAGTACAGAGTGTTATCCCCCCCTTACCATCCATGCTGTATCTCAACTATACTCTACCCTACTACTAAATAGCACCCCCCCACTGGATAGCCTCAGGGAGAAGTGGGAGGGGGTCCTGGGTAAAATGGAGGATGATGACTGAGGGAGTAACCTGCAGATACCCACGAGAAGTAGCCATTCGGGCTGGTTACAGCTGATACAACAGAAGCTGTCCCACCAGGCTTATTATATCCATTTCAGACTGTTCTGAATGGTGAATATTGAATCATACACCTATAAGAGAGGCTGTTGACAGAGAGAAACCATAGTCCGCATCTTGTGGGACTGTCTATTCCTCTGGAAATACAGGGGGGGATTTGGAGGAGGCTCTCAGAATCTTAGACTGTACGATCAAACTGACCCCCCCCCCCAGCTGGTAGCCCTGGGCATATGGAGCAATAAGTCCCTAGACAGATAAGCCCTGTGCTTTTGCAGTACAGCTCTTATGGTAGCCAAGCAGGATGTCATTAGAATGTGGGGGAGTAGTAAGCAGGGGTTGGCGGAACTCACAGAGTTTTTATGTAATGATGCAGAGTTTTGTGAGCTGGCAGAATTTGGCACGCCGTGCTGCTTATGCAGATTTTTAGCTCTGGGAGCTTGTTGCACATTATAAATTCAGTGTGAATAGCACCACATGGTGCACCAGAGGGTGCTGCTTCTTTCTGCAACTCAAGTAGATTTTCTACTCGAATGGCACTTTTCTCAATTTGAACCTGTCACCACCGCCCGTGTGGGCAAAATTGCACTAGGGAATGCAAATTCCCTCACACTCTCACCGACTTAAAGTTGAGAAGCCGTGGATGAGAAAAACCTCTACCACACTGCAGTTGACAGTTTTG
Organism: Calotriton arnoldi; assembly: GCA_963921515.1. Taxonomy (NCBI): domain Eukaryota; kingdom Metazoa; phylum Chordata; class Amphibia; order Caudata; family Salamandridae; genus Calotriton; species Calotriton arnoldi. Next base: position 149,250 of record CAWUFW010018633.1, on the reverse strand, counting down.
TCTGAACTCCACGTTCCAAATGGAATGCACAGTGAGCAAAACTCTGCAAATTCTCCAGCCAAGCAGAATTTATCACCCACCCTAGTAGTGAGGTCCTGAAGCAGAGAAGTTGGGAGACCAACGTGGATTGGTGTATGGGCTATGAATAAATGGTGTACAAAGCATGGGGATGTCCTAGGAAATTCGTCAAAGTGTGGGGAGTTTGGAGACAAGTCATGGATGACAAGCTCTGATGAGGAAGGTGGTCAGGTATGCAGGGTGAGTCTGGGTGCATCTAAATTGCGTTGATAATACTGTGTACTGTTACTCTCTGGAGTGTCTGTTTCTCTTTACTATTGGGCTCTTTACAACTAACTTGGCGCAATTAGGGAGTGATACTGCAACAAGTGACATATTAAAGCCTGAAGTTCAGGCTGTATTTGTTGTGGTAGGGTGTCTGCTTTCCACCCAGTTGTATAACATTTTAAAAAGATACTTTCAAAAGTACAAAAAACATAAACAACAGTAGCAAACGAACGCCAGCCAAGCCTTGGAGTAAGTTCAGCTTCACACAAAGCCACTCACAGTTTCTGCAAAACACTCCCATAAAAAATAATGAGGGCAGAGATGCAATAAAACACCCTCTAGAAAAGAAAATGTTAAAATAATTAAATTATGTTTACTTTTAAATGATATGCATATGTGTGTATGTGTTTTTGTGTGTGTACCTTAAAAAGTATACACAATTAATAATTAAATATTTAATTAGTTTAACAATTAACAGTTAATTTAGTTAATTTATTTAAAAAAATATTCAAAGTTAAAAAACCTTCCATTAATTTAACCCAATTTTTTATTAAGTTTAATAAATAGTAACTGAAAGTAAAATTGCTAGGTTGTTTATTTTCTTCAATGTTATTTAAAAATGTATATATTTGGAAATGGTGAATAACCAAATGTAGGAATTTCACAAATGAGAAAATCCACACGTTTAATTGTACTCTTACACTTTGTATTGAATGTATTCGTTTTGGCTTTTTACCATTTCCGAGTGTAAATTTACTACATAGGGCCTTATTTCGATGTCGGCAGGAATTCCTTCCGTCCGACACCGACTCGGTCATGGGACCAACCAACACCCGGTCAACGGTCCCACCCCCCTAATTAGGATGCGACTGAACACTGTTCAGTCACATTCCTACATTTCACTATGGGAGCATGCATTATGGTCGTTATGGGGTGCAGGGATCAACAGGTGCCCCCTATGCCCACAACCAGAGGCTGCACACCCAAGGGGGCCCTGTTGTGGGCCCACAGACACGCTTTTTGACATGGTTTCCATGTCGGACAGGCCGGCATGGAAACCATGGAAAACATGCTGAAAACTGTGCATCGTAATTAGCCTAATTACAATTCGTAATCTTGAGGGCGTTTTGGCCCGCCCTTGAGATTACTGGCTGGCTTCAGACTGGCCGTCGTAAGCCAGCCGGAATGACCAGCTGGTTTACTTTCTGCCCACCTAGAACCAAAACCGACCTGCCCATTATGATGCAGCCCTGAAGGCTCCGATCGTCGGTCAGAGCCTTTACGAGCCACATCATAATCGGCCCCATAGTGTGATTTTATGTGCCCCCACTCCATGAAGCATGGAGGAAGAACCTCACTTTCTAAGTGTAAAGTTACAACTAATAACTTTTCACATATAGGTGGAAATCTTCACCACTGGGCGGAGATCTCCCCATGGTAAAGTAAAGTGAATTAGGTTAATTTTGAACTAAATATTTAATTAATTAAAATATATTAAAGTTTAACAAAGATTTATTTTTATAGATTTCATTTTAAAAAATACTACCTAAAGTAACATGTTTATATTTATTTATTATGTAGTAAAAAATTACCCAAAATTATATACAAAATTAATTTAAATCAAATCATTTTTTAAATAAATAAAGTTACATTCATTATTACATTTAAACATTTGTTAAACTATTTTATATTAATACAAAATTAATTTTGCACCTTTAATATAGTTATTACTGTAATATCTCAAAAACTACTGAATGAATTTACACCAAATAACAAAAAGGGCTTTTTCTAGAGAAAGTTTCCATAAGAAAAGCGTTTTTTGACTTGTCTAAATCTCTGGCGCAGGTTGACAAATCTTCACGAAACGTTCCCCAAAAATTGTTCCCCTTGGTCTTATTGTGCATGGAAATTTAAGGCGTGATCTGTCAAGCAGGGGCTAAGAAACAGGGGGGCAAAAAAAGTGTGTTTCCCATGTTAATTCCAATACGGATTTTGAACACGACTACAGCCCAAGCCGCTGGACGGAATTACACCGAATTTGACAGAAAGGTAGCTCTTGGTCCAGAAAGAGCCCTTTTTGTTATTTGGTGTAAATCCATTCAGTAGGCTTTGAGATATTAATGTAAAAACAAATTTGTATATCTAGAGGCACAAATCCTTTGGGCCTATTTTGCAATGAGTCGCAAATTCACGTACCAACAGGAATGCTGTGATTGGCTGGCTGCAACCTGTGTAGAAAGTTGCGGCCACCATGTTATGTAACAGGACACAGTCCCCGGGAGCTGAAATGAAACAATGAGAGTGATAGAAGGGGTCAGAGTAGACGTACCCTGACCCCCATTGGTGGAATATAGGGTGTTTGTGGGACCCCTTATGTGTACAACACGTCAGAAAATTGTTTTTATTGTGAAATTACATATATATGAATATAAAAATTAAAAATACATTAATTTATTTTAACAGTATTTGCTGTATAGTGTTATTTTAAGTCCCTGCCTCTATTATTTCCATAGGAATGTTGCAGTACCAGTGGTTGGCTGTGCGTGGTGCTGGGATTACTCTAGGTCTGTGAATAGCAATGGCCTTACTCTTTTGTGGGTTAATGCTTGTCCCTCCCTAAACCCATCCTTGAGCCTCCCTTAACTCCTCCTTAACCCCCTCTAGTCCCCTCTCAGTTTGTAGTAAGTATTCCCCATTTTCCAGTAATTGCTCCCTGCCCCTAATCCACATTTACAACAAAAACATAGATGTATGATTATGGCGATCTCCTCCAACGAGATAGCGGTCTCTGCATTTAAATAATAGGAGAAACAGAGACGTAGGCCTTTGAATGTAGGTTGGTGAATAGTAGTTTGTATTATGTGAGTAGCACTATTCTTAGTGCTACAAAATGCAGCTTGTGAATTGGCCTGAATTGACTTGAGTATCAACATCTTTGTCTGATCTTTGATATTGTCCTAAGCCCCTCCTTGGCCTCTTCTGTCTCTCTTAGTTTATTCCTCCTATTTGTTTGATACCATAGATGTTTGCTTCTCTCCCTCTTATTCATCCTCTGTGTTTTTACACTTCACCTCTGTCTCTTGCTCACATTTATAGATGGTCTAATGGAGAGTATAGTGGCATAGGCAGTTTCGGATGAGAGACAGAAGGGATAAAACATAGATGAAGAGAAAGGCAGACAATGGAGAGAGGAGGAGAGCAGAAAATAGAGAGACAGAGTAGCAGAAGGAAAGAGAAAAGAGGAGTATTGGGAGAAGGAAAGGGAAGACAACGGTGGATAGAGGAAACAAAAGATTCAAATGGAGATAAAGCAGTGTAGGAAGAGAGAGAGAGTAAAAAGAATGAAAAAGAGAGAAAGTGAAAACATGGAGATAGAAGGATATAGACAGAGAGAACTGGGGAAAAGAGAAAGAGGGTAGGAGGGACAGAATTTGAAGGAGTATAGAGACAGAGAGAGAGAGAGACCGACAGACTGACGAAGACAGACATAAAAAAAGATGTGTTGCACAGAGGGGACAGAAGGAATAAGAGAGAGCACACTGCTCAGAGCAAAAACAAAGGTACAGAGAGTGCACTGTGCTGACATGAGAAGAGGGTCTAGTGAGTGGTCCATGATCCTAAAAACTGAAGGAAAGGGAGAGAAGGCCTTTAAGTGAGGGGTTGAGATAGGGCCGGCATCATCATTAGTGTCGGCCAATGCAACATTCATTGTTACCTAGAAAAATAATGACTAAAAGATGTAGGAGTCAAGTGTCATCCACAATGGAATTTAGTTTATTAGTAGGTGTAGGTAGGTCCCTTCCACTGGTAATAAGGCCACAATCACAATATAAGGTCCAATCGAGGTCTAAAAAGATGATCCCCTTGCTCAACCCTTATAAGCTGGCTATGGGCAGGCAGGCATTACTTAGGAGACAGGTGTGTACAGCATTTAAAAACACCAATATGTTAAATAAGTAAGAGACAGCACACAATAAAAATCCAACACCAATTTATAAAAATAGGAAATAATGTTATGATTAAAATGACACCAAAACAACAAAAACCCAATGTAGGGAACCAGAGACATTGATTTTTAAAGAATAAACACTCTAATGCCTAAAAGCTAAAAGTGCCACTTTGTGATTTCTGGTTGTGCTTAACCGGGACAAAATCAAAGTTTCAAGCCAACCACGATGGGCTGTATAAACTTAGCAGTAGGGCCCTGTCAAGTTTTTACCTTCTGACTATGTCACTTTTTTGAAGCTTTTTCTCTTGACGTCGATCAAGGAATCTTGTCAGGCCAGGTTTCGAGTTAATGAAAGAAGTTTGGCTCAGCACGATGCCTACAAAAAGCTCCGGAGTTTCAGCGGGGCAATCGTGCATCTCAGGCTGGATTGTAATTCGACGTCTACGGCTTGACTCTCGTCGATGGGTTGGTCAACTTTATGGAGATTTTTACCAAAAATTCTCTAATCTTCTTCAAACTTCTGGAACTTCTTCCAGAATGACCATATGGGGTTCTGAAGTATACAAAACACCAATCTAAGGTTCCAGAAGCTCTGAGTTGCTCCTTGGGATGCTGTTACTATGTTTCCCACAATGCACCTGGACAAATTCTTTAAAGTCCAGCTGAAAGTAGTCAGCTGGTTTCTTCTTGCTGGAGATGATGCAAGTGGAGCTCTTTTAACATGTTGCTTCAGGGAGTCCACTCGTTCTCTTTTTAAGGCAAGGCAAAGACCTTAAAGCTGTAGTTCCCAAAGTGTGCAGCAGGTGCAGTCATTCAGAGTGCAATCCTCTTGGTGCAGGCCAGACTTCCAACAGGGCTGTCCTTCTTCTTCTTTTAGTTTCAAGCAGTGATATAAGTTGCTGGGCAGCTTTCCCATATTCAGCAAGTGTTCTTGGGTAATAAGCAGGAGGGTACCCCTGATCGATGTGGTGCAGGGTGCCACCCTCAGGTATGACCACTTCTTCCAAAGTGTGGCATATTCTTGTCCCAGAAACACTATTCCTTTAAAATCCAAAATAAATGGTGAAATTATCTCCTGGAGGTTAAGATCTGGCTAAGCCAACCCACTGGTGTGGCTACGTTTCCTTAACACTTCCCTTCAAGCCCCTCTGCTATTTCAATTACTGGGGCTCCTCACTGGCTTGGGCTGCATGATGTGGGAGTGAGCTTGCGCCTTGCCTAATTTTCATTCCCTCTTTGAAGACCAGTTTAGCTACTCCACGCCCACCCTGCCTTTTGCTCTGCAGCTTGCAGATCTCCTCCCACCAGATGCCGTTGGTCCAGCTCAGGCCACTTCACACCTCATCAGAGGAGCTTGGCTCAACCTGTCAATCAGGAGAGACTGCTGGAAGGCTGGATTTTTAGTACATCGGAAAACATAGTTCTATAACTTCTTTTGTGTGATAGTTATAATAAATCTAACCGTGGCAAGTTGTTGGATTTATTCTAAGAATCATTATAATATTTTGAAGTACATTTTTAGCTCACTCCTATCAATAGTTATACTTTATTGAAGTGTTCCTATGTTAGCCTTTGGAGCCGATGTGCTACAATGGGAAAACATGAAATTGGCAGTTTTTCCCTCACCTGGGCATATAAAACATCTCTTATATAAAGTTCCTGCTTATAGTTGCAAGGCGCCCTACCCCTGAGGCACCTAGGGGCAACTTTTAGGGTAACATATATAAAAGTAAGCTAGTTTGAGACTTTAGAAATACCTTTAAATCCAAAGTCATATGTGCATATAATTTACTTTTAAAGGCAGCCCACAAAGCAGAGCTGCCTTTAAAATGACAGCAGACAACACAGCAACGCACATTCAAGTGCATCAGCTCTGCTGGGCCTCTAAACCTACATGCCCTACCATATACTAGGGGCTTTCAGGTTGGTTTTCATATTAATTGTATTATCACCTAATTACCATGTACCTTTTACACAGACTACTGGCCCTGGGTCTGGTTCGCATGGCCCAGGGCACAATCAGAGTGAGTTACCACCAGTATCAATCAAACAATGGGGGTGATCGGGGTAAAAAGGATGACTTTCTCACAGGTAGGCATTACATTTTATAGTGCTTGCCATGGAGAAACGAAGGGGCACTAAGATATGATGTTGTTGCTCTCTCCTCCTGTTTGCATACATTAGGCTGCCTTGCACCAATGCACACACACTTGCACCAATGTGCAAGGGAGTTCAGGTGATGTCAAACTTAGGTTTTATACTGGAAGGGTGCCCTTCCAGCACAAAATTCTATATTTGACAAAGTGTGTCCCTTTACCACTTTGTATGGGTGTTGCACTGTGCAGCACATATGTAAAGTTCGAAAGGTTTGGAGAAAATAAATCCTTTTTTAAACTTTACGTCTGCCTCATGGATGCGTAATTTATTTATGTCAATTCTTTCATACCAACGTTAGTAGATAGAAATCAAAATCTATGGGTGAGTGCATGGGAAAGTTCATGTGCTACCCATGGTATGCCTCCTTTCCTAAATAATGCATAGTGCTTCTTTGTGTTACTTAGGGTTACTGTCCAGTGCAAATTAGTATTTGTGCTGGAAAGTGAGCCCCAAAACAATAGTTTGCATCAGGTTCACAACACGTTTGTGATGCAAACCAGGCACAAAGTAATTTTAAATCTGCCCATAAATGTAACGCATGATTGAGGAGTCAAGCTGATAAAATTGCATTGCTCCCCACAGGATGCCTTTTTCGCAACGTTAGAATAACAAAAGATTGAGAGGAAGAAAACAATTAGGTTCTAAACCTCTGCCTTTCAATTTGCATGCAAGAGGTTGAGGCCAGTTCATAGCTTAATGCGTTATAGCTGAAGGATTGTCACTTTTGAACTCCGAGTATCAGAAGGATCTATGCGATAAAAACAATAACCCACTACACTATCTACATAAAATACTAATCTGTGATCTGCATGTCACATGTTGTGCTTTGCAGCAGGAACATTAACCCTCTATGTTACTCTATCATGAGTCAAAACTGTGAAAGACAAATCTTAGATCACTCCGAGTGCATTAATCACCATAGTTATCATGGTGTTGTAAATACCCCCTGAAAATGCTGCTCACACAAATATCTCTGAAGGATGCTCTTATCTCAGTTCAGCCTGCCATGCAGAGGGCACTTCCTTGACATTGGCACCTAGTGCGACTGTACCAGTCGCAGCACCTCAAAGCAAGCACTGGTTTGGGAGAATAGAGGGGGAGAGGGAATAAATGAAAGAAAGATGTGGTTTAATTCATGACCATGGACTAATTCTAGCTTTGGCAGATCCTAAAATTATATTATCATTCTGTTCTAATAACTTTATTTCCATGTGACTGACATGGTGAACATATGTTTAGTAAATATTTAAAATGAAAAGGGTTATTTGCCAAGGTAACTTACACTGATGAGCAAATTACACATCTTCTCATTTGGGTCTTTGAAAACGATCAATATTTGGCATGCAGTGCTTTATCACCTACCGCTCTTGTTGGTAATCTCTCCTTCTGAGCAGAGGGCGCAGTCATAGCAACAGACAGGTTTCCCTTTTAGAGGGACCTTCCTGTATCCAGGAGGACAACTCTCACTGCATACAGCGGTAGGGATCTGGAGAGGAAGAGATGGAGATGTGTGAGACATCAACAGGGGGAGAAACAAAGGAGACATGCGACATTATCACACATCCTGCGGACTGAGAAAGAATTTGTATAGTTTGTCATGTGAGAGATCAGAGAAGAAAGAAATAAGGGGCTGATGTCATAGGTTCAGTGGGAGGGATTCAGGGAGTGAAAAATGCAGGAGCGTTTAATTGCATCAGTGTGAGGGATCCAGGGAGTAAGAGATGCAGAGAAGATGTGATAACATCAGTGTGAGGGATCCTAGGGAGTAAGAGATGCAGAGAAGATGTGATAACATCAGTGTGAGGGATCCTAGGGAGTAAGAGATGTGTGGTACATGTCATAATAATATCAGTGTGAGGGATCCAAGGAGTGAGAGATGCAGGGCAGATGTGATTGCATCAGGGTCAGGGATCCAGGTAGTGAGAGATGTGTGGTACATGTCATAATAATATCAGTGTGAGGGATCCAAGGAGTGAGAGATGCAGGGCAGATGTGATACTATCAGTTTGAAGAATCCATGGAGGAGGAGATGCAGTGCAGATGTGATAATATTAGTGTGTGGATTACAGAGAGGAGGAGATGCAGGGCAACTGTGATTGTATCAGTATGAGGGTTTAAGGGAGGAAGAGATGCAGAGCAGATGTGATTGCATCAGGGTGAGGGATCCTAGGGAGTAAGAGATGTGTGGTACATGTCATAATAATATCAGTGTGAGAGATCCAAGGAGTGAGAGATGCAGAGCAGATGTGATAGCATCAGGGTCAGGGATCCAGGTAGTGAGAGATGTGTGGTACATGTCATAATAATATCAGTGTGAGAGATCCAAGGAGTGAGAGATGCAGGGCAGATGTGATACTATCAGTTTGAGGGTCCAAAGAGAATGAGATCTGAGGAAGATGTGATAACTCAGTGTGAGGAATCTGATGGGAAGAGAGGCAGGGCAGATGTGATAATGTTAGTGTGGGAGATCCAGAAAGGAAGAGATGTGGGAAAGATGAGATAACATCAGTAAAACAGAGAGGAAATATCAAAGGGCACTTGATATAACTGAGACAGGGTCTTCATGGGAAAGAAACACAGGGTACATGCCAAATAATTACAGAGTCAGGAGGTCTGAGGACAACAGGTTAAAAGGCAATACTAAGAGACCGAGCATCCATAGGAGGAGGCACAGGTCTGTCAATCCACAGACCTATTTCAATGTGTAGTTTCCATATACAGACCCTTAAAAGTGTAAAACCACTTTAAAGATAAGTGTTTCTTTAGAGTAAACATTCTTGTTTGAAGGGACTGACAAGATGTTGCTGATCCATTCCCACCTGGTAAATGGTGGAAATACACATCAGTCAAGGGCAGGTGGAAATCCATTTGCAAACTGTTAATGTGCAGGAAACAACCCCAAAATTGGTGAAAATGCAAATAAAGTGGTTTCGCCCTAGGAAAAATATTTTTCGCATAGAGAAAATGAAAAAATGAGCAAGTACACTTTCACTTCCTCAGGATTTTTCTGATGAATGTATATGTACAATTTTTTATTCAAAGATGGTATTTCTACGTTGATATCAGCAGTAGTGGGACAACCACTTTCTGGATTACTCTGTAAACATTTGTGAATTCCAAAAATAATTAAAATCTTAATCAAAAGTAGGAGGAACCTGTTGAAGTAGTTTTACAATTTAATTTGTGTATGTAACAGTCACCTAACAAGTCCTTGGAGTGAGAAGAGATGAAGGGGATCTCCCAATGTATTAACTTTTCTGGAGCCATCCTCAGCCACATTGATTTTGGGCTGAGGATAACTCTAGGCTGTCCTGGCACCAACCCATGTGGAGAACACTGGGGCTACCCCTATGCCACCCCATGACATACCTCCATTGGGGGTGTCAGCAGCACTCACTACCCCCCTTAGCATTCTGATGATGTCAGTGTGCGCATAGAACACCAACATCATCAGATGGTGCCGGGGACACGCTGGAAGTCATTTTCTTTCAGCTCATTTTAGAGAGAGGACTCCTTTCAGGTGAGACCTTCTTGGGAGAGAGGAGTTTACTAGGCAGACAGACACAGGGGGAAAGGAGAGAGGTTTTCCTTCCCCCCTGTGTCTGTCTGTAGAGGATTTCTGCTCTATGGTTGCGGGTGGGGCTGCGATCGTGGAGCAAGAAATTGAATCTACCAGACCAACGGGGGTTTATTTTTTGTTGGGGTAGCGGCCCATTGGGCAAGGGTCACTCCCCTTAGGGGCTAATGTTATGGCCATGTTCCAGCTCCCCCACAGGCTAGTTTGGCCTTTCTTTTTCAGCTGAGTTGCCCCCCGGGGGGGAATCAAAACCCACTAGACACCAGGGATGTCATTTTTCCAATAATTGCCGGTCGCTCCCCTTTGGGGCTTTTTTTAGGTCATGCCTGGGGTCAGCGCGCAAGCGCTGCTCTGGTGAAGATCTGCTGTAGTTCAGTATGTGAGGGAAGCCCCGCCCACTCCCCACCCATATTTTTCATTGGCTTGTGTCTTTGTCCTTCGTAAATGCTGCCTTCGGATTTGTTTATAGGCTTGGTAGTCCCTCCTTATTACAGCCATGTCGTCATTTGTATCCTCCCATGGCTACTGGCCCCTTTACTTGCTTGTTACCTGGTAGGTGAACTTTTTATTTATTGAGCTTGGACAATGGTGGCCGCATGTTTTTTAAACACACGCCAGGGTTTTGCACGCTGCGGGCAAGGTGTGTTGCAGGACAGCCTCTGCGGCGCGCCCTGGGACGGCGGAGGGGCACTGGCTCCTGTTCCTGAGCATGGAGGAGGCGGGCAGCAGGCAGCAGCAGTGCTTCCCTGCTGCCCTCAGTGGCATGGAGGAGTGAGCTGGCAGGATCCGGGCCGGTCACTCTGCAGGAGCAGGATCCCCAACTTTGCAGCGGAAGGGCCGGGCTCAAAGGAATACTCAGCTGCCGCTCCGGTAATGCTCTGCCCGCTGCAGGAAGCAAGAGGCATTTGCCGTTTCAATCCGAGCAGCCGAGAACATGGTGAGGGGCTCAAGCCCAGCACGGGTCATAGAGAGCTGCCTGGGGGAACAGACGAGAGTCAAAGGGTGAGGTAAGAGTAATAGAGTAGAACAAGGCACACAAGGCTCCAATGGTTCTGCGAATCACAGGCGCCTCAAATACGCCCTTTAAGGAAGCACCACACTCGGAATTGCATGGAGAACAGAGTCTCCTGGCATGTCAGGGGGCAATGGAAGACATAAGCTGGGTTGATTTTGTGGTGTTGAAAACCCTCCCCAAAAACGACCCTTCCCCAGGGAATCTTAAGTCTGCCACACAGCAGGCAGCCTCCCTTAGTGCGGCCGTGCAGGATCGTGGCTGATAAAATCAAAGCCTCCTCCAAGCCTCTCACCGGGCCTCTAGTTGGGTCCCTGACTTCCCGGGAGGCTGTCACAGCTCACCGGCCCCAGCGGTGCCCAGGCTCACTTACAGTCAGGGAAAGCGTCCGCCCCCTCTACAACCGATTGCCTCCGCTCCTGCCGAATGGTATGGACAAGGCAGACAGGGGTCTCCCAGACACCAGGGACAGTTACAGGGCCTGCGCCCTCCTTGGCCTTTCTCGCTCCCGTGGCCCGTCTTCTCAATAGCAGTCCCAGGGCCTTTGGTTCTCCCCCTCGTGCCCAGGCACAGCCATGCCCCACAGGCCCGACCACCATCCCAACAATCAAGGGGGACATCTGGACATCACCAGCTCGGGGATCCCTGTGTGTTGGTGGTATGTTTGCATAGGCCTCGCTGTGAAGCACCTTTCTGAGGGAGGAAAATTGAGAGGATGTAATGTTAGGGTCAGAGCTGCTGAATTGGGAACTATGCAAATGGGTTTGAGACCTACCTCAGCTCAACATCCTGTAATTCTGGGCAAAATACTTAATTGCCCGAGGACTAAAATAACAAGCATTTGCAATGCAATAGGTCTTGCATTTACACCAGTTTAAGCTATTGGCATTGTAAATGACAATACGTTTTATTTATGTTTCAAAAACCAAAACATAAATAAAAGGCATTGTCATTTACAATGCCAATAGCTCAAACTCGTGTAAATGCGAGACCTGTTGCATTGCAAATGCTTGTTTTGTATTCCATCCCTCCCACCCCGGAGGGGCAGATCAATCATTTTTAGGCCGTTCTTCCATCTTGGTTGGCGGAAGCCCACCAGTCATCATTGAATTTTGTTTTAAAAGTGAGCAACCCTTTGGGTTAGAAGCCCACTAGACAACAGGGATAGTGTGTAGAAGGGTCACCCCGCTTGGGGGCCTTTGTTTCTTTTTATATTCTACCCCCCTAGGGGCAGATAAGTCGTTTCTAGGCCTATAAGTCCTTTGTGGGGGTACGGAATCACATTAGACACAAGGGATTGTGTTTTAATGGGAGTGACCCTCGGGAACCATATTTTTCTCATTCTGCCCTCCCCACTCCCCAAGGCAGATTAGGCCTTTCTAGGCTGATCTGTTCTCCGAGGGTGATGGAAGCCCATTATACACCAGGGATTTTGTATCGGAACGTCCCCTTGGGCATGGGCCTTGGGGGCCATATTATCTTTGCATTGCGCTATCCCCTTTGAGGGCATATTATTTTGGTTTTTGGTCTTTTTTGGGTGGATTGGGCCTCAGGGTGGGTAGTAATACTTGATTCAACTTGGAATAAAGTTATGTATATGATGGGTGATCTGCTTCTGTGGTAAATTTTGCTTCCATCTATTGGTGTCTTTTTTTGCCTTTGTAGTGTTTACTTTCAAGAAAATACCATTGGCTTTGATTGATAGTTTACAATTTTTTTGTGTTTAATTTTCTTTTTTAAATTGTAGAGCCAATTGTTTACTTTGTCTTGGTGGTGAAACCTGTTTGCAGGTGCAGCTTTGGCAGAACAGTAGTTTGTGAAGTTGTGGTTGGTAAATAACACATTTTGTAATCTTTTCATCTAATGTGTATCCTTGGCCTGTTTGTATCATTTGTTTTACTGCTGTACTAATGTTTGAATCTTTTGCTTTTTGTGTGATTGTCTTTCAAAACTGCATTGATTTGTGCATGTTCTATACTGTCTTGTGATATGTGCAATGTGTTTTGTTTGCTTTTTCCTTTCCATTGGGACTTCAAATCAAATCAAAAATATCTTTATTCGAATCTTTTTTATCGATCCATAAAAGTACATAGAATAAAAAACATCATACATTAAAAAGTTTTTCTTCCATGCATAATACCGTACATTACAGCTTAAAAGTTCATTCTATTAAATGTTAAAACTTCATCAAAAATCATCTTATTTTCTCCTAATTAAAAATATTATCAACCTAAGTTCATCATTCAGACATTAGGACTTCTTTGGTGCTTGCTGTGTCTGGGCAAAGTAGGTGCAGTTAATCCTCAGTCTTGGGTCTCTGACAAGTGAGTGGCATCATTTTTGTGAACACAGGTCTTTGTGTGCTTTGTACTGATTGACTTTCCTTTCCAGAATACTATATGCCCGTAGTTTTACTTTCTGTTTGATAAAGCCACACTTTGTTAATTTCTTATTTTACACAGTGTTGGTTATTGTTGACTTATTTTTTGTGTTACTTTTATTAGTAAGGAATATGGCTAACCAGAGGTTGACTGCTCAGCAGGTTGCTGGTTGACTTTTTTAATCTTCCTTTGACCATGGTTCTGAGACTGGCTCCGCATCAGAGGCAGAGAAGAAATCCAAAATTCTGGCAGTGAATTTTCTGTCCGAGAGGAATCATCTGATGATGACGTCACTATCAGTGCAGAGGAAGTGCCGCATTTAGAGGAGGACACTAATATGCCAATAGTGCAGCAGCAGGAATCTGGATTGCAGCCTGGGGCTGAAAGGTTTCCCATTGGAAGCGCTGAACACTGGGTTGCCTTAAATATCATGCAGTCTGTGTTGCCTACCTTTAGTAGTGTCACAGGGTGTAGAGTCAATTCAATTCAATAAAATCTTTATTCGATCTCTTTAAAACAGATCAAAGAAGCACAAATTGAATCAGTGATTAACAAAGCACCCCATAACATAACAAGTTAAAATCCCAGAACGAGAGGAAGTACTTAAAAATACAATTAAAAAGATTTTCCAAAACATTTAAAAACATGCAGTGCCTTATGTGCCTTATAAACCAGATCCAAGTAATTTATAACAAATTGCTCAATTCATACATATGATTTTACTTACGGTATTATACCATCTATCAGTCTCGCGCCTTCCTCTTTTTCATACAGGCCCACAAGAAGGTGGCTACTGAGAAACAGACAAAAGGGTCAGGTAGGGATTTAAAAAAACTAGAGTGCCACCCGGCATTGATTAAAATTGTGGTGCCTTAAAATTGGACGAAGAAAGTCTTCTCCTTCTGTCTTGTAAAACTCACAAAACAATACTAGGTGTAGGTCAGATTGAGGAGAATGGTTGTCGTAGGGGCACAGCATCAAGTCTGAATGTTTAAATTTTCTATCTGGGTAACCTAACATCAAAGGGACAAGGTTCAGACGAAATGTCAGTAATATATCTCTAAGCTGCGCTATTGTAGTGCGTGCTAGGTAGGAATATCCTCCCTCTAGTCTGGGGGGGAACTGATAGTGTGCGAGGGCCGCCTTTTGTCTATGATTCCTTTCCCTGCGGACATAATTAGCCCTACGCAAGTAAGTCTCAATTAATTTCTCTTTTGAAATCCTCCTGCATGCCGTTTGGTCCATAAATAGTTCTCCCAACCCAGTTGCTCTCAATTCTGACTCCACATAACTAAGCCATCTGATCTTATTATAATGGTCTAATTTCAGACAATTTTTAATTATGTTTTGTGTTAAATTGACAGTGGTCCTACGCCGTATAGAGAACCATAATAGAATTGGCGCTAGTCTAATGGTATCTACCATATAAGGTAACCCTAGTTCGATGTGTAGGATGAAATGTGAGTAAGAAGGCGGTAAAGACACACAGGATTTAAAAAAGCTATCGTCTAAGTATTTGGAGTTGGTCAATGTGCACCATACCCTAGACTCCGCCCCATATGTAACTGCTGCCTTTGTCTTGGCATGGTAAATATTTTTGACTGGGTCCAGGGGGCTGGCGCCAAACTTTTTAAAGAAAGCTTTGATAGCTTTCAAACTTCTTTCCATTGCTAATACTTTTGCCACTACCAGATTTGCCCAGGTTTGATTTTTATCGAATAAAACTCCCAAGTATGGAAAGTGAGCAAAAGAACGATGATGGATTCAACCCAGATCTGTGACTGGGAGTGAGTGTCTGAAAGGTTTCAGCGCTCCAGCCATCATCTCCTTGTGTTTGCTTCGGCTTCTGAACCCCAACACCCCTATGTCTCCTAGCTGTCGGATCATTGGTAAGTTCAGGGTGGGTACAATGTTCAGGCTCCCTGATAGATATGTCAGCGGGGGTTGGTGCAACAGGGGAAATTTCCAGATGGCTTTGTGACGGATTAAGAGATGGTGATGATTGCTAGGGCTGAGTGGTAATGTTATCATCATTTGTGTCCCCTAAGGAGGACCTCATCTGGTAAGGAAGAGGTTCCAGTGATAAACACCGCTCAGTTAATTCAATTTCATGCGTGAGTATTCTGCCTGCTCTAGTCAAGAATGCATCCAGCGTGCCTACAGTCCCTCCGCCCACTTTCTCACTAAGCCCTTTCCGCTTCACCATTTCTCACTGTAGGCAGTCGGACAAACACTACAGGGAGACCAAATGTATAGACACAGTACCTTGTAAGGGCTCCAGATGTTAGAGTGGGGGGCCCAGCCCAGTCCCTCTTGGCTCCCCTGGGCGTGGACGGGCCTGTCCTTGGCACAGGCTTTGCCCGGGCATGTCCCCCATGTGTCCCTCGCCGCAGGGACACAGCACTCTGTAATGCGCGAATCCAGCAGCAGAGGTGTCTGGGAAATGTAGTCCTCCCGCTGGGTGGTTGCGTCCTCCCCAGAGACAAGCAGTAACAGGCAAATGGAAAATAGTTCAACGGTGGCTACAACAGCCGCGGGGACACGGAGTGCTTTAATGCGTGAATCCAGCAGCGGAGGTGTCTGGGAGATGTAGTCCTCCTGCTGGGTGGTTGCGTCCTCCCCAGAGACAAGCAGTGACAGGCAAATTGCAAATAGTTCAGCGGTGGCTATAACAGCCGGGGGGACACGGCGCGCTTTAATGCACGAATCCAGCAGCAGAGGTGTCTGGGAGATGTAGTCCTCCCGCTGGGTGGTGGAGTCCTCTCCAGTGACAGGCAGTGACAGGCAAATGGCAAATGGTTTGGCAGCGGCTACCCATTGCCACAGGGTGTAGAGTCAATACTGAAACCTGTTTGTCTATGAATGTCCTTGCTTATGGATGGTGTATTTTTGGATGAGACTGTTGACCAGACTAATTTGTATGCTGAACAGTATTTGAGGGACAACAGCTCTAGAGTTAAGTCCCACTCTAGAGATAACTGGTGGACTCCCTCAAATCTGTATGAGTTGAAGAAGTTCTAGGGTTTATATTTTTTTATGAGATTCATAAGTAAACTGTCTTCATATTGGTCTACTAGTCCCTTGAAGGCAACTGCTATACTTCCTGCGCCCATGAATCATGATAGGCATTTGCTTCTGCTTTGGATGCTGCATTTTGTTGATAAGGTTCAGCATTGCCACAGGATCACCCTGATTGTGAGCGTCTCTTCAGGATTCGGCCTGTCCTTGATCACTTTGTAGATCATTTTTAATAGATCTATGTTCGTTGGCTAGAAATAGCTGTGGATGACTCTTTGGTCCTGTTCAATGGCTGTTTCGTTTTTAAGCAGTACATTCCTAGCAAGAGGGCACTTTAAGGAATTAAGATGTATATGTTGTCTGAGAGTAGGACAGAATATGTCTATAATTTCAGGGTGTACACTGGTAGGGATTCTTCTATTAACCCCCTAGTTGTCCGTCCACTTTTGGAGTGAGTCAGAAAATTGTGTGGGGGCTTGGCAGAGGACGTTTTAACAATGGTCATCCATTAGACACTGTTGCATGTCACAATCCGCTGTAACTGTAGAGGTTAGCCTAAAGAACTTCTATGTAAAATAAACTTTAGAGGGGACAGTGCAGTACTTTGGTAGTGAAGAACTACTGCCTGTGACATTTTCAGACAGGAGAGATGCCCACATGCTGACAATCATTCATCATCATCAAAATACTTTATGCGGTTGAACAAACCCCTAAAGTACGAAGCTAACAACAGTTTAAAAGTTAAAAATGAATCTAAAAGATCAAGTCCATAAAAAGCTGATGTGCAACATCTGCAATACATTAGAAAGAATAGACAAAACATTAAAATCATTTGGGAAATAATAAGGAAGGTCAAGGGGGCGCCGGGCAGGAGTCACAATTATACAGAGTTTACAAAGACTGTATAAAAATGAATTTACAATCCTTGAATGATCATAAAAATACTACTACCCCAGTGCTCTGACTCTAATACTCCAGCTCCAGTGCAGGTATTTGGTGACAGCACAAACAATAGATTCTTTGGTGTCAATGCGCAGCACCCTAAGTGCAGATGAACACTGCCTAATCCCCAGTAATCTGCAGATCGGAAGGAGCCAGACCTTTCTCGGTCTAGCATACCTGGGGCAGAAGAAAAATAAGTGTGATAGAGTCTCCTCTGCATAACAGCACACTGGGCCGATAGTGCTTTCAGCAATTTTTGATTTCCATCTTGAGAAAAAAGTCTAGAGCGGTAAAGTGCCATGACGGAACCTAATGCACATGAGTCTAGCAGCATGAAGTGGGATCAAATCTAGGAAGCATTCAAACTGACAATGTGGTTTGAAATCTAAAAATACAGTAGTGAGTGACCCATGAGACCTATTGCTGAATTTGAGATCCCTCATAAGAGCCCAATAGGTTGGCCTCTAATAAAAAGAGGCATGCAGCCCTCACAATCACATCAATAGGCTTCTAAGCCCAATTGGGTCAACATGCCCTTAATGTAGCATAACCACTTTATTCTATGCCTATATCTACTTCAGCTATATTCCTAAATGCATCAAGGTATGTAGTGAGAGCTGGGGTGTACTTGAGCATACGCCAAAAGAAAAGAGGAAGTAGCTGTTCCCTAGAAGAAATGAAGTGAACCCCTTGTCCCATCTTAAGGGAAACAGCGGTGTGCTTTTCGGGAGGGACGACAGGGATCTTAAGACGTTATTCTCTGCTATGCCTAGCGACCAGATATATCCCATTACTCAGCCGCATATGGGCCACTACCTTCAGCCTTGGCCCTGTAAACCTTTAAAGCTGGTGAAATAGGTCTTGTCGTCAAGGCACAAAATTGCCTCAAGATGCCAGAAGCATGGTATCATATGTTTAAACTCCTTTTCCTAACTTGGGGGACCCATTGCATGGACTGGGTTAGCCTGACTTCAAGCTAGTCAAAGGAGGAAACCCTGTCAAGACAATTTCCATCAAGGGTGATGGAACCCCTGAGTGACCTGTGGGGATTAATAGACAAACATTTAGTTTTTAGTTTTTGTATGATTAACTATCAACCCATGGTCATAACAAAAAGCAGCAAACTGACTAACCAGTATCTGCAGGCCAGCTGGCATTTAGAAAATCAGTAGAGTATCATCTGCAAATAAAAGCAGAGGGTCTTTTATACCGGCAACCCTTGGTGCCATGCACGTCCAGATAAGCTACCACATCATTGAGGTATAAAGAGAACAAGGTACTGGCAAATACACATCCCTGCTGAACACCTATGTAGACCCCAATACATTCCATCAACTTCCCCTGGGCCCCCCAGCAAACCTGGGCATACGTTTCCTGGTGCAAATTAACAAGGATACTCAGCAGATCATGAGGGACCTTTTTCATCTTCAGTGTCTCCCATAGTTTTTGACACAGGACCAAGTAAATTACTTAGTCAACAGTAGTCACATCTCTTCTAATAAAGGCTTGAAGTTTAGACAGGGCATTGTGTTTGTCTATCCAAAGATCAAGTCTGTCTAAGATCTGCCTGCAGAAGACCTTTTGGGTCACATCAATAATGTTTATTGGCCTATAATTAAGAGGGGATTCCCTAGAGCCCTTCGTGTGAACAGGGACTTTTTCTGCTGCTTTCTAACTAGCAGGAATTTCAGCACCTTCCAAAATTGCATTAGATATTCTCTTAATATAGTCAAATCAAAACAAATCCGGGATCCCATTAGGTTCGGCAGCTTTGCCAAGGGCAATGCTATTGATAGCATTGTTGGTTTCTTTTACATCAAATGTTAGGTGGAAATAAGAGTCACTGACCTCAGTGGGGAGTGGGGAGCTGGCCGCCTCCCAGGTTCCAACAGACGACCATAAAGGTCAGAGAAATGCTTGAACCAGGAGTCTAAATTAATTGTGCTTGCTAATTAGGACTTTCCACTCATGCCACCATTAGCCGCAATCCCCCAAAACCTCTTATTATCCCTGGTCTTAGCTACCTTGCACTGTTGCCTGAGGCTACTTATACGTTTTCCTCTTTTGTCTGATGTCATTTATGTTGCCACTTTCAATAGCAAGGCCTAATGCATTTTTTGCCTACCTATAACCCTTGTTATACCAGTTTTAAGTGGCATTGACCCCTGATATGGCTTCCATTGAAAGCATTCGCCCATAAAATTGAAGAGATTTGCATGTATGGATGAAACCCCAGGGATTCTATCTTGCTGTGACTGTGGTGTGTCTAGATTCTGCAGAGCATCTAGGAGGGCCTTATCCATACTGGCCCTGGCTCTAGATCCAATTCCACGTTCAGCCATTTTAGTCTATGCCTATTGTTCAATAGAGACACACCAATGGAAAGTAAAATTGGAACACCCTTCACATAATTAAAGGGTTTAGACAGAGAGCAGTGCTATCATTTCTAGGGACCATTCTCATGTCGATAAAGAAATGCCACAGAGGAAGGGCGATCAATATATAGTCGATCCTACTTGTCTGCCCTTGCCGGTTAAAAGTGGGAAGTGCTTGCAGATCATATTTCATGTGCCTGTTACATGCCCTTAACCTAAGCAAGAGTGTAAGAGAGAGGAGTTGGTAAGCTACCTCAGTCCATCGCTTAATGGGTTCAATGTCTAATGTGAGGTTCCCCCATTCCTCATCCTGAACACCAGTAAGTGACTGACCTTTATCATCAAGTGGCTCAAAGGTCACATTGAAGTCACCCACAAAAAATAAAGTCATGTTTATTAAAGCTCTCCCTCTGGGCAAAAAAGCTTTCTGTGTGGGTGATTCGCTGCCTACTCATCCCACAATTGTAAATGCTATAAAAATAAAAAGCGTGATTATTCCATGCTAGATGGAAGACATTTTGTGGATTTCTGCTGATTCCAAAAGTTTGCGTCACAGAATTGCAAGGAAAATGTGGAATATTAGGCAAAGTTTGAAGTTTACAAGGGCCTTTGGGTAGGAAAGCTTGGTGGGAGCCACACAAGTCTCCCCACCCTGGATTTTCCGAGGTGTCTAGTTTTAAAAAATGTACAGGTTTGATAGGTTTCTCTAGGTGCTGGCTGATTCCACGGCTAAGCACATCCTAAAAAGAGGGTCAGCTTTCAGTGGAAAAATGTGATATGTGCATGTTGCGTTTTGGGGATTTTCCTTTCAAAGGTACGGGCCCTACCCACACGAGTAAAGTACGCATTTTATTGGGAGACTTTGGGGAAATGGTAGGTGGTAGAAAATGTTTTGCTCCCTGCAGATTCCAGAACTTTCCATCAAAGAAATGTGAGGAAAGTGTTTTTTAGTTAAAGTTTGAAGTTTATTCCTCCAGATCTTGTCTCCTATTCTGATTTTGTGCAATTTAAATGGTTGGGAAATGTGCATAGGCGACTCTTGAATGAACTGTTCACTGTTGAGGTGGTGCAGGTTATTAATATGCTTACAGGCGATAGGGCCCCTAGGCTGGATGCCCTTCAGCTTTTTATAAAGAATATGCTCAGTTCCTGGTGCCACATCTCCTTGCTCTATATGAAGAATCCCTTGCTGCTGGTGTACTGCCCCCTTTGCTGCATGATGCGCTGACTGTAGGAGAGTAGGATCTGCCTCTTATGGTTACCCCCACTTTTTGCTGATGTTTCACTGTTTTTTGACTTTAGTCTGGCTGGTGCCCTTGTATCCAGGACCCCAGCCTAGCTGCTTCCTCTCTAAATTGATTACCTGTACCTTAAGTACACTTCAGATTGGATTCTGGGGTGCCCTTATAAGTCCCTAGTATATGGTATACTATGTACCCAGGGCATAGGTACCCAAGAGGCCTACCAGGGGCTGAAGCATGTATTGTGCCACCCCTGGAAGGCCAGCCAAAATGACACCACAGGACTGCTACTGCAGCCTGAGTGAGGTGGTGCATGCACCCCTTACAGAGATATAGGTTCACTATATCTCACCTATCACTGCACATAGAAACCTATACGTCACCCCTATGGCAGGCCTTATCAATCCTGAAGGCAGGGTGCTTGGTTATATGTGAGAGGGTGCCCATGCATGAGTAGAGCCCCTCTGCAGCCCTCGGAATCTCCTCTCCGGGGTTGTCTGTGGTGCAGCCTGACCATATGCTCTTAAGTGCATTATATCCTCGCGGTAAATGCTAACTTTGGGATGGCTGCACGGAAACATGTTGTGTTTGGTGTCAAACACCTTGGAATCATACCCCCAGACCAGTAACTGGTGTGGGAGTATGATCCCACCCTTCTAGAGGGAAAGACATGACAGCACCGGTATACCCGGTACCAGCTAAGCAGAGCCCTGGCATCACAAAATGGATGCTGCAGCCACAGACACGAGTCTGGCCTCCTGCTGCTGACCGAAACTCCGGCAGGGGAGGCCTGGACAATAGGTTTCTTGTCACAGGGAGGTGTTACCACCTCCCAGACAGGCCTTAGTGGATTGGGGCTGGGTGGATGCACTCCAAGAGTGCTTTGAAGTCCTGCACTGGGGGCACATTTGGTGTCCTCGTGCATACCCCAGTTCAAACCGGTTGCAGGGGCTGCCAGCCCCTGCTCTGGCGCAAAACTGGACAAAGGAAATGGGTGTAGCCACCCCTCTTTCCAAACCCTCCCATAGGTGGGTCCACAGAGTTAGTCCAACCCCTTCCTTAGGTATAAGTAAGGAACCCCTGGCAACAGGACTTTAGATATCCCTGGACGAAACTCTGTAACTGAATCCTGGAACTTCAACGCTCTACTCAAGACTAGAGGACTGAAGAAATCTCCCTTGGGGTCAAGGAGTGACTCCCCTGCTTGGCAGGCACCAACAAAGCATTTGCCCGTCTGCATCTCCGAAGCTCCCGCCGGACTCTGAAGTAATTGCAGCCCAGGAAGAGGATTTCCAGACTTCTCAGAGGCCGACCCGAGTCCCCAGCAGAGCTGAGACCCGCAGCCCTCACGAGTGACGTGGAACCGGAACTCCTGGACACCGTGCACATTTGCTAGTGCACTGACTTCTCGACGTCTCTTGAAGTCCTGCTTTGGGATACTTGTAGCCCAGGCCCCGAGCACCATTTGCACTGAAGATTGTGAGCCTACACTCCACGAGTGTTCCGTGGGCCCGCTCCTTGTATTTCCGCTCGAGGTTCCTTTGCGATACCTGGTCCGTCGACTGGTGGGTCCCTATGAAGGCAACTCTGATTTTCCTTGGGCTTTCCTTGGTGCTCCAGACATGCCCTGACTCCCCACCGAGTGGTGAGTCCCTCAGACCTTGCTGGTCTGCACCAAAGCATCTTTCTCCTTTTTTGCGTGGGTTGCTGTTGCCAAGGCTTGTTCTGTTCAATCCGGACACCAACGCTGCAGCACTCGGCATCCTTTGTGAAACAGCTCGAACCCAGCTCCTGGTCATCGTCGACGCCTCCTGGTCCTCATGGCTGAAGAGTCAAGCTTCACCTCTTTCACCTGAAACACCCGACATCGGTGGGCATTCGACTATCGTGCCCCTGGTCACTGGCAAGTGACCCAGACTCTGTCCCCTCTGCTTTCAGGTTCTTCTCATCTTCGATCCAGGCTTGGATCTCGTCGGTCACTTCGCATCTTCCCGGCAGCAGCATTTCTCTGCAGACTGCCATTGAAAACGACGACGTGACCCGACACCATTTGACACCTATGCACCCGGCTTCCCTGGGTGAGGTAACTCGAGTACTCCGGTGCTCCCATGGGTGTTGACCCTAGAACTGTCTAAGTCCAAGAGGGTTTGGTCCTAGTCCATTTCTAAGTGTCCTTAAACTTTAAAACTGTAACCGCGACTTTCCCATAGACTTTAACGGAGCTCGCGGCTGTGTTCACACACTGCACACAGCCCCCGTGGGTCCCCTGTGTCACTACCTTGGGTGGTTCCTTGGGGTCCGGTCCCAGCGATTCTACAGGCTCTAGGCCTTGTGTCTACTTAAGTCGTTGTTCTTATACCACTTTCTTAATATATGGTTTGGTACGCCCCTAGGGCTAATCGTATATTGTGCTACTTTACTGTGCTATTCGACTTGTAACTTGTGTACTTTGACCTCTAGCCTCATAAAGAGACTAGAGGGGTGTGTTTAGCAATAAATACATATATTTTGAATATATACCTGGTGTGGTCCTCTTTGATTTGGTCACTCAAGAGATTATAGACTGGTAAAACAAGCTGCTTTACATTCCTTCAAGACTTAGCCTGAAGGCTGCTCTCCATAGCTACCACTAGGATAGCTTTCAATAAAGGTTGTCTTTAACCTATCTCCAATAAGGGGTTGTTTGGACTGGTGCAAGGTGCCCACTATAATTAGTGGACAGCATATACCAGGCCAACTTCTCACACTGACTAACCATTCTTAAGCCGGACATAACCCCCCAGCACAGCAAGTCCTACCAACACTTATCTATGATAAATGTAGATAATAAAATACTCGCCAAGCTCATTGCCTCGTGCCTTCTCCTTCTCCTGCTGCAAATTGTGAGACTGGATCAACTAGGCTTTGTTCCTGGGAGGTCGATGGCTCATAATCTGCGTATCTATTTTGCCCTTATTCACACCATCAATCCTGCAGAGCTGCCCCGGGCCCACGAAAGGGGCCCTCCTAAGAGGGCGGCCCCCCCCCCCCCTTAGTGCCACAGGATGGCACACGAGTCAGCCTCCCAGTGTTTTGGGACCCTCGAGGGTCCCCCATGCCCGCGTCACTTCCGGGCAGGAGGGGCCGGGGGGCGAGGTACTTATACCTCTCCTGCCCACTGGTCGCCCTCTTTGATGCTGCCCTGACGCCGTTTTGTGCTGCTTTTGGGGGTCCTGGAGTTCTTCCTTGCGGTGAGTCCTCATCAAGCCCCTTCAGCCCCTCCTTCATCTCGTGTGCAGCAGCCAACCGGCCATTGCCTGGCTGGGGCTTGCATGGAGGGGAGGGGGCATGTGTCGCGGTCATGTGGGGGGTGCAAATGGCACAGTTGGGTTCAGAGTGCTGGCCACTTTGACCTACACTATCCAGCCGCGCCGGGCAGCGGCGGGGTGCGCGGGCGTAGAATGCGTGGGCGGCAGGGATGGGCCAATGGGTGCTAAATGCCTTGTGCGTCCTCCAGCTGCGGAGCAGCAGTCCTGCCAAGTATCACGCATCACATGTGACACTAACGCATTTCAGTGAGGTGTTCCGCATCACCGCACTGAAATGCTTTGTCACGCATTTTTAATGCCACTGAAACTGGCTACCGCGCTGGTGCTAGCGCGCCGGCTCTGCTGCTCCAGACTTGCCGCCAGCAGCTCTGGCAGTGTGGCCATAAACAGTTAAATGATTGTGCTCTCCTCAGCTCTGGCTGAGTGAGTCACTGAGAGTGCTGGCTGCAGCGCTACAATGTTACATTTGCGGCCTCAGCCGCCTGCCAGCCTAACTGCATTCATTAATTAATTTCCGGGCTGCCCGCGGCGCCAGGCTGTCTTCCAGCCCACACTCTCTGCCGATTAACACTGGCGTGGAGCGCGCCGCTGCACGCACTGCCGGCCTGTATGGTGCGAGCTGCAGCCTCGACTCATCAAGGTGCTGTGGTCAGTGGAGTCTGGACCAGAGAGTTGAACCTGCTGCCGCTGCAGTCCTGGAGAGAGAGTTAACAGCCAGTGCTTGCAAGCAGCCACGCTTAATGAGCGTAGCTGCCGGAGTCGAGTTTGGGGCCTGCAGCCTCTCATAAGCTTGTCTGCAGTACCGTGGCTCACTCTGCCAGTCTACTCACAGGTAAGGTAAATCCTAATTTTTTTTACTTTTAAAGCGTCATGAGCATACGTGCCGAGAGCCTGTTACAGCTCTGCTCACGCCCTGTCTCAGTGTCCGGTGCCCCGTGTGCCACCAGTTCGATCCCGACTGGGACTCGTGCCCGGCGGCCTTTCATTTCGGTCCTGACCGGGACTCCCAGGCAGAAAGGGCCACATCGGCATAGTATCGGGGAGCAGTGGTGGTGCCAGAGCTGATCCCGCTCACCCACAGCGAATCTCGGGTGACACAGGCCAGAGCACCGTTAGGTTACCCGGTGCAGGACAGAGTTTGCAGCTGTAAAGTGAATGCGCACTACACAACTGCAGCAGACATTCAAGCACTGAGAGCAGCAGATCGCTCCTCCTGACCCCAGAACTGCACAGCGAGGAAGCCTGTGCCCTGGAGGGTGGAAGGGGTTGTGTCTGGACCGGCCACAATGAGAGAATCTATAGCTAACTTGGCGCTGGACGGGTGGGCTGCCCGGAGCTTCAATGAAGCCTACGGCGATTTGCCCCCTGAGATGAGGTTGCAGCTATCTCTTTCGTTGCTGTTCTGCCACCAGTGCTTTCCGATCTTGAGGTGGCAGGTCAGGTCAGTGTTTTGTCTGTTTGTGGGCTTATCGAGCTAGGGCTGGACTGGACTGCGGATTTTTCTGAAGGAAAAAAAAACCCTGCAGTAAGCTTAAATGGACGGAATCTGACATGCAAAACACGTACATAGCTAAGAGGACACCCTGAAACCGTGTTTGCTATGGTGTACGTCCTGCTCTCCTACTGTTGCACTGACTTGCTATGCTATATAAAATTACTTTTGGTGTCACAGTCACGTTGCTCAAATGGGTGTAGTTTCTGATATTTATGTTTCCCGCGTTTTCATTGCTTGGTTTTGCTTGCAAAGAAAGTGTCACTCATAGTCGTTGAAATGTCACTCATAATTTCACTAAAATTATAAAAATGTCACACATAGCGATCTGAAACCTTGGCAGCTATGGAGCAGACAGGCAGAGTCACGGGTGGCTTGTTTTCTGGAAGAGCGGGTTCGGACGCAGGCGGAGCAGCTCTTAGGTGCAGGCGCGGATAAGTGCGGTGCTCTTATTGTTTGCCTCAGGCGGAAAGGGAATCTGTGGTGGCGTGGGTGAGCGTGTGCGTGTAGCCACGTGGCACGCTCATACTAAGTGTGGCCAGACCTGAATTGTGCGCGAGACTCATGAGGAGCCCAGAAGTTGGTGGGATGGCGATGTGTGTTCTCCGCCCGTTAGAGGAGTCTTTGTGAGGGTGGCTGGCCAATTTTCAGTGCTAATTTGAGCATTTGTAGCGGCAAGCTGTTTGGTGAGCCGTGACTTCCATGCCCACGTCCAGGGTACTTTTCACATTACCCCTGGCCTCACAGGGGGGGCCTGCGGTTCGTCGAAGAGGATGTTTTCTTAGCTGCTCGCCCGAAACACTTTCAAATCCCGTTTCGTATATGGTTGTGGCCGGGGATATACTTTGCGGGTTTTCCGCTGCACGTGCACGTGCACGGTATGTAACTGGATGGCTGTTCAGGCCTGCGGTGGCACGGGGGGGGGGCGTAGTGTCCCACAAAGACAGCAGCTTGTTTTCAAATGCAGCCACATTTCAGGCTCACAGGTTACTCTGTATCGCAGACCTTCCCGCTCAGTCACGTTATATTGTAAAAATCACATTTGTCTTTTCTTTTGGGAAGCATCACGGCTCCAATTTCTTAAAGCCACTCCTTTTACCCTTTCAATTGTGGTGTGCATATTTGTTTCAGCATAACTCCAAGATAAGCGACGGCTAGCTGGGAATTAATGGCTTATTGATGTATATGCGCAAATGTGTCACCTCATTGCAATTGCTTGGGTTGGACAGGCTGTTATGCATCGGCAAACAGTACAGCTAACAGGTCGTATAATGCTATTGAAAGGCGAGGCACATTGGCTTTGTCTTGGCTTGTTTAATAAGCTGTGCATTGGCAACAAACAATGAACACAGAAGATGAGCCTTCTCTCTTTCGAGTGCCTGGTACGTCTCATCTCCTAGCAACATGACAAGTTCTGGAGCCAGCGGCATGTTTTTTTTTTGTTGCATATTTATATAGCGCGAACTCGACCCGAAGGTATTGGAGCGCTTTACATGAGCACCATATTTACATTACACATTCAGGCACGGGGAGATTAACTGATTTGCACAGAATCACATGATGTGGACGCGACCCCGAGGCTCGAACCCTGGTTTCCAGCACCAAAGTCGGCAGTCTAGCCAACGGACCACATCCTATCCTTGGCCGCCTCTCACGCGATGTCATTTAGGGGTAGTATTGCGGCGCTTGGTGGAAAGGGTCGAACACAAGCAATTGGTTATTAGGTCTTGGGGGCAGATTATTATTGCACACGCTTAATTTGTGCCCTATAAGTCCGGTAGTTAATGTTGCGGAACCAGTATCCAGATTGCCTACATGTTAACTTTTATCCTTCAACGGATGTGCTCGTTCGCAGTAAAGGCGGCCGCCTCGCACGTGAGGTGCATTTATGTGGAATCGAGCACGGCACTTGGCGGCAACTCAAGCAAAGGTATATGGCTTCGAGGTTTGTGGTTCAAAGTAACGCTGCGATAATTACGGCGTGGCCGGTGCTCGGGCCCTGTCCTGCGGAGGCCTGATGGGGTGGGGGGGCGGGGAGGGCCACGACGCCCCCCTCCCTCTCCTACCCACGTGCATTTATGGGGATTCGACCGATGCGGCGATGCATGCGAGTTAGCACTGGCATACAGAGGATGACGTTGCAGCCAGTACTGACATCATAGCCGCTGCTGGGCCAGACCGGAGTCCCATCCTCGCCGTTACAGTCTGGGGAGGCCTTGACTTGGTGTACGCTTAGGGTGCGTGCACGGGAGTATTGCTGCTGGCGGCCTCCCGCTGCGTGTCATGGAGTGTTTACTGTCTGTGTTTGATGTTGGGAGACAGTGCAGATGTGTGGTTCAAAGACCGGCGCGAACAGTACGATCCTTTACTGTACAAGATGTTTGGCGTCACGCCGCCAGTGGTTTACAGGTGTCTTGCGGCCAGTACGAACGTGAGACAGCCTCCGTAAGTTTGTAGGCCGCGGGGGCTGTTTTAGACAGTTCAAACACGGAACCCGAAATAATTATGCGGGTGTTGACAAGTGGGCTACTTTCAAATTGAGTAGTACCAAGTGGAGGTATGGCTCTACTTTCTGTCTTAAATTTACTTGTCTTGCGGTCCATCTGCAGGGCCTCCACGGGGCGAATGTGTTGAAGCCAAAGTGTTAAAAGGTCAGTGTCGGGTGCTACCTTGTTGTGGGAATACTAGGCCCAAGGCGAACAAGAGAATGCCCTTGAGTTGTTTTGCAGTTCACCTGCAACTGCCCCGCAGGACGAATGGCAAGAGGCCTAATTGCTTGTGTAAGGCTCTGGTGGTGGAGCGCGGGAAGGGCTAGGTTCGGACAGGTATGGCTTGCGCCTGCATTTCACTGCGAAGTCCTCTTCGCGCGCTGAGTGTATCGGTGTGTGCGGGCGGCTTTTCAGGGTGGCCAGTGCAGTCTGGTCGCTTCATCAAGGAATATCTTTACCACTGGCTGGATCTAGCATCGCCATAGCTCAGTTAAAGGGGACCGCATTACCTGGTCGCCTACATGTGTAAGTTAGGAACGTGGCAACATTGGAGGAGAGACAGTCATGTGACCAGGCCCTTCTCCGTCCCAGCCAATATCCAGGCCGTATGCCACATGTGCATACTGCTTGGAGAGGGAGAGGGCAGTGATTTTATTAGGTTGTACGGGCACTTCTTTGCTTGCGCCACCATGGGTGATCACATTCTGTCTTATTTACTTTAGGGAAGGAATGCTGCCTTGGTACAGATAGAGCAGAACGTTAATCTGCTGTGACCAGGAGGGCCCGGCGAGAAGGGAGGAATCTTTCTCGCAGTGGGGGTTCGACCTGTGATCTGGAAAGGGAAAAGACTGGCTTGCAGACCCTCACCTAATTCATGGCCTGGGATTATCTGGTACTGGTAGCTGCACTCTTTGATGTGAAAAGAGGAACCCTTGTTCTCGCGGGCCTGCTGCAAGACCATGCAAAGACGCAAGCTAGCAGGAAGGTATTTAGCAAGCCCTGCACTCTAGGACACTATACTTGCACACATGACCCACAAGCAGGGAGCATATTGAACTACTCGGGGCAACCTTTACTAAGGTCATCCCTGTAGAGGTGTGCCGCCCCCCTCAGCCTTTCACCCTCCTGAGGCCAATAAATTGAGTACCTTCGAGGTGGGTAGCAATAACAACTGTAAATGAGTGCCAGGATATATACAGTATTTATTTAGTGGTTAAACAGGTACTAAGGTGGGGATACCTTTGGCAGCATTTCCCTGCCTGAAAGTACGTAGTGATGAAGTAATAGTGTCCCAAGTTGCGCAACAGGATATACTTTTGTATAGGAAGCTTGTTAAAAGCTTCCTTTGGTCTAAAGAGTGCCAGGCAATCGGGGACGACTGGTGCAAGAGACGAACATGAGTGGTTACTCAGCACTGTTTGTTAGAAGGGATGTTGTTTAAAACAGCTAAAACTAATTAGCCTTAACCGCATGATGGAGATGTTTTAAGCGACATACCTAAAGCTGTAAACCTTGTGCTAAGGGATGGCATGCCAAGGGAGATATCCTCCATTTTTCTCGGCATAATGCCAACATCGGGAGGCAAGAAAGAAGGTGATGGAGGGGGGAGCGATGAATCTTGGGTTGCTCACACTGGCAGGCGATTTCTGCTGAGGCTTAACCTGGCTTGCTACCCGGCAGTGGTCTTTTCCGACTAATGTGATAATGTTGAATGGGTTGCAAGCAGGCGCCAAGAGATGGGTCCTTCAAGACCATCCAGGATTTCAACATGGTTGGATGCAAGGCAGGAGTGGCTGCGTGCCCCCCGAGTGCTGGAGATGGTTTGTTGGGTTGGCATGCTTTTACAGAAGTTGGTGGCAAGCTCGCACATGTGGTTGTTCCGCTGAGTATGGGGGCAGGTTAGCATGCTTCTCATTGTCTCTTGTCTCTGTCAGAGCCAGCAGACCCCCAGGGTGACAGTGCACGTCATGTTGGCACATATATACAGGACTCATAGGCATAGCCACAGGTTCATGCTTCAAGGATAGAGGGAGATCTGAAGGACCAATTTCAGCTGCATGTGTATCACCATTGGTCAATATTAGTATAGATATAACTGATTTCAATAGGGCCAAGTATTGGAGGGACCTAGGCAGCTACAGCAGTCCGTGCCGCTATGCAAGGATAGGAAGGTTAGGACTTATAGGTCCCGCTTGGGCCTGCCACATGGCCACTTGCAGGTTTCAGGGTGCTTTCTAAGGGCATAGGACGGGTCAGGCCAAAGAACCTGCAACGATTCACCTCCTGGGTGTTGTGGTGGTTTCAACAGCAGGGTCACGAGGTCAAACCCCTGGAACCTATCATCCTAAAAGTATGAAGTTACGGATAGAATTTAATAGGGTTAAATGAGCAGGGGACTAACGGACTGGGTGAGGCACAAATGACAATTCCCCAAGGGTACGGGACTATGAAACAACATTGGTTCAATTCGTTTTATCAATAATTCTGGGGAGGTGCAAACTTAGTGGCCAGTTAACGGAAATATCCCTCAGCATAACCGGTGGGTACCACAGGACGGTCATCAGTAGAAGGGATAAGCGAGCGCCTGTTACAGTTTGCCCGCCTTACCGCCACGCAGCTGGGCCGGTTGCTTAGCGGGTCATCCTAAACCATGTGGTGGCTCCAAAGCGCTAGGAAACACTGGGTTAGTGCAACAGGCCACAGTTAATTGAAAGCAGCCAGCACTCCCACGATTCAAGAATGTGGCAGGTAATCAGGGATGTGGTTCTCTTGCTCCCACCATTACATTAGCGCAGCATGGGGATTCGCAATTGTATAGGCATACATCCGCCCGTATACGGGGTCTGGTTCACTTAAGACATTCTTTTGCTGAAACCGGACATGACACATTATGTTTTGTGGCATCCCAACAAGTCTAGAAAGGGCAGGTGATCTGAACCTATTGTTTTCACCATCCCTGTAGCTTTTCCATCCTCTGGACTAGAACCTGGTATCCACCAGAATAGGTCGGGGATGGGGCAGGGTCAAAGGTATGGGTGATTGGCCATTCATGCGTTCTGAGAGTGGCACGATGGGCGGAAACCAGAACATGGAGGCATGGTTTTCCCGACACTGAGATAATTTGGTAGGGGTTTCTAGGCATGCACTGGAACAGCTTGCTAAGAACCTGCAGCACAGACTAAGAGGGGTGTCTCCCCTCCCAACTTTCTGGTCATACACCAGGGAGGCTATGAATGGGCAGTTGGGTGCAGTGTTATCGGGTAAATTAGGTGCAAGCTTGAGTAGTTGTATAGGATGGTGTGCAGTGCTCATTAAGGGTGTTAGCAACCTGGCATTTTGTTATTGCGACAAGATCAAGGTTCTGGGTGAATGGCCTTCTGTGCGTCTTGAGAGTGGAGCGAGGGGCGGAATTCAGGAAATGGAGGCATGGGTTCTCCTCCACTAAGTTAACTGGGTTGGGGGTCCCAGGCATGCACTGGGACAGCTTGCTGAAGAAGCTGCGGCACAGACTAGGGGGGTTGCCTCTACGTCCACAGGGTGTTTGGTAGAGGTTAGGGATCACCTGGCTGGGTGCACAAGGACTAGTCTACCTGTCTAGAGTGGGCATGGACTTGTTTTGTGGAGCCTGGGCGAGACAATGATCAAGACTCTCTTGGGTAAGAGGGATCTGTTGCAAGAAATGAAGTCCTCCAGGTGCAAGTTATGTGACCATTGGGGGCATGTGAGTTATGGTGGTCAGAAATAACCCTTTGTTTAGTGTGGCGGGAAGCCCGGTCAGGGTAGGCTGGGGAAACCTTGCGCAGGAGAGTTAACAGTGCCAGGCGTAAATTCACTATCAGTATGGGTTTGGCTTTATCAGGCATGGCTTGCTTCCCAAGTCCACAGGGTGTTTTGAAGAAGATGGGGTTTCACCTGTCTAGAATAGGCATGGACTTGTTTTGCTGGACTGGGGAGAGGCCCTGGAATCAGCTGGATGTAGGTAAGAATGCCTACCTTGGTGGGGGGCCCTGGTTGTGACGGTGGCCACACCCAGTGCTGTGGCGGAGTTACAGGGCGATCCAGAGGCTGTAAGGTACAGAAGGGTACCTTCTGCAGGAGCACAGTAAGGGTGCTAAAGCCAAATATCCCCAGGGAGGTCCTCGCGTTGGACCCTGGAGGAGCGACGGCGCCCCGTTAGTCCTACGGGCGGTTGTGGACCTGAGCAACCGGGGGTTGCCTGTAACGCTCCGCCCCCTTCGTGGGGGTGTGAGTAAAAGGGTGGACTGGCGGTTCACCGGTGGGAGGGGCTATTCCCTCCCCCAAATCTAACAAACACCGGTTGGCTAGGGCCACGGTGTAATTTGGCTCATCAGGTGGGCAGGTGGCGAGGGGCTGCCTGCCCTGGGATCGCCCGTAAGATAACCCACCATGTTGGCATATTTGTTATGCAAATAAACCTGCAGCAATTTTCTCCACTAAGAATGTGTCTTGTCTGATTATTTCTCCAGGATATTGCTGTGGGAGGGATGGGGAGTGTTGCCGATATTGGCACTATGCAGGGCTGCCCCGGGCCCACGAAGGGGGCCCTCCTAAGAGGGCGGCCCCCCTTTAGTGCCACAGGATGGCACACGAGTCAGCCTCCCAGTGTTTTGGGACCCTCGAGGGTCCCCCATGCCCGCGTCACTTCCGGGCAGGAGGGGGTGGGGGGGAGGTACTTATACCTCTCCTGCCCACTGGTCGCCCTCTTTGATGCTGCCCTGATGCCGTTTCCCTCCCCACCGCTTACCCGGCGTACGGGCAGGGGGGGGTGTTTATCTAACTTATTATTTTGTGTTGCAGGCTGAGTTACAGGGCGATCCAGAGGCTGTAAGGTACAGAAGGGTACCCTCTGCAGGAGCACAGTAAGGGTGCTAAAGCCAAATATCCCCAGGGAGGTCCTCGCGTTGGACCCTGGAGGAGCGAAGGTGCCCCGTTAGTCCTACGGGTGGTTGTGGACCTGAGCAACCGGGGGTTGCCTGCAACGCTCCGCCCCCTTCGCTGGGGGGCATGAGTAAGGGGGTGGACTGGCGGTCCACCGGTGGGAGGGGCTATCCCCTCCCCCAAATCTAACAAACACTGTACCACTAGGATAGCTTTCAATAAAGGTTGTCTTTAAACCTATCATCAATAAAGGTTGATTGGACTGGTGCAAGGTGCCCACTATAACTAGTGGACAGCATATGCCGGGCCAACTTCTCACACTGACTGTAACCATTCTTAAGCCGGACAAAACCCCCCAGCACTGCAAGTCCTACCAACCCTTACCTATGATAAATGTAGATAATAAAATACTTCCCAAGCTAATTTCCTCGTGCCTTCTCCTTCTCCTGCTGCAAATTGTGAAACTGGATCAGCCAGGCTTTGTTCCTGGGAGGTCGATGGCTCATAATCTGCGTACCTACTTTGCCCTTATTCACACCATCAATCCTGGTCTCCACGCCGCTGCAGTGTCCCTCGATGCCACTAAGGCCTTTGAATTCCTGGAATGGCCTTACCTGTTTGCGCTCCTTTCTCACCATGGTCTGAACCCCTGATTCATCAAACTGATTGGTCTGCCATACACCCAACCAGCTGCCTGCTTGCAAATCAATGGGGCTATTACTCACCCATTTAAGGTGTTGCGGGGGACCTGCCAGGGGTGCCCGCTGTCACCTATTTTATGTGCTATAGCCATGGAGCCATGGAGAAACAGCACCACTCCCACAGAGGCCTGACATTCACCCCCTGCGCGGTGCTTGTGTCCATATTTGCGGATGATGTCACTCTGTATGTCAGGAATCCATGGGACAATCTGGTCCCACTGATATGGAAATTAAACAGATTTGGCGGTATATGCAGTATAACTATTAACTGGACAAAGTCCACCTTGTTTCCTCTTATGGATGTTACAGAGGAATTTAACTCTGAATTTCCTCTCTGTTGGGCACAGAAATCTGTGAAATATCTGGGGATTTGGAACTGCAGAAACCTCAATAACCTGTGGAAGGATATTTATGGGTGCCTGGTGACTTGGTGGGAAAAATGAGCAGAGGGTTAGCAAAGGCTCTCGCTGTCCTTGACGGGCAGGTTGGCCACCACTAAGCTGGTAGTGCTTCCTAAACTCCTCTGCCTGTTTACTAACTTACAGCTCCCACTCCCATTGGCGTTTTGCCAGAGGCACCGCTTGTCCTTGGTCTCACTGGTGTGGGTGGGTCGACAACCATAAATAGCCTGGAGGAGGAGCCCTCGAGAAACCCACAGTGGAGCGGCTTGGAGCAGTTTGGAGCCAGAGCTCTGTGGGAACCGGAGCCATATAGTAACCCGTGACTGATCACAACCACGCCCATATCCTCACTCGCAGTATCGAGGAGCTGACCCAGCAGGATCCTAGGGGCCCTACGCTGGACCACATCAACTTCTGAGATCCTGCTCCCTCCAATCCCGAGAGCATTTTGGGAAGCTAGCCCGGTCTGTTGACCTCAATATATCGGCCTGTCACTGGCCCCTGCTTGGCCCTCCCCCTCCCAGCAGTGCATGAGTACAGGAGCCGTAGCAGGCTCCTCCAGAGAGTGAGCCCCAGGTGGCCCGTGGAGGCGGCCTGGCTAGGTCCGGGTGCAGGCTGCGGCCCACCAGCTGTGCCCCACTTGTGCAGAGGCTACGAGAGGAAGTGAAGGTCACACAGTAGCTTAGTAGATACGCCCCGTGAAAAACACCAATAGCTGCAATCAACAGCAGTTAGTGTTACATTGCGCCCACCCTCATCTGTTTGCTGGTCGTCTGCCGCCCGCACCTTTGTCTGTTAGCCTGCTTGTTAATCCCTATTTGGACCACCCAGGATCAGAGAACCTGGATTTTCCAGCTCTCCAGCGGCTTAGTGGGGGAGAGGTATAGAAGCTGGGAGGAGAGTTGGTTGATTCCTCCCCCCTCTGTCGACCACATGCCAGTATAGGCACCAGCAAAAGAAAAGGGGGAAGAGGAGTGGTGTGCTGGTACAGTCTGGCACGGTGGGGGGCGTGCAGCAAGCAGCAGCGCAGTGCAAGAGGGGAACAAAGGTAAAGGCCTAGGTGGGCCGCGACTCATAGTGATTTATAGCTATCAGAAATAAATATAACATACGTCAGAAATTCACTGTTGAGCTTGACCGTAAAACATAGAAGTGTCCAGGCCTAGCGAGTAGTACAATTGCAGGACCATAAGGGCCGCACGCCTGTGTGGGGCAGCGTTACAACAGCAGAAAAGAAGATTGGGAAACGTTGATCCTGAGACAATACTAACTGGGGAAAGGATAAATCCACTAATTCCAACTGTGACCTGCCCTCTAGTTGGTCAGCACCCTAATTTTAGTGAAGAGAATCTTCCAAATGATCATACTGAGGCCTTCCATTCATCCATCACTGAATATTTTAAATCCTCAGAGAAGATCAAGGATAGTAAAATTGTCCCCAGGATTCAAACAAAAATGAACAGAGGTACAACACCAATAGAACTAAGCTGTATAAAATCAGTTATAACAACACCTATTTTCAAACAACACTTTGGGGAAGTCTCAACGAAAAAATATACAGGTGTTGGAACAAGCCCACAAAAGCCATCTGAAGTAAGCAACGCAGCCTCTACTCAGGTCCCGGGCTATCACCCTTTGGTCGTAAAAGCCCAAGGGCTATCGCTCCCTGTACCTCAACTGTAACATTTAAGTCTAGAAATATAGACAGTAGGAGCAGGAATTGGACCATGGCAACCACTACTAATAGCAAAGGATCAGTGAAAAGGTCTCCAAATGTTGATAATGAGGGCGCATTCTCAGATAGAGCGTAATTGGACTTAAGCCTGGTGATTAATATTACATCAGGCACTGAGACAACCACAGGAGATGATGTATTCCTGCCTTCCCTTATATTGTCACCAGGCAAATTTGTCTAATCCAATCATAATAGGGACATAAACTGTGAAATTACAAGACCAGAAGCGCCCTCAAGTCCCAATAATCTGAAAAGTAGAATTAAAATAGATCCCTTCAGTCCAACACCTGCAACAGGAAGAACAAACCTTGACTTCAAACCTGCTTTGACCCCTGAGGTAATAGACATTGAATGTGCTCATATGCCATACAAAGCAGAGAACGCCGACTCTATGAATAATCCTTTAAATTCTGCTGATTTATCATTATTAGCTAAATATGACACAATTTTCTCTGTGAGAACAAGACAAGAAGAGGACTCTATAAACTTTCAATCAGAAATATGGGACAGTTTGCTTAAAACCATGGACACTATACCCACAGCCCTGAACTACGATTCAGATAAATTGAATATCAAGGTGGATCCATTGAATACTCAGGCCCTTTATGTAGCCAGGATCGATTCTAAATTACTCAACGTCACAAATTTAGTGGCAAGGGCTCAATGCGATAGAGACAATCAAATGATCACCTGTACCTGTGCTCACATCATAGATAAAATATCCAATTTACCGAATATAGTTGGTTCTTTATTAGATGAAGTCAAACAAATGTCAGTAGAGAGTAAACCAGAGCTAGTAAATGCAATTAATCATAGCCACAGCCATGTCATCAAAGCATCGAATGCCCAAACATACAAACAAGCCTCTCATGAAAAACCAAGTAAGGCGTTGGATGGAAATGAGGGCATTAATAACAATGAATCTAGAAAGCACATTGACTTTCAGCAACCAGAAGTACAAGTTGTTAAAGAGGAAGAAAGAAGTAACATCCCCACAACAGGGCAAGGAAGTAATTTTAATGGCGTCCAAGTCTCTCTGGCTGCTCCTAATGAAAACAAAGCTAATCAACAAAATGTAATGCACATCGGTGAGGCTAATCCTGTTATAAATATTTGAGAATCATTCTCTAGCTCAAAAACCGAGCCGGACCCGGAGAGAATTCTGACCGAATCGGACCCTAGCAGTCCGACCGAACGAGTACGATGCGTTCGCATGCCATCGGACTCGATTCGGTCGGACTCCCATTGAAGTCAATGGGAGCCTGGCGTACGACGCGTACGCGGGCTCCCATTGACTCAATGGATGCGAGGCGGTCAAGGGCGCCCCTACAGCGTGTACGCGTCCATGCGCATCGCGGCGTACATGCACAGGTAGGGGGACCCATGGGTCCCCCCTGTGTGCGACTCGCGCGCCTACGCGTACGGGGGGTCCGACGCGGACCCCCAAAGTCCGGCTCCGACAGCTTTTTCGAGCCGGACGGCGCGAGTCGATCGGAATGGTCACGGCACGCATCGTACTTACCCGGCCGGGAAACGTCTCCATAGCGCGGTGCGAGTCGTGTCCATGCGAGTCGGTCGGAGCGTGTTGAAGCCGCGTTCGAGTCGGTCAGAGATTTCGCGGGTGCCTGCATCGTACTCGCTCGGCCGGACCCGCGTACGATTCGGTCGGGAAACAGGGCTCCGAATCGGATCCGGTAAATCCGAATCCGATTCGGAGCACTACCGGCCGAGATCGGAATCGGCCCCTTAGTCTCACTAAAAGAGAAGGAAAAAACAAAGAAAAGCTCACAATAGAATCAATAAAAAAACAAGCCAACTAACTTAAGTACATCTCATATCCCAAAGGAAAATTATCAGATTTTTAAATCATCTGAACAAACGCCTTGCATAGTAGAAGTAGGGGACAAAGGAACCGTTTGGATATGTTGGTTTCTCTTGAGGATGCCCCGGTCAAGCCAGTACTTCCCCCAAAATGAAAAAGTTTTAAATAGTTGTGAGATTGGACATGGCTCTGCGCAAAGGCTTCTATCAGTAAATTGAGCCATTCAGTTATCGGCAGTGGACAATAACAAAGAACACCAAAGCAGTTTAAGAGCCATAAATGAAAATAAAACTACATATTCATTGTTTTCTTCACCGACTGGTAAAAACTCAGTGCAATGATATGAAGTTAAATCTGAAAGAAACTGTGAACCCAGTCAAGTTGCTTTTGTAGAAGACAGTCAGAGAGACTCGAGGTCACAAGGTACAAGTCAAATTACAATCACATCACTTTTCAATCATCGATCTATGAAGAAACCAACGGGGGACAGTTGTACCGACTCTCCTGCAAAGCTACTCTTTATTCCATTGTATGACTCAAGGGGCCTACATGATATTTTAAATTGCAGCAAAATACTGAAGCTGTTATCGCCAATCCCAGAGTTAAGCAACTTAACATCAGATGCCTTAGAACCAGTCTAATTCAACCAGGACGCTAAAAATCCTAAATTTGAGGCAACTTGTACCATATGGCGTAATGAGCAGATGACTAACAGAATTCTTGAATATGCTCTATAATTTGATAAATGGGGGATCTAAATAGGAAGATGCAAAGATAGCCAATATCCAACTCTGCTGATTCCCAAGGCGGTGGAAAAGAGATATATCCCCCAAAAATTTATGTCAAATGGATATCATGGGGGAAACAATAATATTCTGAAAGGAGCAATAGGTCCGTTATGCAACCCTGAGTTCTCTTCTTGCCTTAAGATCACAAGCTGCAGGTCGGAGTCACAAATTTGTAAAGAATTTAAAAAATATATTCAGCCCCAAGAGATGACTGGGCCTGGCTCCCAAAAGCACTCAGCAAAGGGAATCTTGATAAGATTGGTTGAAGGTTGAGCAGCCTGGATCAATAGAAAGAACAGGCAAATATTACCATTTGCTCATGGAATGTTCATGGCCCTAACAATGTTGTTAGAAGACCAAGAGACAATACATTTTATTCAGAACTTTAAAATCTTAATGTTCCAGGTAACTTGGAAAATGTGCTATGAGCCCTTTGTCGTTCATCTGCTTATGGCCATGCAAAAGGTGGGCTTTCTATTTATGTGTCATTGGATCTAGATGTCAGCTATCATGTATTTGATATCCAATTGGATTTGCTATTATGCATCAAGGTTGACTTTATATTACTAATTATTTTTCTAACTGCTTATTTGAGTATAAAAAGAGTAGTAAAGACAACGCAGCTTATCGTCCTATGGGAAATAATTAAGACTTTATCCTATCAATACCCTGCAATCAGTCTTATTATTTTGGGAGATTTTAATATGCACCTGTTTACTGGGAATTCAAAGAAGGTAGACACAGTTCTATCTAAGATGTTTCATTCCCAGTTACAAAAATGTTATCTTATGCTGCTACAGGAGGATACCCAACATAATATGGCTGGTGCGCCAACATTTAAAAACTCACAAAAACATCCCATCATTGCTTATACCATTATTTCCAATGAATTGTCGACCAACCTTATTGGGTTTCAAGTGGTCTCAAGAGTGGAAAGTGACCATAATCCCCAATCCATTACATTATCACTCACAGTGGCTCATTTACCAAAATCAAGAACTCTTGACTCAGAGCCTATTGCTTATAATTTGAAAAGGCTGGAATGGCCCTCAGCAAAACAAGAAGAGATTTTGGCCCATATAGATCCAACGATAGAACTAACACTGAATGAGCACCAACATAAAAAATCAATGGTTGAAATTTGGACGTGTCTTTGTTCTTTATAAGTGGATCTCTTTCCAGCAAAAATAACTTCTAGGGGGAATACTATCAAGCCAAAAAGAAACATCTGGTATTCATGTAGGCTATATCTACAAAAGAATGCACTTAATAAAGCTTCCCGGGCAATCTGCAATCAACCAAATAGTGTAATCAAATCCATTAAATTATGCACATTAAAGCGCCTAAGAAAAGCTTATAGAAACGAGATCTGGAAGGCAAAAAGGGCACATCACGAAGGTCTATGGGCTAAATTACACCATGCTAGTAAATTCAATAACTTGTGAGCATTTTGGGGCACAATTAATGACCTTGACTATGGCAACAGGAGAAATAATAGTGCTAACATCACTGCAACAGATTGGGAGTCTTTCATTTCCACCCTGTATGGGGCTTCTCCTGTAAATGCCCCAGGCTCAGATTTTGACGAATATCCGTCTGCTTCACCAACTAATTTAAGCAGCGAGGATCATGAAAAAGAAAATCCTTGTGGCAATCAAATGCTAGTGTTTGAGTCATCGCAGGAGGATATGGTAAAAATATTGGTAAGTAAGATCAAATCAAACGGGGCGCCAGGCCCAAATGGGATCACGAAAGCCGTGTTTAAAGCCAAGATTGACTTATGGTCAAGACTTTTATCACAATTATTTAAAGACATTGTAAAATGTAATTTGGTCCCCAAATCCTGGCAAGGCAGCATAATACAGACAATTTACAAAAGTGGCCCACCTGACAATCCAGCCAATTACAGGTTGATTGCACTAACCAATGTAGAGGGAAAATCTTTGCAACAGGTCTACTTAGAGACTTGGAAGAATGGGTGATGAAAAGGAAAGTAATTCAAATCTCCCAAACCGGATTTTGCAGGGGGCAGTCAACGATTATTAACTTGTTACTACTCACTTTGCTGGCAGAGAGAACAAAATCTAAAAAACAAAAGCTCTATATTTGTTTTCTTGATCTAAAAGCTGCATTTGACTCTGTTCCTCGTAACTTACTTTGGGCAAAGCTATCAGCATGGGGCGTACCGAAGCAGCTGTTAGATATGATCATATTTCTGTACTCAAATACATGGGTGCAGGTCAAATTGGGTGATGGAGGTTGTACCACACGCTGTTTGGAAACACATAGTGGCCTCAAAAAGGGCTGTGTACTTGTCCCATGTCTTTTTTTATTGTCAAACTTATGTTTATTGAAATTTTTCCAATACATCACCAAGATATAGTCATCACATCGCTCATCGCAGTGAACTCTGGTATAGAACGCACAAGGAGGGTTTGAGCAGTAGCATATTACATGGTCAATGTCCCGGCCAGTGTCTCATAGGGTAATGCAAATATGGAGGGTACAGTTTCTAACGGTATAAAGGCTCGGTCCATTTTCCAGTGTCCATTAAAAAGCGAAATTAACTGTTCAACTCATCTTCCTTTTGTGATGGGCTTCTGTCATACCCTTCCAACGGGAAGGAGCAATGTAAGGTAGGTAAATTCCCCTAAGAAACAATACCCTGAAAATAAGTAACAAAAACCCATCCCTCCCCCCCCCCCGCAAACAATGGTGGCGGCTCAATCGTACTGGTGTGCTCGACGGTGAGTGATCTTAGGTGGGTCAAAATTGAAAGAGATGCAGTTCTCTAACAGAGGGAGGACAGACAGCCAGGGGCAAACCTCGCGAGAGAAAGGTAACCAGTGGCCCTCATTTGTATTCAAAATTTTTATAGTTGTCCCGGAAGATATCGCACATTCTTTCGAAGCTGAGCAACTTCCACAGGCGAGAATGCCAGAGGAAAATCACCGGGGCTTCTTTCCGTTTCCAGGCGGTTGCTATGGTTACTTTAGCCGCACCTATGCATAACCACATGATTGCTTTGTCCGCTCGGGTCTGATGTTCAAGGGCTGGGTCGCGGAGACCCAGAAGGATTTCTGCCATGTAGGTTGGGATGGGGTAGCCTAACATATCTTTGATGTGTGCTAGAATTTCTTCCCAGAATGGGCGTATAGTAGGGCAATCCCACCATATATGTTTGAAGTCGCCTAAGAGCCCGCATCCCCTCCAGCATCTATCAAAGGTGTTGGGAAAGATCTGTTTGAGCTTGGAGGGGTGAAGGTACCAATCCATCATAGTTTTGAGATGGGCTTCCCGCAGCTCTATGGAGTGATTGAATCTCGTGATGTCAGTCCATAGCCTCGACCATTCCCCGTCTGAGATATCCCGCTGGAGAATGCCCTCCCACATGTTCATGTAACGTGGCCGTGGGGAGAGTGTAGTGGTGAGTAGATAATTATATATGAATGAGATTACCCCTTTCATGGTGGTAGCTTTTGAAATTAAAGTCTCAAATTTCGTGGGGGGGCGGGTGGCCGCCTCCCGCACCTGTGGAGTGAGGGCCCAGTGTAGCAGTTGAGTGTAATGATACCGTTCTGTGTTCTCCAGGCCATAGTCTCTTCTGCAATTGTCAAAGGTGAGGGGATCTGCGTTATGGAAGAGGTGTGTCAGAGCTAGGCAACCTCCTTCTCTCCAGGCATCAAAGGGTCCCTCGTGCAGGGCCAGGGGGAAAGCTGGGTTAAAGTGGAGGGGCGTAAATGGTGAGGGGAACGAAGTCCACTGCTCGTTACCCGCTATCGAGTCCCACACTTTCAAGGTGGTGCGTGTAGGTGTGCTAATGTATGCGTTCTTAGGCCTATCCTTCTTGGGTTGCCACACTAAGTCCCAAATGGTTCTCCCCGTTACAGATCGGTGCATATGGAGCCAATGTTTTTCGGACTCTCGTTTGGACCATTCCGTCAGCACCCTTAGTTGAGCTGCCTTATAGTATAATGCAAGGTCGGGTAGTCCCACTCCGTCCTCTGCACGGGGGCGGCGTAATATTGTAAAAGAGAAGCGAGCGCGTCCCCCCTGCCAGATGTAGCAGAGAATCATGGATTTAACCCTGCGAAGAAAGTCTCTTTCTAGTTCTATGGGTAAAGCTTGGAATAGATACAGGAGCT
The DNA here is from genome assembly GCA_963921515.1 of Calotriton arnoldi. NCBI lineage: Eukaryota > Metazoa > Chordata > Amphibia > Caudata > Salamandridae > Calotriton > Calotriton arnoldi. The sequence continues at coordinate 106,533 of CAWUFW010018633.1, read as the reverse complement.
TAGGAAGGAGTGTCATTTTAACAGCGTGAATACGGCCAAGCCAGGAAAGGAAGAGAGGTTTCCACCTCGCAAGATCTGTTTGGATGCGGGTGAGAGTGGATGGGAAGTTAGCACTAAAGAGCCCCTCGACCCGGGGTGTTAACTGAATCCCTAAGTATTGTATTGAGGAAGCGGTCCATTGGAGAGGGGTGTGTAGCTGCAGCGCGCGCGCTTACGCTTTCGGAAGAGTGAGATTGAGTATATATAATTTGCTGAGGTTTATCTTGAAGCCCGCCACTGCCTCGAATCTCTCCAGCTCCAGTTGCAAAGGAGGAAGGGACCTAGATGGTTCGGAGAGGGACAAGAGGACATCATCAGCAAAGAGTGTGATTTTGTGTGAGTCACCACTAAAGGAGATTCCCTGAATCTCTGGGTTGGCCCTGATAGTCACCGCCAAGGGCTCAATGCTAAGAGAGAAGAGTAGGGGCGAGAGTGGGCACCCCTAACGAGTGCCCCTAGTGTGGAGGAAGGGGGCTGATTGCATCCCATTGACTTGCACTCTGGAGCATGGTTGGACGTAGTTAGCCCGGATCATGTTAATAAATTTAGCTGCAAACCCAAGCTTGTGAGAGTGTTAAAAAGGAATGACCAGTCTACCCTGTCAAAGGCCTTCTTGGCATCTAGTCCCACCAGTAGAACAGGGATTCGTCGTTTGGTGGCTTTCTCTATCAGATGCACTATGCGTCGGGTGTTGTCATGAGTTTGTCGGCCCTTGATAAATCCCGATTGGTCAGGGTGTATAAGATCGGGCATGAGGTCGTTAAGTCGTGTCGCAAGAATGGTGGAGTAAAGCTTCGCGTCCAGATTTAGTAGGGCAATGGGGCGATACGAGGCGCATAGTTGAGGGTCTTTCCCTTGTTTAGGTATAACCGAGATCACGGCTTCAGTCATTGATCTGGTGGCCTCCCCCTCCTCCGCCATTTTATTAAACAGCCGTGTGAGGTGTGGTATGAGATCTGGGGCAAAGGTTTTGTAGAACTGGGCAGTGTATCCATCTGGGCATGGGGCCTTGTGGGGTTTGAGAGCTTTTATAGCTGCGCCTATCTCTTCAGGGGTTATGGGTGCAGTGAGTGTGTTGTTCCAGTCTGGAGAGACCTGTGGGAAGTGCAGTGTCTGGAGATAGTCGCATTGAGCGTTCATGTCACGCTGATCCTCAGTGTATAGAGTCTTATAAAAGGAGCCAAAGATGCTAGCCTTTTCCTCATCCTTATGTGTGAGCTCCCCATTTTCCCCTCGTATACCTCCTATGTATTCTCGTTCTCGTTTTTCCTTCAGCTGTCTGGCCAGGTGTTTGCCAATCTTATTGCCCTGGGTGTAGGACAGGTGGCAGAGCGTAAAGAGTAAGTTCCACTCTATTGTTATAAATGGCTCTAAGCTTGCCCCGCAGGGCTGTTAGTTTGCGAAGAGTCTCCCTGGTGGGGTTTGTTTTTTGTGTCTTTTCGGTCGCGGCTAGCTCCCTTTCAAGAGCTTCCCTCTCCTTGGTCCGCTGTTTATTCAGCGCCGAATTAAGGGCAATGCATTTCCCTCTGAAGACTGCCTTATACGTGTTCCAGTTGGTGTATTCTGACGTGTCCTCGGGGTTGTTTAGATTAAAGAATTCAGCGATTGATTCTCTCAGCGTGGTGCAGAGCACTTTGTCTCGCATGAGGGAGGCCGGAAAATACCATCTGGGAGTGGCTGAGGCATTGCTGCTCCAGACCAGGCAGATTGATATTAGGCCATGGTCCGACACTGAAAGAGGAAATATCCTGGCTTCCCGAAGCGCTCCCATCAGATTCTCGCTAATGAAAATGTAGTCAAGTCTGGAATACGTGCGATGTACATGAGAATAACAAGTATAGTCACAGGTTTGGGGGTATAGAGTGCGCCAGGCATCCATAAGACCCAAGTCACGTAATTGTTGCTTAGTGTCTGTGGAAAATGAGCCCATGTCAGAACGTTGTGGATGAGTGCTATCTAGGTCTTTCTGCCAGGTCAGATTTAAATCTCCCATGAGAACAGTTGGTCCCTCTGCAAAGTCTTGAACTTTCCCAACCAGTGTGTTTAAAAAAACCGTCTACCGTGTGTTAGGTGCGTATACTGCTACAAATGAACAAAGTTTGCCCATCAAGAGGCCCTTGACCATGACTAGGCGGCCTTCTTTGTGGGTCTGGACATCCAATGGTTGAAATTTCATAGAAGAGTGAAAAAGGAGCGCCACCCCTCTATGTTTCGTAAGTGCAGAGGATCTATATATCAGTGGGTATTGCTTATGTCGGAAGCGGGTGTCCTCAGCTCTAGCAAGGTGGGTCTCTTGTAAGGCCACTATGTTGAGGTGGTGGTTGGTAAGATATTTCCAGACCTTTTGGCGTTTTTGGGGTGAGATAAGCCCCTTTACATTCCATGATCCAATGGTTATAGTCATCTAGTTAGTATGTGTATCTCTGCTTCTCTGCTACTGCTAACTGTCTTGTCATGTTGTTGTGTCTGATTCGTCTCAAGTGGAAAAAGTCCTGCATGTGGGTATTGCCTGTAAGTACGTTAGAGCATACCAAGCCATCAAAATGTAGCATTAAAGAGCCGCCACCATCACTCTCCCCTACCCCCCTCGTTCCCAAACAACATAAAAATGAACATTATCAAAAACTGTGGTTATGGAACCACTAACACGTTCCCAGCTGGGGGGAGAAAATCCCCACGGGAACTTGGGGGAACGGTATGACCGAGGTCCCCGTCCATGCCCATCCCGAACAGAACTTGAAATTGTGTTCTTGTACGGCCAAACTGATATCCGCAGATCTGTGAGACAACTTACGGAGGTGTGTTGCCTTCGCCTCTGCCAGTAGGAACGATTCTCTAAAATGTTCGCTGACCCATGTGTGTCCGACGTGGACTCAAGGCCCGGGCACACAAACAGGCTCTAGATGTCTAGGGTAATCAGGAGGGAGGCTCAGGCCGCAGCAGAAGGGAGCCACAGCCGAGCCGTCGCACCAACCTCAGAATGAATAGTGCGTCTTGACTAGCCTGAGGGTAAAGTTCTGCATTTCGTTGGTCGATCAGCATGTCGGATTGGCGGCAGGTCATTATGAGTGATGATCAGTTCAGAGTGGTGGCCCCACAGGCGTCTCAGCAAGCGCCCAGTGTTGCTCGGCAAATGTCCCCGCGGTGAGCGGTGGTAATAGCGATTATCATCGCTTTCAATGAACCGCAGGTGGGCGACTGCTGCCTTATTTCCAGGATGAGGAATATTGACTACTTGGTTTTGTTGTGCATTCGTGGGCTAAATTGAGAGGGAGCGTTCTCGGGTCTCACTTGCGGTTCCTACGTGAGCCTATGGACCAGGGAGACACCGTTGGGCCACCCTGCATGGCCTCGTGCGTTGTGGTGCGGGCAGGGCCCGATTCCTCTGATGAGAGGCCCAGGAGTTCCAACCCATCTTTCAAGTCAGAGATGTGGCGCTGTTTGTTATTGAACTCGAAGCTCAACCAAAATGGGTAAGTCCATCTGTACCTTATTTTGTCGTCTCGCAGCTTCGAGGTGATGGGTCTGAACAGTTGCCTCCTAGCCAGGGTGGTTGGTGCTAGATCCTGGTAGATGGAGCATGAATGATCCTGGAAGGAGACGGTCCCCTTCTTCTGAGCTGTGAGGAGCACTGCCTCTTTGACTTTGTAGGAGTGAAACTTGGCCAGCATGTCTCTCGGATGTTTCTTTTTGCCTATCGCCAGCCACCCGGTGGACACGATCCAGTTTTATTTTGAGAGTTTGGGGGCTCAGGATCTCCGCGAAGAGACCCTCCAGGAAGGCTTCTAGATCAGGACCCTCCGCTCCCTCCTCCAGGTCCCGTATCCGTAGATTTTCCTATTCTCGAGGTCTTCCGCTTTGAGTTGCACCTGGTGAAGCTGGTCCTGGAAGTTTCGGACATCTTCTCTCAGTTCGGTGGTATGTTTGTCGTGTTCTTGAGTTTGCGCCTCAAGGTCTAGCACTCTTGCGCCCACCGAATCCACGTCTTGTTGTAGGGAGGACAGTCTCTCTGTAAGGTCGGAGCGCAATTGTTCCATGGAGGCCTTTATGTCCTGGCTAAGATCTTTCCGGAGTTCCGTTTTAAAGTCTCTAAACATGCCAAGGAGGTCTTCTTTCATTAGGGCCATGTTGTCTGCCCCCTCGTTGGGACCCAGCGATGGACGCTTATCCACTGGTGCAAAAAAAATTGAAACTTTGTTTGATGTCTTGCTCGTCGTCTTCTTTGGCGGCATAAGGGCGGGTCCAGGAGGACCCCTGCTGCTGTGGCGAGAGGGGCGTGCTGGGTCCGAGTGCGGAGTCCTTTGGAGGTTGACTGTGAGGTGGTTATTGGCATCTGTCTTGCTCCTGGCTACGAGGTGTGTGCTTAAGGCCTCAGCTCACATAGAATTACAGGTCACTCATCTTGCGAACTTCGTCACCTTAAACTCTCGCGAACCCCATGGGATGCGTCTCGTTGGCTAGCAGGGACGCGCCCACGAGGTGTAGTCTGGGCGTAGTAGTGAATGGGCCAGGTGTCCTGATCTTTATGCCATCATTCTGTCCTTGTCACGGAGCGGGCTGCCCGTAGCTAGGGGGGTCAGTATTGAAGAGCGCCACCCCCACAGGTCCCGCTGGGTGCCATTTTGCGGGATGAGTATGCCGCCCGGTCACCTCTGTGAGTTTGCGGTAGGGGCCCGGCCGTGGGGCAGCGCTGCTGCTGCATTCAGGCCACGCGGATCACTGGTGTATTCCTGCCAAATCCGTGTCACCGTGGGCTGAGCCGTGGGCCGCAAGTCAGGGGGAATAGTGTGCCATTGCCTGTATTCACAGCCTGGCTGCCATCTTAAGGTCAGGCGCAGCGTGTGGAAGTGCTCAGCGTGGTGGATTTTGGTGTTTCCTCTACCAGCGACAGGCCCTCGGTGCCCAAGCTTGGTCGGCCGATATGGAGCTGCGCCCCGATCTCCTCCCCCGTAGCCCACGCACCTGAAGCGGCCCCCGAGGCCCCGCAATGCCGCAGGGTCCATGTCAGCGATATTTCTGGCTGCGCTCCGCTTCTCCCGGGGGTCCTCAGTGCTCATGGCGGCAACGGTCTTCCTCTCGAGCCCCGGTACGTAGCGTTATTTTTGCCCCCACTGCCTGATGCGTACCTCACCGGGCCGAGGCTTGTTCCGAGTCAGTCGGAGCAGCGGGTGCCATTTTGATGAGCTCTGGTGCTCCGCCACGAGGCTCCCGCTCTTTCTGTAGCAGTGCGAGTGGAACAAATCAAGGCTCTCAGTGTATGCCCTGCAACTTCCGCTCCTCGGTGATGTATTTTTCTGCAGGCGGAGTGGTGATTAGCCGCGTTAAACAGTTCAGGAACAGTGCGTGGACCGGGAGCCGAGACGTTCTACGTCCGTTCGGCCATCTTGCCCGGCCACGCCCCCCCCCCCCATGTCTTTTTAATATTTTTATGGCCGGTTTACCATACTATCTGCAAAATGTTATTGCACACTCTCCAAATTTTGCAGGCCTTGCTGTAAAATATTTACAATATGCAGATGACAAATGGTCTTCAAATGAATATTAAAAAAATGAAAATGATGACGATAGGATCAAATAAATTGGACAAGGAATTATGGGAAATCAATCGGTTATTGATTGAATCAGTGAAGCAGAATACATACTTAGGAATCATGCTGGATGATAGAATACATTTTAAACAGCATTTTATTAGCCTAAAGGCCAAAGCAACTTCACTCTCCTTTGCTTTTAGATCACTAAGAGATAAGCTAGCAAGCCAGAGTCATAAACATTTACTGAAGGTAATGAAGGCAAAACTGATTCCCTCGCTCACTTATGGTTCAATAATCTTCTGGGGCAAAGATAGCAAACTCCTTGAGAACTTACAAATAAAAGTTTTTAAATCAATATTTAGGGTTCTGAGAAACGCAGGGCATGCCAATGTTAGATTAGAATTTGGCCTGTTGAACCAATCTTTGGCGAGACAATCTGCATTTCTGAAATGTTTATTTTCACTTTATTTATCGGATGCCGGCTCTCTTGCAGATTCGTGCTGGCAAGAAATAACAAGCATTTGCAATGCAATCAGTCTCGCCTTAGTGATGCAGCACATTATCGCACTTTATTGCAACATAGCCTCGCTCACACGTATTTTCAGCACAATGACAACCCCAGCTGATGGTAGTCACCACAACACAGGGAAGACCCAACGATTTCTGGTGATTAATATGTATATTTATTTGTATCACAGAAGCATAAGTAAAAGCAGGCACTGAGGATCTCTACTTGCCTTTCAGCGCGGTGAAGCGAGAACATGCACAGATCATCCTGCAGCACAAGCGCTGTAAGCTTGACCTAAAAAATATTTACCATGTGGAGAAATAAAGGTTTTACTGCTGTATGGTGCTTATGCGTGGGTAAATGTATAGCGGTTACATTTAAGCATGTGAAAACATCTTTGTCAAAAGAATCCCAGAACTACTCCCGGGAACCTGCGACTGGTTTCCAGGTATAAACCCTGAAATGCTTTGTAGATTTCGAAAACATAAAAAAATGCACTTGACAAGCAAATTTCCAACTGCTGCGAGGATTCTATGGGACACCTCCCCTCTGCCCCTGAGTGGTGCCTTTTATTACTGGGTGCTGCCGGGGTGGAGAATTTTAACGCATTACTTTCCCCCCCTAAATATTGCTAAATTAGTATACAGTGCAGACAATGCTTACGCTGCACATAAACACGCCACGATAAATACACACATAACTAAGTAAACCAGCATTTTCAATGCAATCGGTCTCGCTTTTGGGACCTTATAAGTATTTAGCCATGCAGCACAGGCTGGCAGAGCTGTGGAAAAGTCAATCATATGTCAGGCTTTGGTATGAAATCTGACTGAGCTAGGGGAGGTGTCAGTCACATATTAGGCCACACACTGACACTGTGCAGTAATACATCGTTACTTACACATGGTACTTATCCCAGACTGACGTTTGCAGTTAGAATGTGCTTTGCAATGAATCTGACAATGGAATCTTAGAGAAGGGGCCACGGGGTGTGTGGTGGCTGCAGGGTGTGGCTGGTAGTGTTTTTGCCAGCAGGGCTACTGGGTATGTGCAGTATCTCTCGGCTGCCAGATGTAAGTGGTGTCTAATGGTGCATCTGTGCCAACAGCCGCCGGATGTTTAGTGAAGGTGGTGTCTGTCGGTTTATGCGTGTCATACCGTGGAAGGAAAGTTCAAAGTGCAACGTGTCCATACAAAATATACTGAAAGTACAGATGGTATTTATAAAACAAGCATGTGTCCTGGGGTCTGCTCTGGAAGGGATTGTATGTAAATGTGGAAGATGGACGCATGTTAACAACAAAACCAGTACAACTTTACTATATGCGAGGCGGCTGCGTTGTCACTGCTACAGTAACTCCGGACTGCTCTTTCTGGGCAAAGTATACTGGAAAGAACTGCTTTGTTAAAAACCCTGCACGTGTTAAAAAATAACATAACAAGCATTGGAAATGCAATAGGTCTCGCATTTTTTTAAGTTAGAGCTATTGGCATTGTAAATGGCAATGTCTGTTACCTACTAAGGGAGGATGGACGGAGCAGTTGGTGTCGGAGTGCCAAAATGCTCTGTTGGAGAGTGACTGGCCAAAAGTAAACTAAACAAGCAGCGACTTTTAAAATAAGTGTTTAGCCAGAGATATTGACTTTACCTATGTCTTTAAGCTGTGCTGTACAGAAGTCTGCAGCATGCTGAAAAGTTATAATAAAGAAGTGTCAGAAGCATTTTTGTTACCTTTATATATCACCAAAAAAGCATTATGTACAACTGAACGACCATATTAAAAAAGTATTAAAAATAATGTCTTGAGTTTTTTTGTCCTTTCAATGCTGGCAACTTGTATCTGCCTGTCCCAATGGTTGGTTGCTTGTTGTTTTTTTTGTTATGGGGGGGCATAAATAACAGGAGGGTGAAGGTCAGTCAGTCAGTTAGTTAGTGAGAGTGAGTGAGAGAGTCAGTCAGTGAGAGAGAGTCAGTCAGTGAGAGAGTGAGAGAGAGAGTCAGTCAGTCAGTGAGAGTGAGAGAGTCAGTCAGTCAGTGAGAGAGTGAGAGTCAGCCAGTCAGTGAGAGAGTGAGAGTCAGCCAGTCAGTGAGAGATTCAGTCAGTGAGAGTGAGTCAGTCAGTGAGAGAGTCAGTCAGTGAGAGTGAGAGAGTCAGACAGTGAGAGTCAGTGAGTGACAGTGAATGAGAGTGAAAGTGTCAGTTAGTCAGTGAGAGAGTGAGTCAGTGAGTGAGAGAGTGAGTCAGTGAGATAGTCAGCCAGTGAGAGTGAGTCAGTCAGTGAGAGTCAGTCAGTGTTTTAGCGAGAGAGTCAGTGTTTTAGCGAGAGTCAGTCAGTGAGAGAGAGTCAGTCAGTGAGAGAGGGTCTGTGAGAGTGAGAGAGTCTGTCAGTGATAGTCTGGCAGTGATAGTCTGTCAGTGAGAGTGAGCCAGTGAGTCTGTCAGTGAGAGTGAGTCAGTGAGTCTGTCAGTGAGAGTGAGTCTGTCAGTGAGAGCGAGTCAGTGAGTCTGTCAGTGAGAGTGAGTCAGTCAGTGAGAGAGAGTGGGAGAGTTAGTCAGTGAGAGCGAGAGAGTCAGTGTGAGTGAGAGTCAGTGTGAGTGAGAGTCAGTGTGTGAGTGAGTCAGTGTGTGAGTGAGAGTCAGTGTGTGAGTGAGAGTCAGTGTGAGAGTCAGTGTGAGTGTGAGAGTCAGTGTGAGTCAGTGTGAGTGTGAGAGTCAGTGTGAGAGTGAGAGTCAGTGTGAGAGTGAGAGTCAGTGTGAGAGAGTGAAAGTGTGAGAGAGTGAAAGTGTGAGATAGTGAAAGTGTGAGAGAGTCTGTGTGAGAGTCTGTGAGAGTGTCTGTGAGTGTGTCTGTGATTGTCTGTGCGTGTCTGTGCGTGTCTGTGCGTGAGTGCGTGTGTGAGTGCGTGTGTGAGTGCGTGTGTCTGCGTGTCTGTGCCTGAGTGCGTGTGTGAGTGCGTGTTTTTAAAAGGCTGAGGTACCATTAAAATACTTAAAACAATAGTTTTCCAGTAATATTACAGGGAACTGCTGTGAATAAACTATATGCTGCCCTTAAGTGCACACAAAGGCTTCATTTTGTGACAGAAAATGTGTTAAATGCAACACCCCCCATTCTCTGCATTTTCCCGCTCTCCCCAACCCCAATCAAGTGAAAAAATACTTATAAGGTCCCAAAGGCGAGACCTATTGGCTATGCCAATGCTTTTTTTTTTTTACATTGGTGCTGTCTAGTTTTTACAGTTTGCTTTTATAATTCTCCTCTTTTCACCCACAGCAGTAAAAATGTGGGCAGACCTTTTCTTCCACAAATATTCACAACCAGTTGTCACTTTTTTACTTTTCATTCGAAAAGAAGCAGACTGTCTCATTGGTCGATTCCTTCGGGTGCAAAGAGTATTTTGACTTTTCACTTCAGTTGATGCTGGTTTCAGTTGTATGCTGGGCCCTATTACACACCCCAGCAGTGGTGTTCTGCTTTGCATATGTAAAATGCTATCCGCGGTCTCTGTCTGGTGCTCTTAGTGTGGTTTCTGTCACTGCTCTGGAGGCGTGCCTACATTCTGCACCCTCAAATGACGCAAACCGATTTTATTTGCGTAAACTGCTTTCAGATCAGCATATGTTCTCCTCGGCTGTACGATCGGTGTATTTGTTACTCTTTAAATCCTGTATTTAATCGGTTTGTGCTATCGCTGTAGTCTTGATGCAGTTTCCCCTCCAGCACTAGGTCAGATGTCTAACTTTCCTGATCTATTTCAAACATGGGCGTTCTCGAGTGCGCTCTGATCGAGTTACCAGATGCCCCACAAACGAAGCCGGCCAGTCCCAGAATGCCTCACTTTGCTTTACTGTTTTACCAGTGACCTACATTTTATTACAGTGACGGATGTTAAACTAGTCTGCTAGGGGTGCTCCTCGGAAATCAGTGACAGTTTTAAGGAGTAGGGAGATCTGTGAATAAACGATAGCTGGTAAGATTGCTCAGTGAGTTAAATGCTGCTGAAATCTGGTCAAAGCCTGCAGATTACTGCATGACTGAACAAACAGTTCATCTTTCAGAGGTCGATAAAATGGGCACCATTGTTTTGGGTCGTGGTAACACTTCCAATTTAAGGTTCTGCAAAATGGGTACACTGTAATTGCAAGCACAATATAAGTTCATGTGTTAATATTACCACAATTAAACATTCTGAATTGGAAACCATTTTGCATCTAGAAGGTGACAGCTTTGTTTTCAGTATCTTAAAGATATCGATGGGCTCTGGAGCAGAAACCTGAGTTGTGTATTAAACTAAGCGAGTTATTAATACGTGAGAAAGGTTGATGTAGGGTCGCATGTAAACTATCAGTGAAAGGACCCGTTTCTTTTCTGCTTCCAGGGGCGCTGGTAAACAAGAGAGGAGCGGGGGCGAGGCGAGCGAGCGCAGCAGCCTGCTCAGCTGACCAGACGCTCGTGCGTCATGGCCTTTTGCCGGCATGTGTTTACAATTATCGCGCCCGCTTCTGGGCACGATAATTGGAAACACATGTTTGCCGCGCGTACCCATCCCAAAAATGCCAGCCACGATGCACGAGCGTTTGGACTGCTTTTGAAACTCACTTACTAAAAGTCTTCGCCTCTAGCAGCACTTGCGCGCTACTCGAGGCTCGACCTAAAAACAAATCCAGTAAGTTTGGAACTTAAATCGGACGACTGCAGCCATGCTGAGAGCGCCAGGCTGCAGTACACCTGCACCAGAGACACTGGGCCATGGTGTGCATGTTCTGTATTGATGCCTGGGGGTGGAGTACTGCATTACCTTAATAGTTTTCACAGTTATTATTCACCCGATTGGTGTTTGTTTCTGAAGAGTTAAGGATATTATCACAACAACGCCCGATAGGGACACGTTGTAATTACTGTTTTTAATTGCTGCCAGGTTTTGAGACTGAGATGGACCCGACTCACTTAAAGTCTTGCATTTAAGTAGTAGGGTTACTGGGTTTTGGATACCTTTAGTGTAAGCACAGTCAAGAGTTTGAATACCTTTTCCCAGAGAATGTAGCAGAGAAAATTAGTGCCTACTTTAAGTAACAGTCCATCATGGAATGTACTGCCCATTCTCATAATGGATTTTGGGAACTTTGTAATACTTTTTATTGATTTCACGGATTGTTCCTTTAGAATTTACTTATTTGTTTTATTGAGCTTTCTTGTGATTATGAGCTACTTCGTAGCACTAGTGGGTTGACAGAAGTTCGCCTGTGTTGTCTCTTTCCTGACAAATGGAGATTGTAAGATTCAGTACTTTCCAAAGCTAGTTATCGGTAAGCCTGCACTGTGTGTCAGGCTGCCTGGTGTGGTTCAGTCGACTGTTGCCCTAAATCTATCATTAGCCAAGAAAGTGTCATGGAGTGAGTCAGACTACCTGTGATAAAGACTAGCGCATTTTGGCATCAACAATGCATCAGAGGCGAATCGCCTTTAGTAGCAAGGGATCAGACCTGGGCTTTAAGTGGGCTGGGTCCTGCCGATGCTCAGCACTGCAAGTTTTTAAAAGCAGGTGCCAAAACAGGCCCCTGTCGGGCTCTCCATTTTACCCTCAGGGTGAAAGAAAAAACTTAACTTTGCAATAGTACAACTCGTCACTGCCTTTGATGTAAGTTGAAAGAGACTCGTTTTTAGTTTTATACAGCAGCAAACTTGGAGCGCTTTACATGAGCACCAGTTACATTACACAAAATGCATTTTCATTTTTTGAATGACAGGATGTTGACTGAGCCAAGGCGAGGATCGAATCTGCTTTCCCAGCTCGCAGGTCGGCTGCTCTAGTCTTCTGCCACGAGTAGCCTTTTCAATATTCTATACAACAAAGAGATAGTTGTTGCTTATTTATCTTATGCAGCCTGTGGACACTAGGGCATACCTATCCTTTCCACAGGGAAAAGAGAACGGTCTAACCTCCAGTGAGCACCTAGAACACACATTCCGTCGCTTTTCATCTCCCTCCGAAAGTGGCAAAGGCTTGTCATCACTATAGAGGACACAAGGAAAGTCTGAGGAAAGCTAGATGAAAACTCCTCCCAGGCGGTGAGTCACCTTCCCCACCCTTCCAACTGCGTCCCTCTTAACGTCTGACATACACCAGTGACCACGTGCTTGGTGCCTTAAAAGGTCGCAGTTTATTATAACATAAAATTTATCCATATTGCCAATTTCATGCTCATGTATAACATTCTGTTGCCACTTATATTGTCTTTGAATTTATAGTCCTTTTAGTCCATTCTTGTTTATTGTCTGCCCTCAGGCAGGCCAATCTCTGGGAGGGCCCAACCACCTGAGCCATTGTTTCCGCGGTGTTAGGCTTCAACTTGCTACCGATTTGGTGGGTGTCAGTCAGGACCAGCCTGGGCTGCAAGTGCCGTCCCGCTTGCCTTTGACCCCCTTCTTGGCCCCTCCTTGCTCTTCCGGATCCCTGCTGTGTGGCATCCCAAGGACCCTGTGTGAGCACTTCATCTATTCAGCCTGGTGCTGAGTTCTGATATCTCGCTCCTTCTGGTACCCCTGCCGTGAGGCATCCCAAGGGCCCAGCGGGAGCATCACATCTACTCTGCCTGAGGATGATTGCCACCACTGGCTCCCTCAGTGCCCCTGCCGTGAGGCATCCCAAGGACACTGTGTGAGTCTTCCATCTACCTATAGCAATTTATCTCCTTTTTCTATCATTCTAGGGTTATCTCCGCCTCCCCTCTATCCCTGCGGATGCAACGCCCGCCTTTCATCTGGAGTGGGTAGGTGGGATTCACGTTTACTTCTCTTCACCGAGGGGGGGAGTATGTGCATAGGTTAGCCTTTCGCCTCCTTCTTAAACCCCCTCGCTGCTTACTATCGCACCCCCTGATTAGGGGGGCCGTCTACCGCCCTGGGGTGACCAATCCTGGTCGCCCCCTTTTCGGGGCTCTCGCCCTGGGGGGGGGGGAGGGCTTCACGCCCCCGGCGGAGTTTGTCCCGGGCCTCCCTTGGGTCCGGCTTTGCCTTCCCCGGCCTGGGCTTCGACTGGTTGTTTTTAGGGCAGATAGAGCTGAAGCATCCTCATTGAGTGAAAGTCACAATTCACCCACATGGGTGATTTGGTGTCACAGAGAAATACTGCTCTGGAGTCTTGGAAAATGCTTTGCGATGCTTTGCGTTTCTCTTCAAAAACGCCTACAAGACCCTCACCTTTTTAGAAAGGAACACTGTCCGAAAAATTAATTCCTTGACCCATTTTAGAAAAAGAAATACTCGTGGGGACACTAGAGAGGACCTAACTCGCTTGTAGAACTGTGTGAAGCACAGGGCTGGTGCTAAGAACAAGTTTCCGGAGCTTCTCCTATCTCCGACTTCAGTCCTCCGCATGTTCTCTAGTAGATGCACACGTCATCAGTCTTCCTTCCCACACACTGAGTCGGGCCCGCCTCCGCTCGTGTGGCCTCAAGCTTCTCTGCCATGGACACAGCTGGGCTTTAGCCTTCTGCCTCTTTCCCTCTTAGCATTCACTCCACACTTTGCTGTGAGGTCCCATGCAGCTCTGTCTCAGGACCATTCTCTTGCCTGCTAAATCACTATATTTATACTGCCCCTAACAGTGCATGTACTAAGCTTTTACGCTATTACGCTGCACTTATTGTTTATTACAATTACACTTGCTCTAGGAATCTCAGTCTCATCTGCTCTACCAGGAGATCCCACGGAGGCAACCTCCCCATATCACCTCGACAAGGGTGAGCCACAATCTCCTAATGTCAAGGAAGGTACCGCAAATCATGTATTCGCGTTTTATGGCAAGTTCCAGGAAAACGGCCACCGGGTAATAATTCAGTTGCCTGATGTTAAAGTCAAATTATGTATTACATAATCAGCAAAAATGACACTACATATTTAAACGCCATTTATTTATTTACTCATAACTTTGGAACCGTTGGATGAATATGAATTGAAATTTAATTTGTATTAACAAAGAGCTTACTACCACTGAGAAGGCATTGACTTGGTTCATTCAGCTAGATTTCACCACGAAGCATGTTGTCGTTAACCACAACAGGTAAAACATTTTTAGAGGAGGGATGACATAAAAGAAGCATTTTCCAGGAAATGTTGCTTTCTGCCACAGCAAAAAACACTGAAGATCATTAGATAAAATATAGTATGAAAGTAGAACTGTACTCAAAGTGCATGTGTTTTGTGGTTTGGTATAAAACCATTGAGTGGTTTTGCCAAATAAGCTGTACAAAATGCATTCCAAGGGTCAATTTTAATGAATATATTATTGGTTGATTTAGCTTGAAAATACGTTTGAATGTTTAGAAGTACGTGACGCAGTGGACTTTATTCATTTTACAAAACTTTAGTATCAGTTGTGCTGGGAAAAACTTTTTGTTTTTTGGGGAGCAGGGAAGCAATGATGTGTATTATTAGTGCAAGGCGAGTTAAGGGGTGGTACTGAGAGGCAAGGAAGATGCCTTCTGTTTCAAGAAAAAAAGCCTTTCGACATGCCTGATTCATGACTTTATCGACATTTTGGCCCCCATTTAAATATGCAAATGAAGGGTGCATGTCGCATTTTCCATCTTTTGATTACCTTGTAATGCTGCTGCAGTTCGACGATTCTACACAAATCAAAATCTGGTAGACATTTAGCATGTTTGGCCTTCTCTTGGCATCTCGAGCTATATGCCGATCCGTAATAATAATAATAATAATAATAATAATAATAATAATAATAAAAGAGAAGAAAGGGCAAAGTAAAGGTCGGGGGAGGCTGGTGATTTGCTAAAAACTTAGACAGTGTTTGATGGTTCTGCATTAAAGTTAAGATACCAGTGGTCGGCTAACTCTTTGTGAAGCTGCAGAGCTTTGGCAAAGAAGAGTCCCTCTGCCCAACCCTTGCATTGCAGTCCCATAGGCAATCGCTGTTGGCACAAGAGTGGTTTGAATGCTGGGATTGGCTATAGGCCTGGCCCTGTAGTCCACACCCAAGGAATATAACCGACAGCTATGCACTGTGTGGGTTTGATGCATGGTGGGTTGATTGCAGGGCTTGGCCTAAGGCCAGCTTCACCTGTTCTGGGTTTGGAAGAAGCTTGCAGTGCAGCTGCCTGCATTACCCCCTCATGGGTCCTCCCCGTCCCAGTCCTTACAACGTGAGGCAGTCCTGCCTCCACCCAGCCAATCAAAACGCTAGAAAACCAAAAAGGCTAAAGGTTACATAAGCCCCTCCCACCCACCGCCATGCCTATTTTTTTCTGCTCCGACGGCGGTCGGAACGCTGGTGCTCCGTGTTCCTGTTTCCATTTCCGGATTTCCTGCGGGATGGTTGCGGTACCGTGAGTCTTTCTGACCATGTTTTCTAAAGGTTGTTTTTTGCAGTTTTATGTTAATTCTGTTGTTTTGTCTATGCACGGCCGTACCAGTGCTCCGGTCGGCCGCGCTCCTGCTCTGGGGTCAGGACGCTCCCCGCGCATGTGCTGGGCTGGGGCGGGGAGCTCTACTGGTGTCCTGGCCTCGGGTCATTCCGGCGCTGGAGTTTACAGGCAGCGTCTGGCCCCACGGCCATGTTTGATGTATGTGGCTGTGGGTGGAGGCTGCAGGGCTGCCATTTTGTTGGTTTTCAGGTCTCATGTTAGGAGACTTGGTGTTTGGGGGCAGTATTTAATGGAGGTTGCTGGGCACTTCCTTTGTGTGTGTTGGGAGTTTCCTGTGGGGTTTACTCCTTTTTTACTCGCAATGAGTGAGTGGGCTCCTTTTTTCCGGTGCCTGCAAAGGCAGTTTCCAATCAGCATAATGTCCAGGACCTGCAAGAAGATGACTTTTTGCAGATTTCTAGGGCTGACTTGCAGGAATTGATCAATTCTGCTGTCCAGTCTGCGCTGCTGGAGCCTGCGGCTAAGAGGTCCAAGGATGATGAGGAGGACATGGACAATTCCCCGTAGGGAAAATACGTCCAGGGCAAGGTTTTTTCGGACATGTTGGTCCATATTCGAGAGGTGCTTGGTTTTGACCCTAAATCATTGGCTGATGAGGGGTTTTACGCCCAGTATAATTCCTCTGCGGTGGATGACCTTCCCTTCCATGATGTTCTGAAGGATATACTGACTAAGGAATGGCTTGAGGTTGATAAGCAGGGTATCCCTCGCTTTCTGGGGAAGCGGTATCACCTGGTGGACTTTGACTCCCAGTTTCCAGCAGTTCCAAAAGTCAATTCTCTTTTGTCCTCTATGGCTTCCGCTTCCTCTTTCTCGTCGGAGTCTTCTCTGACGGATCCGGTGGAGCGGAAGGTGGAGTCTGCTCTCAAGCGTTCTTACGCGGCTTCTCATTTTGGGGTCCGTGCTAGCACCTATGCGGCCTATGCTTTGCAGGTACTTTTGAAGGATTTTGAGAAGTTGTTTGTCTGTTTGCTGGATCAAGGGGACCCTACTCCTGTCTTGGCTCAAATGGAGGTCTTGGCGCAATTTCTCTCGGATGTGACTTTTGATTCTTTGTGGGCTTTCTCCTCGGCTGCCACGGGCGGCGGTGGCTGGTAGGAGGTCTCTCTGGACCAAGCCTTGGCATCTTGATGCTGCTCAGAAGGCCTTGGTCCATAAGCTGCCTTTTGAGGGTCCCCGTATCTTTGGGGACGCTTTGAATGCGATGGTGAGGCGCTCTGCGGAGGAGAAGAAAATGTAGAAGCCTTTTCAGCCTGTGTTTAAGAAAAAATCCTTATTTCATAAGCAGGGTTTTCAGGGGGCTTTGTCTTCTCAGCCCTTTCGTGGTCAGGCCCGTGGTCGGGGGGCCGCGTTCCATTATAAATCCCGGCCTCAGCAATAGCAGCAGCAGCAGCCCTCTGGTGCGCGCAAAAAGTGACTATGCCATTGTGGGGGCTTGGCTCCGTTTGTTTCCTAACCATTAGTCTGCTCTGATTTTGGACCAATGGGTCTTGTCTGTCATCAAGTTGGTTTACCGAATTCCCTTCAGGAGCCCTCCCCCTCTGGATTACTTTCAAGTTACCCCGTTGTCAAGAGATCCCATGAGGCGGTCTGCCATGTTGTCCGGCTTCGCCATGTTGTTGTCGAAGGGGGCTGTTGTACCGGTTCCAGTGAAAGAAGTGGGCCTGGGGTTCTATTCCCATCTGTTTCTGGTCCCAAAACCAGATGGTTCCTTCTGCCCGATTCTGAATCTCCGGGCTTTGAACAAGTTGGTGCGATTGGATCATTTTCGGATGGTCACCTTACAGTCCGTCATTCCTCTCATCCAGGAGGGCGAGTTTTTGGCTTCTCTGGACTTAGACGCCGCCTATTTTCACGTTCCAGTCCATCCTGCCAGTCAGCGGTTCCTGAGGTTTGCAGTTCAAGGGATGCATTTCGAGTTTCAGGTTTTGACGTTCGGCCTCTCCACTGTTCCCAGGACTTTTACCAAGGTATTGGCTCCTGCTGTGGGGGTTTTGCAGTATCGGGGTTTCTCCGTGTTTCACCAAATTGATGATTATTTGATCTCTGCTTCCTCCTTTCCTAAGGCTCTTCTGGCGGTGGAGGCTATGTTGACCTTGTTCCAGGATCTGGGGTTCAAGTTGAATCTGGCCAAGTCTCATCTGGATGCAGTTCAGAGACTGCAGTTCATCGGGGGTCTGTTCAACACCTCTCTGGGGGCGGTGTTTCTCCCTCCTGTTCGGATCCTTTCCCTGCAGACTCTGTTGCAGGATCTGTTGAGTCGTCCTTCTGCCCCGGCTCGTGTTTGGTTGCGGGTCCAGGGGTTGATGGCTGCCAGCACTGCTGTGGTTCCTTGGGCTCGTCTACATCTCAAGCCCTTGGTGACTCATCTGTTGGCTCGGTGGGACTCCTCCCGGGTGGATTACGAGACTCTGGTTCCTCTCTCTCCTGCTCTGGTTCAGGACTTGGACTGGTGGCTTTGCATTCCCAATCTGGATAAGGGGGTGCGGTTTTGTGTTCCTCCTCCCCTTTTGTTGACCACGGATGCCAGTCTTTGGGGTTGGAGGGGCCAAGTTGGGGTCCTTGGAGGCCAAGGGTCAGTGGTCTCGGAGGGACAGTGCCCGTTCCTCGAACTGGCTGGAGTTGGCGGCCATCTGGGAGGTGGTGCAGTTCTTTCAGGTTCATCTCCAAGGGACGAATCTGTTGGTTCATACCGACAATCAGGTGGCTCGTTTTCACTTGAACTGTCAGGGGGGGACCAAGTGAGCGTCTCTGAATCTTTTGGCCTCCATGATTTGTGCTTGGGCCGAATCTCACCTGTTGGCCTTGAGGGCGGTGTACATTCTGGGACAGTTGAATTTTCATGCGGCCGCTTTGAGGCCGCAACCTTCCATCCTCTGTTCTGTACCATCTCTCTCTTCCTCTGTTCCAGTCCGTTTGTCTTTGGTTCGGGACTCCGTGGATTGATCTCTTTGCCTCTCCGCACAATGCTCTACTCCCCCGGTTTTGTTCGGAGGTGATGTGTTCTCAGGCTTGGGCGGTTGATGCTCTTTTGATTTCCTGGCCTTCGGGCCTTCTGTATGCCTTCCCTCCTATTCCCCTCCTCCCGAGGGTGCTGCAGAAGATTCGGGGGGATAAGGTGTCGGTCCTGCTGATTGCTCCCTTCTGGCCTTGCCGCCTTTGGTTTCCTCTCCTGTTGCAGCTAGCGGAGGGTCGGTTTGTCTGGCTTCCTTTGGTTCCGGCTCCTCTTCAGTTTCCGCTCCTGTCTCTGCCTTGTCTTCGTCATTTGCAGCTGACGGCCTGGCTCTTGAGCGGTTGACGTTGGAGTCTTTGGGCTGTTCTTCTGTGGTGGCTCGTGACATCCAGTTGTCGGGTCGGCCTTCGACCCTTACATGCTATGGT
Source organism: Calotriton arnoldi (assembly GCA_963921515.1). Taxonomy (NCBI): domain Eukaryota; kingdom Metazoa; phylum Chordata; class Amphibia; order Caudata; family Salamandridae; genus Calotriton; species Calotriton arnoldi. The sequence goes on along the minus strand of CAWUFW010018633.1, from coordinate 87,628 downwards.
CGTCATTGGGGCTCTTTTGTCTCTTGGTGCTCTTCGCATGGTGTGGATCCTGTGCTGGGGGATCCTGCATCTGTGTTGGATTTTCTCCGGGATGGTTTTTGAAGGGCCTTTCCCCTTCCACTTCGTCTGCTCAGTGGGCGGCGGTTTGTGCTTGTCGGGGTCCTGGGGCCTCCTTGGAGGTTGTTGCCCCTTTGGTGAGTCGGCTTCTTCGGAGCTTTCGGCTTCGTCAGCCGGTCTCTCCCGTGATCGTGCCTTCTTTGGATTTGCCTACTGTTTTGTGGGGTCTGCAGTTGCACCCTTTTAAGCCCTTGTTGGATGCAGACTTGTTGTCCGCTAAGGTGGCTTTTTTGCTGGCCATCACCTCCCCTCGTCGGTTCGGTGAGTTGGGTGTCTTGCTTATATCTTTCCCTTATTTGCAGTTCCTGCAGGATCGCGTTATTTTGAGGCTTGATCCGGCTTTTCTGCCTAAGGTTTCTTGCCAGTTCCATTTGCAACAGCAGGTGATCCTTCCTGGTTTGCTTACGGAGGGGGATTCCCTTGTTCCCTCTTCTTTGGATGTTTGCAGGGCTTTTCAGATTTACCTACAGCGTTCACTGGGGTGTCGGCTTTCTCCTGCCCTGTTTGTCTCCTGTGGGGGTGTGGCTAAGGGGAAGAAGGTGTCCACTACCACGATCAGTCCATGGGTGCGTTTGGCGGTCTGCCAGTCCTATAAATCTGTGGATCTGCCTCCTCCGCCTCAGGTGCAGGGTTGTTCGACACGCTCTGTGTCCGCTTCCTGGGCTGAGGCGGCGGGGGTTTCTGTCCAGGAGATTTGTAGGGCGGTCACTTGGCAGTCCCATCACACGTTTGTTCGGCATTATCGTCTTGATGTTTTGCATGCATCTGTTGACAGCTTTGCTGTTGGTGTTCTGAGCGCTGCTGTTCGTTGATCATTTATTTGATTAAAAATGTTGTAATTTTGCATGGATACCTGGTGTCCTACGTTTTCTCTTCTTGGTTCTCTGCTTGTGAGTTCCTCACGTTGTAAGGACTGGGACGGGGAGGACCCATGAGGGGGTAATGTCTTGTTACTTACCGGTAATCTTCATTACCCTGATTAGGGTCCTCCCCGTCCCAGTCCTCTTCCCTCCCTCCCTCCTGCTGTGTTTGTGTCTGGGTCTTGTTGATAACAGGCATGGCGGTGGGTGGGAGGGGCTTATGTAACCTTTAGCCTTTTTGGTTTTCTAGCGTTTTGACTACATGGTCTTGGTATGCAGTACTAAAGAGATTAGTCGGCGCCACCTGTGGGCTTCAGAGAAATACTTTGGGCACCGGCACTTATTATTTTACAAATTAAGCGATGTTTCTACCTGTTCTTTGTGCGCGGCAGATTTGTACTGCAGCCAACCCTGTTGTCTATGTGCAGGAAGTTTTCAATGCCACAGGCCGTGCTTCTTCTGTACTGTGAGTAATTAAAGCTGCCACTGCTCCTGGCCGCGATGAACCTATTTTGTCGGTCATGGACGTGTGCGCTCCTGTACACTCTCTCTGAGCGTGGGAAGATTGTGCAGCTGCAGGCTGTGCCGTACAAACCTGTTGTGTACGAGTGTGTTACTCGGTTGTGTCACACTGCCTTCCAGGACGATGCTTTGTCTGTTGTGTGCATGCATGATGGAAGCTTGCACTGCTGGTGTGCGACACTGCAGGAATCTGCGCTGTGGGGGATGTGTTTTTATCTTTCTTGTACTGCTGATGCTGTAAATGCTGCCACCCAAGCCGTAATATTTGGAGTGGGAAAAGAGCCAAACCCCTTCTCCCAAAAAGGAATGAAATTTGCAGCGACAGTGCCCAGAAGCCAGAGCTTTGTGGAATCATTAATTTGCCACTACCACCCTAGCAAAGTCCTCGCCCACCTACTGCTAACTTGCTCCAAGGCATCATCACCTGTAATATCGTTAGCCAAGGTTGAAGTCACAGTTCCTCTTCGGATTGTGTTTTCATTACTTTAAGAAGTCTTGAGCGGTGCTCGCTGCTCACCCAGCGGGCATTGCGGAATGGCTTCCAGCGCACCCCTGCCAAAAAAGCTTTCTGGCAAACAAGCAAGCCCCCGGGAGAGCCAGTTACAGCTCTTCATGACACCCATCAGGGCCCAGCGTGCCCGGCTCCACCGCACGGGGGAAAGAGGGTCACTGCCGCTCGCACTGTCTCAACACAGCTTTTGCACACCTACAGATGGACAAACAAAGGGGCCGAGGCCACTAAGAATGGGGAACTTGGGATGGAGTGGGGGGAGCAGGGGAGACACAATGGACAACAATGGCATCAGAAGCTGAGGCAATTCAACCAGATATCTGTTACACTAATATATTAATATATGTTAAGAACATAGTCCGGATCAGCATTGTTTATAGAACTCCCTTAGCAGCTGCGCTTGCGCTAAGCATGCACATGTAAATACAGATGGAGTTTGGAAAGCGCAGCTCGGACAGGCGTAAATGAAGAATCAACTCCTGAAACCGACATAGGATGTGAACCAAGGACCAGTGTAATGCAAAGGTAAACAACGAGCGCACACATACCGCCAATTTTACTCATTTCTAGCCCCTTTCACCCTCGAGGTAAGCCAGCCTTGTAAGAAAATAATCCTGCCCCTCCCCCCCAAAAAAACACAAGTACTGACTGGAACATTCTGTCTTTGCCAATGCAGCCATATTGCCTTCGCTAATGTTGTTTAGCATCGGCAAAAAGAACAAAAATGATGGCGTGCGAAAGAGACCTCTATATTTATGTTGATATATATGTGGGAGGGGCGCTGGAGCTCACGCTCCCCACTGTCAGACTCCTGTTGGCACGTTGATTGTATATTGTGACTGTCACGCGTTCTCTTACAAGAAAGTGAAAGGAGGGTAGCATGAACACAAAGGTGCCGCCAGTGCTGCTCTCTCCTTATCGTGTTTATTCTTCATTCCTGTACGAAGCCTACGTGTGTTAACCTGCCATTCAGATGTGTGCTTTGACTCCACGACTTCCGTGACAGCGTAGGATTAGTTAAGCGACCTTGGTGAAGGCCTGCAGCAGATGCACTGTGGTGACCTGGAAGCAGCTTTTCACACGGCCTCAGGTTTAAGAAGACTATTTAAACAAGCATTGGCATAGCCAATAGGTCTCGCCTTTGGGACCTTATAAGTATTTAGCCATGCAGCACATTATCCTGAGTGCTGTGCCGCCAGGGATTGAAGTTCTATACAATTATTACACACTGGGTTATGCAGTCTGATTCAGGAATACATGCTTGCCTCAGGGAACGTTTATGGACACATTCCACGGCTTCTTAATGCACAGACAAAGACAGGTGCCTTGATGCAAGTTAACAGCACTATAACATTTCAGCACCATGCAAAGGAGGTTCTCGTTGTCCAAAGTGCCTATCACAGCTAACTAGGCTGCCTCACCGGTGGTGTTTTGTTGTTAGAAGATGTTATTTAGACTTTTACAACTCCAGCTTCAGATGGAAAGAAGTCACCCAGCTCTTGGTGTGACGAGAGTCACCCAAACGAAAATATCTGAAGGAAGAGATGCTTCAAGCAAAAGCTGTGTATCATTGTCACAGAACTGCCCCATCGATGGTGTTGGGTAGATCTCCCAGTGTCTTCAGATCAATTTTACATTCAGTTGGGACCACGATCAATGCCTGGGACTCTCAACACGTGGATGGGAGAAGATCTGGAGAATTCAAGCATTGGAACAGAATGGAAGGAACACAATCACTCCAGAAAACTACTTCCCATCTCATCTGTAGGGAGAGAATGGGAAGAAATGCCCCATGAGCTCATCAAAGACTGCTGAGAGATCCCACAAGGCAAGAAGACGGGCACCCCGGAGTCCTGCCTTCAAGAATTCTCAGGTGGCATCAAGGGTGTCTTGGCACTCTACAGACACTGAATCCTTGTCTTACCGGGCCGGAGAAGGCAGTGCCAATCCAGATATTGATTTTAGTAGACAGATATTGCCTCCAAAATGTTGCCTGGATAAGGGAGGGCTCAGGAGGTGCTGATGTCCTACAGATAATACTGTCTAAAGATGGTTTTATCAGCAGCTGACAGATCTTGCTCTGAGGTGATGCTCCGTGGCGCACGTATCTCCTAGCAGGCCTTTCACATTTAGCAAGAACTGAAAAGAAATGCGGCGCCAAAGGTTTTAAATCACGAGTTTTACACAAACGGCTCTCGGCCCTAGTTTTCTTTTGTGCACAATAACTGCATGAATTACCTGTTGACACTGTGTAGCCGTAGATAAAAAGCACGTTCAATGGAATGTCGTACAGTAAAGCCATAAAGATAATTTCCGAGTGTTATTTCCAATTGCACGGGAAAAAACTCTTAATTGGGCTCACAAATCGACTGTTTACTGCGTACTGTCAATATTCCTCATTGTCGTTTTTTGCACCCAAAGAAATACAAATATTAAGGTATCGACTTATTCAAAAGCATACCCTAAATTCCGGACATACCACCCTATACTTACTAACATAACCTAATTTAGGATCTTGCGTCTTGTTACTCAGTGCTGCATAATAATAATAACTGCACTTATAGCACAGTCAACCCTTCCTGTGTGCGCTTCGCAGCGTTTATAACACAGCTGCAGTTTTATGCAGCAGAGTGGTATTCGTTTTATCGACTCTTCAGGATGAACCACTGTGTAAGCTCTGGGGTGAACCCGTGACCTGCAGCTTTCCAAGTGCGTCCCTGCAACAGGCGCATTAATTCATTGAGCCGTCTTAACCAGAAGTTATTTGTGCTTACTTTGCATGTCAGAAAACGCTGACTTGGAACAGACCCTGGTCCTGGTGAGCCCATAAATTGACTGCGTAATGCGCTCACCGGGGGCTCGTTCTTGGCGCGCGCCTTCCGCATCATGCAGGAATGCTGGCCTTGCAGAGTGTTAGGTTTGAAATTCCCATCCCTGCAAAGCACTCGTTTCATGCTATATTAGGTTAGCAGTGCGTGGCTAAATAGACGCCATTTGTATTCATGTTATGCAACCCACTGAGTTATCCCAATGCACAGGCTTCAGTTAGCAAGTGTGACTCCATTTTGCATTTCGTAATCCCTATTAGGCTGCTTAGACTGTGCCTGAGTTAGGCCTCATTGCTCATATTGCTTGACTCAGCAGAACACTGTATTTCGTTATTATTTTCTCTTCTGCTCAAGGCTGTTTTCTGACTTACTAATGAATTGGCCATTCTGTCCTCGCATACTTATCCGAATGTGTAGTTTCTGGTCCCATGTTAGGAGATGCTGAGACCCAGCACCGTGGCCTTGAAGCCTGATAACATGTACCCATCTGGCAGGTGTTAGCTCATCCTACTGTGCCTCTTTTATCATGTTCGGCCCAGGCCGGTAGTTTTCCATTGTGGGTGTGGTTGGGGGCTTCACGGGAGGAATGATTATCCACTGTAGACTGTTGGGGGGCCAGTCCCTCGACAAACATCCTAGGGTGCAGGTCATGATGGACTCCTCTGCAGAGTATTGCTAATAAAGATGTAAGTTTGTATTCTCTACTGTATGACCGACTCTTCATTCTTGGGAAGGCATAGCAGGTGGTTGTAAGTAACCCGGGTGGCCCCTAAGGGCCACTTCCTTCAAGAGCCCACCCAGCCTGCCCCTGTGCGGGACGTGACCGGGCTTGAAAGAGGGGGCGTGGCGCCAGGCTGGACACTGGGCGTGGAGATGTGCCTTCGGATGGCCTGCGCGCCGCTGTTCGCTCCTGAGAGCATAACGCAGTGGGAGTGAACTTTAAAAAAGAAGGTGGGACATGCACCCACCTTTAGCCATTTGCGTGCTTTCATTATTGAAAGACACACGCAAATGCCAATCCTATTTGTGGGAGGAGTCAGACCCACACGGAGTAGTTTAGAGTACTTACAAGAAGCCTCGCAGAGCAGCGCGTGCGTGCTGGCTCAGGCTTGACCTAAAAAATAAATCATACTTGAGGGAGTAGAGAGGAGAGGCCTTCACACGCTGTACAGTGTGATGGGCAAACAAAACAATGTCTTAGTGAAATTGCCAGAGAGGGAGCTAAGCCCACAAAGGAGGGACATTTAAGGAAATGCACCAACAACAAGCCAGCATTTGTAAATGACCCAGATAACAGCCAATGGCAATTGGTGGGTTTGCCAAACCCCACAGAAGAGATATAACAGGTCATCGAAGCTCAACCTAATAAAAAATGAATGTGCAGTAATGATGAGAGTGCATGAACGCAAGGAAAGTGAGATTAATAAGCTAAGATTAATATAATAGGCTGCTGCACTAGACCAGGATAGTATGTCATAAGAGAGGTTTCAGAAAAAGTACAGTTTTTTAAACCTCAGTGCACTTCCTCGGACGTAAATAAGCAGTAGGATACCTCGGCCCTCCAGAGCAGTGTAGATTCGGGGGGAGTTTGGGGGAGGGCAGGCGAGGCACAGCTGCCATCAGATTGGCAGGGCTGTAATCAGAAGGGAGCACTGTTATCAGGAGGAGCAGGATTTGCGATGGAGACTGCCAGTCTCCGGGGCAGAGGCTGGCTCTCGTGAACAGGGACTGACTGCTGCTCTCGCTGGTCTTGTTTCACATACAGTTCTATTGCCGAGTGCTGACGGGCGGACAAATTAAGCACAGCGCTGGGCCCAGAACCACTGCACCTCTGCACTAAAGACAAGAGATCACCCAGGGAATTTTAATTAGTTTACACTCCTATCTGTGGCACACCCTAAGTGCTCAGGAACCATGATGGCGCTCCACAGGTTCTTGTTCCTGGGTCTATGAAAGTGTTTCAAGATCATCATCTGTAACTGCTTGCGGAACAGTTGAAAACATGTCAGTGTGGGTAGTCCAGAGATCTGGAGAAAATAATGCTCTCTAACACTGAAGCTCCTCCTAATGTAGGCACAGACCATTCGTGTCAGGGTACGGGATTGATGGCACCCATGTGCCTCCACCCCCAGCTTTAGATAATAAAAGCTCCAGAGCAGTTCCAGGGTCCTCTCCTGTTTACAATGTGTAGCCTAAATGTAAGGTTCTTATCTCGTGTCGCTTTTAAGCACTCCACACCTAGTAATGTAGAACTATCTAGACAGGGTTCCCATAAGTCCTAGGCCTCAGAGAGAACACAACGGCCTCGGTGCTGCCATGAGGACCAGCTGCTCGCAGCCTCGGCAAGGCAGATGCAGCATTTCAACCAGGCTGAGGGCAGGCGCCCGACTGTGCTGGTAACAGTATGTGTTATCTAGGCGCCCAAAGATCGTTCAGCGTCTCATATAAAGTTATTATTATGTATTTGAATTTTATGTAGCATGAGCTCGCCCCGAAGATATCAGAGCACTTTACATGAGCACCAGTTGCGTTACAGAGGGACACATTCATTTCTAGGCACAGGGAGATTACGTGATTTGCCAAGAATCACAGGATGTCGAGTATCCCTGCCGAGACTCAAACCCGGTTCCCAGCTGCAATGTCGACCGCTCTAGCCGTTAGGCCACATCCTTATTGTTGTTAATATCACCTATAACAATTGCACTAAAAGCAGTAGTACTAAAAATAACAATAGTGCTGACAATAATAAAAAATAATGTTATTGTTATCAATAGTGTGATTGTAGTAGTATTGTGATATGCATACTTGTCTAATGTTTGAGCGTTTTCTCGGTCTTTGACCAGTTACTAGACAGAAAATCCAGATATTTGCGGTTCATGTGTTTCTTTGCCCCCTGTTATCCCAGGCGAGGCCTCTTCTGCTGATAATGTAGAGTGGAGGCGGGCGTGACATCATACACCGCGCTGTGTTTAAATGTGCAAATACTGTTTCTGTATTTGGAAAAGCTAATTTATGTCAAATAAGTGTATATATGCAAAATAGATTGATAAATCACGCACACTAACAGCTGCACAACAGAATAGCTATTGACTAAGAGGTGAGCACAGCCCCCGCTTGGAGAAAGCGGTATATCCTCCCTTGACTCATCACACATTTGTGTACGATCGTATTGGTATTACACACTTTTTGTGTACACCATTATTCAACACACTATTTTGTTATATTTAGTTTACACTCTTCTGTTGTGTAGGCTTTTGCTGGCGCAAACTGATGTCTAGCACGGGTACTCGAGACTCAATTACATTTCTCAAAGTGATTCAATTTGCAGCAGAAAGTACACATTTTACTTTTCTGTCCTGTTCTGCTCTAAATGCTCTGGTTCTGCCACATTAGGAGCTATAACTGTGTGAAGCTTTTGGAGGCGGCAAGCAGAAGTGAAAGTGGAACCTTCTATCTGTGAGCCTCGCAGACCAGCAGCTGGTGCAATAAAACCTTGCAGGGAGAGCCTGCCTCAATGTCACCTCCATTGTTCTGCTTGCCTGAGACAGGGACGCACTTTAGGGTAAAGCAGAAGGCATTTACCACATTTATGTTTCCAAAATAAACAACCGAACAAGAAAGTTCTGCTCGCTGCTTGAACCGCGTCATGCGAGCACTGCAACAAATTCACTTATTTCACTGTGTTTGGCACACGCAAGTGTGATTTTTCACATCATTGCGTGTGAGCTTTGGGTCAGCCACCACCGGACCACGGTAACAAGGGGTGCAGCACTTTGTTAACCGATGCGCTGGGAACTTACTTTTGCTTTTCCTTAGAACGACGAGGGAGGAAAGTTAGGGGTGGAAAAGTGAAGTGATGAGCAGGGCGGGAATGAGGCATGGGAGGGTGGGGAGCTAATGGAGCGGGAGGTTAAAATAAGGGTACGGGGGCACTGAATGTAAGCAAAGCACATCATGCTTGCAGGAAGAGAAACTCAATGAAGAAAATATTGCCTACAAGACTAAATAACACGTACCGTGTAACAACCCAAGTAAAGGGGCCAGTAGCCATGGGAGGATACAAATAAAGAAAAGGCGGTACTAAGGAGGGACTAACAAACCGATTACTTAATCAGAAGCCTGCATTTACGAAGGACAAACTTAGAAGCCAATGACAAATATGGGCCGAGAGTGGGCGGGGCTTCTCTGCCATACTCTACTACAGCAGATCGCCAGACAGCGCATGCGCGCTGACTCAGGCTCGACCTAAAAAAGAAAGAGTATGTCAGCACCTGGAGATTATATTTAACAGAGATTTTAAACACTTTTAAGACCCCACCATTCGAACATCTGGATAGAAATAAAATTATTTTAAAAAGACTTTAAATCAATCTACTAAAATGTTATAATTTTTATTTGACCAGGAGGCGATTGCACATAAAAAGCATTCCTGGTCGATTATTAACTCGTATAATAAAATCGAGTCCCAACACCACCTAACCACTCATTTTAAACCAGTTGTGAGGGATAGACTTCTCATGTTAAGATTTGGTTGCTATCCAACAAAGGATGGGATGCCAAGATGGGTGAAAAACTGGCAATCACAACACTGTAGACTATGTGGCTATGTCAATGAAGCATTACTGCATTTTGTAAGTATATGCCCTAGATTGCCGCAAGAGAGGCATACACTGTTAAAATCAGCTTTTAAGGACATAGGAGTGAGAACATGCCACCAAGAAATTATAGCATGCCTTTTAGGGCATAACATTAACCTAACAGTGCATTTTGTCAAGTTCATTCTAATAGTTGAGAAGAAATTGATCCAGGACGATGTTTCGTCCGTACTGTAGGAGCAGGTAGGTTGTTTTAATAGGACTCAGTTCAATACTGATATTAGGCATGGATGTACCTTGTAGATTAAGTTACTATTTAGTATTTCATATTTTGCTATGTGTTTGCACTAAATATAGCTTGTTCGAAGGGACAGCGCAACAGCACTTTAATTACCGGGCTGGGTATGACAGCTATGATTGTTGGTATGGCAGGTATTATCTTATATAGAGACATTATCACTAATAATTAATTTGAATTGATATAATTAAGATATGAACAGAATACTATTTTTATGAAGTTCTGTGAGATTTCAATGGTCCTGTATTGCTAAGTGCAACGGCGGCCCGGCCGTGGGGAAGGCACCATCGCCTGCTGGAAGAAGAATGTTATTACCAGCTGGGCGAGGCTGAAACTTTTTTGGCACAGTGCTCTTGATGTAAATGAAGCCTGCTCAAACGTGGCACAACCTACTATAGGTATTTAAAGAAGCATAATTTACAAATGAACACTTGAACTTACTTACAGCAAGCATTCTTATTCGCATTACGGACTTCGAGTCCCAGCAAACATCAGAGTGACGTTGCACTTAGCATACGCCTACTTGGGGGGCTTGTAATAAAATGAGCCGGAAATGAAAGTAATGCGATTCTCAAGCGTCATTTGTGCAGCCCAAGAAGAAGAGGTTTCGACCTTGAGACTCGTCGGCACAACATATGAAAGGTGGAGCGGGAAGGCAGGCTGGAGTACAGAGCCGGAGGGCAGAGCACTGTTGAGTGCCCTCTCAATGCTTAGGGCATTTTGTTTTTTTATATACATATATAAATATATATAAATATATATATATATATATTATCTACTGGCGGGTGGGCCAAGTCCCGGGGGCATGGTGGGGGGGTTACATTTATGTATGGGGGCCTCTAAGGGCCCCCAAGCCCCGAGGACCGCCACACCCCCGGGGCTTTAACAAAAAATGGTGCGGGAGGGCTCTTTGCCCTCCCGCTGCCCCGGGGACCGCCACCTCCCCGGGGCTTTTGTTTTTATTTTTTTTTACCTGTGTGGGGGGCTCCAGCCCCCCCACACACCCCGGGGACCGCCACCTCCCCAAGGCACTAAAAATTTTAAAATGGGGGTCCGTTTCGGACCCCCGAAGCCCCGGGGACCACCACCTCCCCAGGGCTTTGCAGAAGTGGGGAGGGGGGCCGCGCGGCCCCCCTCCTAGAGCCAGTGATGGCCCTGGGGACCGCCACCCCCCAGGGCCGGCTCCTGCAGTGTCCCGGGGTGCCTACCCCCGGGACACTGCTGTTTGCAATGACAGGGACGGGAGCCTCGCGGCTCCCGTCCTGTCATTGCAAAGTGCTTGATATTGGAAGAGAGAGCAGGAAACCTGCTCTCGCTTCCAATATCCAAAGCTGATTGCTTTCCACATGGGGAGCAGCATGTTAGCTGCTCCCCATGTGGAAAAGCAATGCCGGCTCCGCAGGAGGCGGGGAGCCGGCTGGGACTGTGGGGGAATTGGGGACCCCCCCACAGTCCCCCAACGAGAGGCCAGGCCCCTGGGGATGGGGTCCCCGGGGCCATAAGTGGCCAGGGAGGGGGGCCACGCAGCCCCCCTCCCCAAATTTTTTTTTTTTTTTTAAATAAAAAAAGTGCAAAGCCGGCCCCGGGGGATGGGGTCCCCGGGGCCTTAATGGCCTGAGGAGGGGGCCACGCAGCCCCCCTCCAAATAAAAAATCAAAAATCGAGGCCATGCCCCGGGGGATGGGGTCCCCGGGGCCAATACAGGCCCAGGGAAGGGGGCCACGCGGCCCCCTTCCCGTTTTTTTTTTAATTTAAAAAAAAAAAAAATGCTCAGGCCCCGGGGATGGGGTCCCCGGGGCCAAAGTGGGCAAGGGAAGGGGGCCACGCAGCCCCCTCCCATTAAAAAAAAATAGAAAAAAAAAAAACAACCGGCATTGTGCCGGAGGCCCTCCCCTCCCTGCAGTACTCTGCAAACGCGCCCCTGGCGCGTTTGCAGAGGGGAAGCGAATTCCCCTTGAATACTGGGGGTCCTGGAGGCCAACTAGCCCACCAGGAACCTCCAGTATGCGCCAGGGGCTGCGTTGCAGAGACGTGTACAGAGGCCACGCCCCTTTTACACCTCTCTGCAACGCAGCTCTGTGGCGCTTTTTGGAGGTATATGGTGGGCTAGTTGGACTCCAGGGACCCTCAGGATTCAAGGGGACTTAATCCCCCAACTTAAAACGTGCCACGGGGCGCGTTTGCACAGTGGTGAAGGGAGGGGCGGGGCTTCAGGTGACATGTGTGCAAACAGGCCCCGTGGCGCGTTTTAAGATGGGGAATTAAATCCCTTCAATCCTGAGGGTCCCTGGGGGCCAACTAGCCCAACAGGTACATCCAGAAACGCCACAGAGCTGCGTTGCAGAGAGGTGTAAAGGGGTGTGGCCTCTGTACACGTCTCTGCAACGCAGCCCCTGGCGCATACTGGAGGTTCCTGGTGGGCTAGTTGGCCCCCAGGGACCCTCATGATTCAAGGGGACTTAATCCCCCAACTTAAAACGCGCCACGGGGCGCGTTTGCTCAGATGTCACCTCAGGCCCCGCCCCCTCCCTTCACCATTGTACAAATATTCCTCTAAAATCAGCCGAAATACGAATTCTGATTTACTCACCTGTTATCAGGAGAGGCCTCAGTGCTGCATCTTTCAGCCCAGTACTGGTCCTGAAAAGTAATTCTAACCGTACTTACCAGTAACTTGAATTTCCTTCCATAGGCTAACATTGACTGGTTTCACTTGGAAATTCTTCTAAGTGTGGAGTTTTGGAACTTTATAATATTCCTCTAAAATCAGCCGAACTACGAATTCCGATTTACTCACCTGTTATCAGGAGAGAACCCAGTGCTGCATCTTTTAGCCCAGTACTGATCCTGAAAAGTAATTTTAACCGTACTTACCAGGAACTTGAATTTCCTTCCATAGGCTAACATTGACTGGTTTCACTTGGAAATTCTTCTAAGTGTGGAGTTTTGGAACTTTATAATATTCCTCTAAAATCAGCCGAACTACGAATTCCGATTTACTCACCTGTTATCAGGAGAGAACCCAGTGCTGCATCTTTTAGCCCAGCACTGACCCTGAAAAGTAATTCTAACCGTACTTACCAGTAACTTGTATTTCCTTCCATAGGAATCCATTGTCTGGTTTTCAGCAGAAAAGTTTCAAAGTGTCAATTTTCACAAACTACAAATATTCCTTAAAAATCGCCTGTATGACTTAAACGCATTTTTCAACTGTTTACAGGAGATGCACCAGTGCTGGATCCAGGATCCACCACTGAGTAAGAAAAAGTAACGATAACACTACTTACCTGCTAAGTGAATTTCCAGCCATAGGATCACATTGGTGATTCTATGTGAAAAAGTTTCTAAGTGTCAACTTTTAAAATACAATAATATTCCTTAAAAATCAGTACTGTAACCAAAACGCTTTTACTAAACTGTTTACAGGAGATGTCCCAGGACTGAATCTAGGATCCAGTCCTGTGGTTAGAAAAGTAATCCATAAAGTAACTAATTGCATTTCACTTGAAATTCACATTGAGCTCAATGTTGCATTGTGTTTGAAATTGTGTTGCCTATTGCAACAACTGTAACTACTGTACTTAAAAGTCTATTGCCTATTTGCAAAGAATTTAAACTAAAGTAATTCATTCTGAGAAAGTATATTTTGTAATGTAATGTATAATGTAATTACAATGTAATTTAAAAAATAAATAGTTTAAAAAAATGTAGAAAATCAGTATCAAAAAAATAAATATAACAATTAATACATTTAAAAATTGTCATTTACAAAACCTTGGAAATTCACTGAAAAAAACCATAGGTTTCAGACATGTTATAGTTAGGAATTAGCATTTAAAAAACCTTTCAAATTCACTGAAAAAACCATAGGTTTCAGGCACGTTATAGTTAGAAATTAGCATTTAAAAAACCTTTCAAATTCACTGAAAAAACCATAGGTTTCAGACACGTTATAGTTAGAAATTTGCATTTAAAAAACCTTTGAAATTCACTGAAAAAAAACATAGGTTTCAGGGACAGTTATAGTTAGTTGGACATTTCACTCGTACAAAACCATAGAAATTCCACAGTTATAGTTAGTTCAGCTAACTATAACTCGTGCCCCCGCAATGCACTGCTGATGACGTCACATATTACATCACTCATGACATGGTCAGTGACATCACTGATGACATCACTGATGACATCTCAAATGACATCACTGATGACATCACTGATGACATCATCCATGTGATTATTTCATGCATCTTCTCACACCTAATATAACTTTTGATACACCCACTCTAAATTACAGACTGCCATTCGCAAAACCATACACACTCCAATACCAATAACTACATACCCACTCACTGATTCTTAGGTCTACACACACACACACATCTACTCACTCACCCGTCCAGTCACTCATACTTACAGTCACTCAGTACAGGACTATCATATGCACTCATACACCTATATAAACACTCACACACCGCCACTCATCCATAGAGGTACTCACACACCTAGTCAGTCATGCAAAAATTAATCACACACCCATTTACTCACCTATACAGTTATACACACACCAGCTCACTTACTCATACAAATACTAGCACATTCTTACGCTCTTATACAATAACTGATACAAGCACACACACATCCATACAGCCACTCTCACAATCACACACTCTCACTTATAGCCATTTCAAAAACTCTAACACACATATATACTGCCTTTTACATATGTAGTTACTCGCACATGTACCACTGAGATATACATTCACTCACTAACACACCCATACACACACTCACCCACCCAAGCAGTCCATCACAGATGCACTCTTGAAATCATGCACCCAGTGAATCACCCACTCACACATCTATGTACAGAGTCACACACACCCCACCCACACAAACACTCAGGCAGCCATACAGATACTCAGAGAACCAATCAATAACCCATATAGACACTCATGTAGCTATTCGCAAATCCATGAATCCACTTACACACCAACAAACAGACGGATACAGACATTCACACAGTTTAGTCACTAACCCATGCATTCAGTAAGATACGTTTAATCACTCACTTGTAGAGTCAGTCACTCATGTACTAAATCATCCATTCAGACACTTATACACCCACTCATTCTTCAATACGCCTTTCCCTATATATATTAAACATATTTAAACTTTACAGAAACACAGTGTCACTGGATGATGTCATCAGTGATGTCATCAGTGATGTCATTTGAGATGTCATCAGTGATGTCATCAGTGATGTCATCAGTGATGTCACTGACCATGTCATGAGTGATGTAATATGTGACGTCATCAGCAGTGCATTGCGGAGGCGCGAGTTATAGTTAGCTGAACTAACTATAACGGGGGAATGTCTATGGTTTTGTACGAGTGAAATGTCCAACTAACTATAACTGTCCCTAAAACCTATGTTTTTTTCAGTGAATATATATATATATATATATATATTTATCTACTGGCGGTCGCCAGTAGATAGTTATAGTTAGGACCTATTTTCCATAGGACATCCGCAACATTCTATTTGAAATAACTTTGGTGCCGGTTGACGAATCTTCGCGACATTTTCAAACTTTGTGGCCAGCTCCGGTCCGCTCCTATCCTGAAAGTCTCGGGGTGATTCATCAAGCGGGGGCCGAGAAAAAAGGGGTCCCAAAACATGTTTTCCCCATTCAATTTTCCATAGGAACCTTTCATCGCAGCTACAGCCCGAACTGCTGAACGGAATTACACCAAATTTGCCAAAAAGGTAGCCCTTGGTTCAGGGTCGTGCCTTTTGCTTAAATGGTGTAAATCCGTTCAGTAGTTCCTGAGAAAATCAAAAATAAAATCACATATATATCTATGGCCCCGGGGACCACCACCTCCCCGGGGCTGTGCAATTCAAGGGAGGGGGGCCGCGCGGCCCCCCTCCTGGAGCCCTTGATGGCCCTGGGGACCGCCACCCCCCAGGGCCGGCTCCTACAGTGTCCCGGGGTGCCCACCCCCGGGACACTGCAGTTTGCTGTGGCATGTTTTAAGTTGGGGGATTAAGTCCCCTTGAATCCTGAGGGTCCCTGGGGTCCAACTAGCCCACCAGGTACCTACAGTTAGGACCACAGAGCTGCGTTGCAGAGAGGTGTGAAAAGGGGCGCGGCCTCTGAGCGCCTCTCTGCAACTCAGCTCTGTGGTCCTAACCGTAGGTACCTGGTGGGCTAGTTGGCCCCTAGGGACCCTCGGGATTGAGGAGGAATTAATTCTCCAACTTAAAACTCACCACAGGGCATGTTTGCAAACATGTCACCTCAGGCCCCACCCCCTTCCTTCACCATTGTGCAAATATTCCTCTAAAATCAGCCGAACTACGAATTCCGATTTACTCACCTGTTATCAGGAGAGACCTCAGTGCTGCATCTTTGAGCCCAGTACTGATCCTGAAAAGTAATTCTAACCGTACTTGCCAGTAACTTGAATTTCCTTCCATAGGCTAACATTGACTGATTTCACTTGGAAATTCTTCTGTGTGTGGAGTTTTGGAACTTTATAATATTCCTCTAAAATCAGCCGAACTACGAATTCCTATTTACTCACCTGTTATCAGGAGAGAACCCAGTGCTGCATCTTTTAGCCCAGTACTGATCCTGAAAAGTAATTTTAACCGTACTTACCAGTAACTTGAATTTCCTTCCATAGGATATCATTGCCTGCTTTTTGCTGAAAAAGTTTCTAAGTGTCGATTTTTGAAACTTTCAAATAATCCTCTAAAATCAGCAGAACTACGAATTCCAATTTACTCACCTGGTATCAGGAGAGACCTCAGTGCTGCATCTTTAAGCCCAGTACCGATCCTGAAAAGTAATTCTAACCGTATTTACCAGTAACTTGAATTTCCTTCCATAGGATAACATTGACTGGTTTCACTTGGAAATTCTTCTGTGTGTGGAGTTTTGGAACTTTATAATATTCCTTTAAAATCAGCTGAACTACGAATTCCGATTTACTCACCTGTTATCAGGAGAGAACCCAGTGCTGCATCTTTTAGCCCAGCACTGACCCTGAAAAGTAATTCTAACCGTACTTACCAGTAACTTGTATTTCCTTCCATAGGAATCCATTGTCTGGTTTTCAGCAGAAAAGTTTCAAAGTGTCGATTTTCACAAACTACAAATATTCCTTAAAAATCGCCTGTATGACTTAAACGCATTCTTTCAACTGTTTACAGGAGATGCACCAGTGCTGGATCCAGGATCCACCACTGAGTAAGAAAAAGTAACGATAACACTACTTACCTGCTAAGTGAATTTCCTCCCGTAGGATAACATTGGTGATTCTATGTGAAAAAGTTTCTAAGTGTCAACTTTTAAAATACAATAATATTCCTTAAAAATCACTACTGTAACCAAAACGCTTTTACTCAACTGTTTACAGGAGATGTCCCAGGACTGAATCTAGGATCCAGTCCTGTGGTTAGAAAAAGTAATCCATAAAGTAACTAATTGCATTTAACTAGAAATTCACATTGAGCTCAATGTTGCATTGTGTTTGAAATTGTGTTGCCCATTGCAACAACTGTAACTACTGTACTTAAAAGTCTATTGCCTGTTTGCAAAGTATTTAAACTAAAGTAATTCATTCTGAGAAAGTATATTTTGTAATGTAATGTATAATGTAATTACAATGTAATTTAAAAAATAAAATATCTAAAAATAAATAGTTTAAAAAAATGTCGTAAATCAGTATCAAAAAAATAAATATAACAATTAATACATTTAAAAATTGGCATTTACAAAACCTTTGAAATTCACTGAAAAAACCATAGGTTTCAGGCACGTTATAGTTAGAAATTAGCATTTAAAAAACCTTACAAATTCACTGAAAAAACCATAGGTTTTAGGGACAGTTATAGTTAGTTGGACATTGCACTCGTACAAAACCCGTGAAATTCCCCCGTTATAGTTAGTTCAGCTAACTATAACTCGCGCCCCGCAATGCACTGCTGATGGCGTCACATATTACATCACTCATGACATGGTCAGTGACATCACTGATGACATCACTGATGACATCTCAAATGACATCACTGATGACATCACTGATGACATCATCCACGTGATAATCTGATGCACCTCCTCACACCCTAATATAACCTTTGATACACCCACTCTAAATTACAGACTGCCATTCGCAAAACCATAGACAGTCCAACACCAATAACTACATTCCCACTCACTGATTCTTAGGTCTACACACACATCCACTCACTCACCCGTACAGTCACTCATACTTACGGTCACTCAGTACAGGACTATGATATGCACTCATACACCTACATAGACACTCACACACCGCCACTCATCCATAGAGGTACTCACACACCTAGTCAGTCATGCAAATAATTAATCACACTGCCATTTACTCACCTATACAGTTATACACACACCAGCTCACTTACTCATACAAATACTAGCACATTCTTACGCTCTTATACAATCACTGACACAAGTACACACTCATCCATACAGCCACTCTCACAATGACACACTCACTTATAGCCATTTATATACTCCAACACACATATATACTGCCTTTCACATATCTAGTTACTCACACATGTACCACTGAGATATACATTCACTCACTAACACACCCATACACACACTTACCCACCCATACAGTCCATCACAGATGCACTCTTGAAACCATGCACCCAGTGAATCACCCACTCACACATCTATGCACAGTCACACACACCCCACCCCCACAAACACTCAGGCACCCATACAGATACTCAGACAACCAATCAATAACTCATATAGACACTCATGTAGCTATTCACAAACCCATGCAGCCACTTACACAGCAACAGACAGACGGATGCAGACATTCACCCAGTTTAGTCACTAACCCATGCATTCAGTAAGATACGTTTAATCACTCACTTATGGAGTTAGTCACCCACCTACTAAATCATCCATTCAGACACTGATACACCCACTCATTCTTTAATATGCCTTTCCCTATATATATTAAACATATTTAAACTTTACAGAAACACACAGTCACTGGATGATGTCATCAGTGATGTCATTTGAGATGTCATCAGTGATGTCATCAGTGATGTCACTAACCAGGTCATGAGTGATGTAATATGTGACGTCATCAGCAGTGCATTATTGAGGCGCGAGTTATAGTTAGCTGAACAAACTATAACGGGGAATTTCATGGGTTTTGTAGGAGTGCAATGTCCAACTAACTATAACTGTCCCTAAAACCTATGGTTTTTTCAGTGAATATATATATATACTTAAAATCTTGCTATGAGGCAACAAGAAAAATGGCAAAGCATTCACGTAAGTTTTATCACCCCATGTTTATTCGCTGATCATTAGGATCAATAAAATATGTGCCCCGGGGAGGTGGCAGTCCCTGTAGCAGCGGGGCAGGCTTCAGGGCCTCCCCCACATTCCTTTTGAAAAACAGTGTGCCCCCGGGAGGTGGTTGTCCCCAGGGCAGAACGGGGACAAGTGTGCCCCCTCTATTTTTATTGTTTGCAGCCCCGGGGAGTTGGCTGTCCCTGGGGCGTTTTATAAGCCTAAGAGGGGGGGCCCATGACCCCCCCTTCTTCAAGCTCCCAGGATTTGGCCCACATAGGGGTTTTTAAAAAAAGACACACAGGAGCCCGCGCATTTTTTTTTTTAAAATGACGCAGAATCACGGATCCAGCCATGAGTCAATGGCAATTTTTTTTTTAAAGAAATGCTTTTTACCCCCGGCGGGCTCCCTGAGGGACCTCCTACCGTATTTCTACCTGCCCCCTTTACTTTAGTTTTTTCTTTTTTTCTGGGACTAAGCTTCAAGCCGACTCCCAAGATGGCTGCCAACACTTCTTAGTTAAAGTGTTGGGAGCCAATCAAATTTTAGTAGGCTCTGCGAGTCCACTGCAAGGACTCGCATTCCCAGATATCTATATTTTTTAAAGTTAGTTATCTCAGAAACTACTGAACAGATTTATACGAAATTCCAAAAAGCAAACTTTTTGGACAAACATCTAGCTTTCTGCCAAATTTGGTGTAATTCAATTCAGCGGCTCGGGCTGTAGTCATGTTCAAAAAATGAAAAATCCTCATAGAGAGAAGTTTTGTTAGAATTTTGTGGAGATTCTTCAAGCAGCGCCAAAGTTATTGGCGAAACAGAAAACGCTTATCCTATGGAAACGTTTGTCCTAACTATAACTACCTACTGGCAATGTAGGTAGTTATAATTAGGACCTAGTTTCCATAGGAAAAGTGTTTTTGACTTGCCTATATCTTTGGCGCCGTTTGACAATTCTTCACAACATTTTCCCCAAAATTGTGTCAACGTAAGTTCTGTTGTGCAAGGGAAGTTTTCAGGGTGATCTGTTAATTTGGGGTCCAGAAAAAAGGGGCTACAAAATAAGAGCGCTTTCCCATTTTATTTACAATAGGAACACGTTGTTGAACCTACAGCCCGAAGTGCTGGATGGAATTACACCAATTTAACAGAATTCTAGATGTTGTTATGCAGATTATGCTTTTTGTTATTTGGTGGAAATCCGTTCAGTAGTTTTTGAGACATGTAAGTTGAAAATTGTAGTGATATCTTTGGCCCTGGATATTTCCCGTCGATTTTGTGGTCAATCACGAATGTGCGCACCAGCGGGAATGCTCTGATTGGCTGGATGCAACCTGAACAGAAAGTTGTGGCTGCCATTTTATTGTTTGTGAACGATTCAGGGGCTGAAACCTTCTGTGAATGCTAACATAAGGGGTCATGATGGAGGTACTCTGACCTCATGTTTGGGAAATGGTGGTGTTATTGTCACAAGTTATGTGTCACGCGCAATATTTGTGACGATGCAGTGACCGTCAGCGCTGGCCCCGTGCAGCATTGCAGGGACATTGCAAATATTGTGGCGATATTGCAAATCTTGGTGAAAATACAAAACAATAAATATCTATATCTATTAACACACTCTCGCTAGTCACAGGCACAGACTCATGTACCTACTCACATTTTCACTTAGACCCTTATACACCCACTCCGATACCCACTCAGACACTAATGCACCCACTTACAGACACACTCACAGACCCATGTATTTACTCACATAAGCATTCAGAGGCTCATGCACCCACTCCCAGATGCACTCAGAGATTTATGAGCCCACTCACATACATAGTCAGCGACTTATACACCCAGTCACAAACCCACTCAGAGACTCATACACCCACTCACAGACCCACTCAGATACTCACACACCCATTCACAGACCCACTGAGAGACTTATGCTTCCATTCACATACCCACTAAGAGATTGATGCACCCACTCACAGACCCACTCAATGACTCATGCACCCAGTCACAGACCCACTCAGAGACTCATGCACCCAGTCACAGATCCACCCAGACACTCATGAACCAACTCACAGACCCACTGAGAGAATTATGCTTCCACTCACACAGCTACTGATAGATTGATGCACTGACTCACAGATCCACTCAGAGACTCATGATCCTGGGTACAGACCCAGTCAAAGACTGATATACCCACTCACAGACCCCCTCAGACACTTATGCACCCACTCATAGATCCATGTAGAGACTCATGTACCCATTCACATATGCACTGAGATACTCATACACCAATTCACAAACCCAGTCAGACACCTTTGCACCCAGTCAGAGACTCACTGAAAAACATATCTATCTACTTATATATCAACTCAGAGACTCATACACTCACTCACAGACCTACTCAAAAACATGTGCCCACTCACATGCCCACTTAAAGACTCATTCATCTACTCACATATCAACTCAGACACTCATACACCCAGTCACATACCCACTCAGACACTGTTGCACCCACTTGTAGAGTTAGTAAGACTCATGTGCCAACTCATATTTCCAATTAAAGACTTATACACCTAGTGAAAGACTTACTCAGAGACTCATGGATCCACTTACATACCGACTCAGACTCATGCACCCACTCGTATATCCATACAGAGATTCATGCACACACTTGAATACCCACTCAGACAGTGATGCACCCACTCATATAATCACTCAGACTTATGCACCCAGTTACAGACACACTCAGAGACTATTACAGCCACTCACAGACCCACTCAAACACTCATGTACCCATTGACACACCCACTGAAAGACCCAGTCAAAGACTCATACACCCGCTCACAGACCCACTCAGATACGTAAGCACCCAGTCATAGATCCAGTCACACACTCATGTATGCACTGACATACCCACTCAGACACTTATACACCCATTTGCATACCCACTCAGACACTCATACCTCCACTCACATACCCACTCAAACACTCTTGCACCCACTCACTGACTCAAAAACTCATGATTCTACTCACATACCCACTCACAGACTGATATACCCACTCACAGACCCACTCAGAGACTTATGCACCCACTCACATAACCCAGTGAATCATTAATACACACTTTTATAGAGATATTGAGAGACTGATAAATGTTTTTATAGAGTTATTTAGATAGTGATTTGTCTATTGTGATGGTTAGAATGAATTATATAGTCATAATTTTTTAATGTTGTGGTGGCTGCTGTTGCTTTGCATTTTTGTAATGTATCCGTGATCATCATGGGCACCGACGACATTGTGACTCCCGGCATAACCTCGAAAACAGAAAATAGGTTTCAGAGATGGTTTTTTAGAAACTCATTTGAAAAACATACGTTTGAACTGTATAGTAATAAACTCCTACTGCCCAAAATACTATATTATGTGTGCATATATGTGTTTTTCAGTCTGTAATAATGGTGCGACCGGCCCTGTTACTGATACCATCGTGGAAAATAGGTTTTAGAGAGGGTTTTTATGGAAACTCATTAGAAAAACATGACTTTAGACAATACAGTAATAAACCCCTAGTTTGTAAAATACTGTAATATGTGTGCATGTATGTTTTTTACACTTTATGAAAAAGTAGCAGTCGTCACGGTTAATGACGTCATCACAACGCCCGGAATAACTGCAAAAACTGAAAATAGGTTTTAAATATGGTTTTTAAAGAAACTTAGAACAAAAACATGAATTTAAATATATTTTTTAAAGAACCATGTATATCGTAATATTTAGTGCAATGTTTAGAATGGATATTTTTTTAGTTATTATTTTTGCATGTGTTGGTAGCCGTTGAATATCTGCTTTTGTTTGGCGGTTTAGCGATGTATCCGCGACAAATATGACGTTGCCATGAAGATTCGCAAAAACTAAAAAAAAAAAGATCTTTATTAAAAAAAATTAACAAATATTTTGGGTACTAGGGTATCTCTGACAAGAGTATTTGTGTTGATTGTGTGTATATATCAAACAAAATGAGACGGCCAAGCTATATAGCTATCTGACATAGAAGTGTCTGGCACTTGAAAGTTTATCTAGAAAACCCTCACACACCAACCTGGTTGGTGTCATGCTTCATCATCGGGTCCCAGCTGAGTAGCCGAATGCCACTCAGCTGTGCTGCAACACCTGATTACAGTGGAGCGGGTTGTACTGTTAGTGCATGTGATGAAGTAAATGTGAAACTAAAAATACCTCTGGGATTCTGCCTGTTAATTATTTTATTCCCAGTGATCCAGGGTATGTTAAAAACAAGAGAGAGGATAATTCACTGAGTGTAATGCTTATATATCAGTGTTATCCATTAATGGTCAACATGTTTCAGCCCACTTAGGAAATTGCTGGGGCTTTCTTCAGGACCTCTCATATAAAGTGCTTAGTGAGTGAAGTGAAAAAAGTGAGTGGTAAAAATGAACCACGTGTTAAAGCATTTTTAGTACTCGCGCTAAGGAGTACCATACATGCTAAGAGGACTAACCGTACTCAGGGTCCTCACAATGGGCTAGTACCTAAAAAAAGGAAGACATAACACAACACAATACGAACATTTAACATGTAAAATCATAAAACTGGAGCTTATGCCTTCACCGTATTGATGGTGCCCTATAATTTTGTAACTACAGCACGCAGTGTCAGATATACGTGCAGTCACTTTCAAACACAGATCATGCATCCAATATGACATGTTTGTGTATAATATAGTGATCAACCATCAAGTATCAATCGAAAAAGGCGTTTACTTTGTGCCTTATTTAATCGGTATTACTTATAGTGAAATGGTGCCAGTGAGAGAAAAGTGTGACTATACGTGGCAGTCACCTTAACGGCGGTTTGTATTAAACCGAGTGGGGCCGGCTAGATTGTGCCGCGTTATTATAATAGTATTTTATGCAGTGACTCAAGGGAAAGAGTAATTAGCATTTGGATAATTACACTACTAGTATGACTGGCTCACACTTCTGATCCTGGGATGGGGGAGCCATTTAAGTCACGTACTCTAACAGGGAAAAAAAGGGGAGGATAAAAACGAAGGAGGGTATCAATGTAAACAACTCGATCTGCACCAGAAACGATTAAAGGTGGCAGGGCCAAAGAATTATACATAAGGTGTAGCGGCGAAGGTTGTAAGAAGCCAACTACACTATGAATCGAGTAGATCTTACTTCGTGTCATGGTCTCTCCCGCTGCTCAACCTATTGCGGTATCCTCAGGAACAGGCTGGTAAAAGAATGGAGGAGCCGGAGTTGGTTAAAAAGAGGATTTCGACCAATTGCGGGAGAGCATCTGGACAGAGTCTATTCATCATTACGTGTGTGACGTGAAGCGCATCGACAAGACTAGAGTGCTGACTCTCGTTATGAAAGCAACTTCCGTGCAGGACGAGCACGTCGTCACGTGTATAACGTGAGACGCGTGTTAAATGGTTACAATGTTAACTTTTAGATTGAAGTATCCCGCTAAGACAGAGTCTATTCATCATTACGTTTGTGACGTGAAGCGCATCGACAAGACTAGAGTGCTGACTCTTGTTATGAAAGCAACTTCCGGGCAGGATGAGCACGTCGTCACGTGTATAACGTGAGACGCGTGTTAAATGGTTACAGTGTTGACTTTTAGATTGAAGTATCCCGCTAAGGTGGTTGACTTAGTAACTAGACGATGGGCTACATGTATAAAGAAACGAAAGAAGGAATTAAATAATCTTTCGTTATGAAGAAGAATACTTTAAAGGGATTAATATAGATGCTAATAAATGTGCAAAATTAACTCCCAATCAGAACAATACAGTTCTCAATTTTTGAGAAAGTGGCATCAGCGATTTAAACTATTCCAGGGTATGTTGTCATTTAACCCATGGATATTAGTAGACATTCGATACACCCATCTTTGCTCTTTATCTAACAGTAGTTGTTGGGTGTTCTTGGTGCTAAGGTCCAATTGCTCAATCACAACCCATTGCATGTCATTAGGGGTGTGACCCTGTTCTAGAAAATGATTTGTCATACGAGTTGTGTTGCGCTGGCAACGAATATTACTTCGATGTTCGCAGATTCTAGTTTTAACTCTACGACTGGTCATGCCAACATACCTCAGACCACAAGGACAGGTTATGAGGTATATGACATTCATGGAGTTACAGTTCGTGTGTCTGCGTATTTCCCAGGTTCTACCTGGTTCCAGATTGAGAGTTTTCGTTGGTTTTGTGAGGTGGCAGACACTACAGTCACCACAAGGGTAGTGTCCTGTAACTTTTGGTAAGCCCCATGCATTCAAGATTGTATTCTCATGTCGGATTTGGGGCTGAGGTCTTGTGTGTACCAGACTATCTTTCAAGCTTTTTCCTTTTCTGTAGGAAAATAACGGTTTTTCCCATTGGAGGTTGCCGGTGTTTAATATAGTCCAATTTTTCTGCACAATTTTAGCCACTTGATTAGATACAGAGTTATAGGTGGTCACACAAGTCAAGGGAACTGAAGTTTCTGTTAGTGTCTTTGGTTCTAAAAGGCCCTCACGGTTCTGATTTCTAGCACGTAGATATTAAACAGTATTGGCCTCAACAATGAGCCTTGGGGCAGAACCTTGGTGAGAGGTACCTGCGGAGATTTGAAGGAACCCAAAGTCCTAATTTGAGACTGATTTTCTAGAAAATAAGCTAACCACTGCAGGACATCACCTCACCCCGCTCCCATGCAGTCTGCAAATAAGAACTGAATGGGAAACGGTGTCAAACACTGCTGAGAGGTCTAGTAGAACCAGCATAGTCAGAGCACCAGTATCCAAAGAGACCTGGATGGAATCAGTAACCGCTACCAATACGGTCTCAGTACTATGGGCTGCTCAGAATAACGATTGAGAGGGGTCTGGAATTGTATGATCCTCCAAAAACGCCATTAGCTGTTTGTTGACATGACTTTCAAGTTATTTCCTAATAGAGAAAGAAGAGAAACAGGGCAATAACTACTCAAGTTATTAGGTTCTTTGACGTTTTTTTTTGTATGGGACCCTCCAAAGGAGTCTTCTATGCCAAAGGTATGTTGACAATTCAAGCAAGATATTGAGCAAAGGCAGAACTGCTGGTGCCACTTCAGCTGATAAAGAGGCTACAGTCCTCAAGGGACACACGTCAATCAGAGAGCCTGACTTGCCTCTTCACAAGGCTGTTAAAACTTGTTCTAATGTCAGAGATGCGAGCCCATTCCAGTGTGGAGAAGGACTGCCATAACATCCCTTTGTGATGTTGGAGGTAAATAGATCCTGATTCATACGAAATTTCCTATAGACCATCTTGACTTTTTCCTCAAAGAAATCAGCAAACGAGTTGCAGAATTGTTGAGAGGCAGATATTTTAGAACCACACGGATGAGGGTGAATAAAGTCATTAAATACTTTGTACAATACTTTGGAAGAGTTAGCCACATTATTTATTTGAATGTAGATAAAACTTTGCCTGGGCTTTCTGATAAGAGCATGGTATTCATTGAGAGAAGATTTAAAAGCTAATTTTTCATTCAAAGCTTTTGAACCTCACCATTATCTTTCCAATTTCCTACAGCGTGCCTTCAGCAGGCACAGGTCATTGGTGAACCAGGGGGTATGGGGCCTGGATGATGTTAGTTTAGAAATTTGATAGGGTGCAAGTTTATCAATTGTTGCTGCTAAGGCATGGTGATAGTTATGTATGGCAACATTAATGTTAGATTCATGGGTCCCAGTGTCCCAGGACACAAACCCTACAAAATTTCTCTGGTGTGATATTAGTCCAAGCTCTGTAAGATCGTTTTTCTGCTACCATCGCCTGTTTTGACCTGTCGGTAATGGCGATGCAAGATTTGATTAAAGAGTGTCCAGGAAAGGGGAAGGGAATCCTCACTAACCAGGAGAGGAGAGTTCATAAAAAGCAGGTATAGAGCATGGCCCGCAACATGTGTGCGAGGCCAGTAATACCTTGAGTCAGATTTAGGGACCCTAGATCTTCAAATAGGATTAGCAACCTCCGGTTAAAGGATTTCATCAGCATGAAATCTTCTAACAAAAAAGTTACTAGAAGAAAGTACATAGGGAACGATACTTTCAGTCAACAAGTGGCCGAAATCTCTCTTTTTTTTTTACCCTGAAGGACGATAAACTAATGCACCCTTCCAGTGAGCACCTGTTTCTAATTCAAGTTTGAAAACATACATTTCCACACAATTCTCAATGACTGCCTCAATTATTTGCATTTTAGCGGGATTGCAAAATGCAATAGTGACTCCGCACCTGGTCTGGCTTCCCTGTCTTGTTTTGTTTTGTTTTTATTTTGCTTTTACAAGATAGCTTAATGTACAAATCATACATTCAGTTAACATATGACATATACCAACAATACCCACACAAGACCATTGCTATTGCAAAGTGTGTCTACATTCACTTCATGCTTTTCCCCTTCTTTCCCCAGATAACTAAACAGAAATCAATGGGAATGCACATAGGTCTCACTGTTGATAGCACACACGTAGTCAATGTATTCCGGGCTCTCAAGCATCTTATATATTTTGTCTGCAGTTACTTCACTATCTTCCACCCTTTACATTACCCGCCATTTCCAGTATTTGATTGCAAATAAGCCATCATTGGTCCCCAATAATCCTTTGGCCTAGAGGCGAGTTGTTGTTCCTTAGCATACAGTTCAAGTTGTTTCTTGCAATGTGCCATATCGGCCAACCATGCAGATTTTGTTGGATTGGATTTACTTCCCCAATGCAGTGCCACTCTACGTTTTGCAAGTATTAGGCTCACAGACAGAAATTTCTTATTCAATGCCCTGAAGTCTTTTAATAATCCCAGTAGGCAAATAGCCGGCTCACACATTACATGCATTCCAACCATTTTGGATAAGGTTTCTGTAACTTGCACCCAGAATTGCCTTACCCGCAAGCAGCTCCATGCCAGGTACATAAAATCTGCCTCTGGAGCCGCTCATCTTACACTCTTAGATTCATCCCGTAGCCCATATTTATACAGTTGGTTAGAGGTATATACATTTGATGCAAAAATGTAAACTGTATTATTCATAAATTACAATTTGATGTCAGTGTAGCTAATTGCTCACAACAATATCTCCAGTCTTCTACTGCAGTAGGCTGTTCTAATCTTGTCGTGTCCTTCTGTGCAGCATCATATAATTTGGTGATGAGGTGCTGACGTGACATACTACTGATCAGCACCTGTAGTGCCATTAGAGCAGGTGATTCTACGGGAAAGTACGGATTATGCAGACTCACAGCTTCTTGGAGGCAGTAATAGAGAAAGGCCGACAGTGGGGTATTGTGTTGTGAAGCCTTTTCATCAGTCGATGTCAGAAAGCTACCATTTTTATACAAATCCCCCATAGTATGCAAGCCTGCCTCCCGCAACCACCAGAGCGATCTGCTTTCCTGTGTCACTGTTATGTCCTGGTGGTGTAAAAGGGGCATCGCCGGAGCATAGCTCTGTTCCTGCCTTGCTCGCCTAGCAAATCCATGCCTTGCCAGAGACGTTGTATGTAGGGTGTTTATCTCAGTGTGTGGAGTCTCCCTACGCTTATATGGTAAAATAACCTTGAGTGGCACCAGGGTAGCATCATGGTGTTTGATCGCCACATGCGGTATGAACTCATGTGTTGCATACCAATAGTGCGCAAAGTGCACCTGTGCACACAGATAATACAGTATAAAATCCGGTGCGCGAAACCCACCATCTCTGTACGGTAGGGGGAGAACCTCCCAACTAATCCTTGGCTTCTTTCCTGCCCATACCAGCGTGATCAGCAGAGAGCGTAGTTGCTTAAAGAAAGCCTCAGTCAATACTATTGGAATATTAATGAATAAATATACACAGCCCAGAGTAGTATTCAAATTTTACATATTCTTTAATAACCAGACCCAGATAGATCTATGGCTCTCTGATATAAAGTACCATATCATCCGCATATAATGAGATGATCAGGTGTCGTAACTGGAATCGCAGCACAGCCGCTGCATGTTTCTGCCGGACGACTCAGGCAAGTGGCTCAATCACTAGCGCAAAGAGGAGTGGCAACAGTGGGCAGCCCTGCTGCGTTCCCCTGCCGATCTCAATAACACCTGATGTGTGTCCATTAATGGGTACAGGTGCTACTGGGCTCTCGTATAAGAGGCAGATCCATCTAATAAATGACTCCAGCATCCCCATGCGGCCTAGTAGCAAAAACATGTAGGTCCATGCAATGGAGTCAAAGACTTTAGCCGTATCTAGTAACACTGCTGCTGCCTGCAATGTAGACTCCAGGTAGTGCAACAGTGCAAATATAGTGCGCAGGTTATGCGTAGTTGATCTAGCAGGCACGAAGCCTGACTGGTCGGACAGCACCAATTGGTGTACCAGGGGTTGTAGCTGCATTGCAATTACTTTTGCCAAAATCTTGGCATCTATATTAATTGAAGACAAAGGCCTGTAGGACTCACACCTTTCTGGGGCCTTATCTGGTTTTAAGAATGCCACTATCAGTGCCTCCCTCAATGATGGCAGTAATATGCGACTATGATGTGCCTCCTCATACACTGCATGGAGCTGTGGGGCTAACAATTCAATATATTCCTTATAAAATTCCCCAGTAAACCAATCATTCTGGGGGCCTTACAATTTGGCAGGGCACGAATAGCATCCTTAATGTCGTCAACCGTCACTGGTTGTGCTAGGTATTCTCTCTGTCCCGGTGAAAGCCACGCCAGCGCCACTTCTCCCCAGTATTGCTCCAATTCGTCTTGCGATGCCGAGGGCCTTGCCTCATATAGTTTTGCATAGAATTTCTGAAACGTCTCTAGAATGTCTGCGTTAGAACAATGCGCTGTGTCTTCATCGTCCACCAGATGGACCACAGAAGCTATGCCCCTTTGAGATTGCAGTTTTTGTGCTAGGCAGTGTCCCAGTCTCCTGCCCTCACCATATGCCCGTGCAACATGTCTCTTATTCAAGAATTGTGCCTCTTGTTCTGCCAGCATCTCAAATTCTGTCAGCTGTTCCCTAATAGATGCCAGTATCTCCGCTGCCGGTTGTTGCTCGTAATCCCTCTCCAGGGCATTTAGTTTATCCTCAGTGTTTTTTAGTTGTGTCCCTATGGCTTTTAGTACCCATGTCTGTGTGCTAATACATTTACCACGTATCGTTACATTAAAAGCCTCCCACAGAATACACTTGCTATCCACAGGGCCTGTATTTAGTGTAAAGTATTCACTTATTGCACTGCGATGCTCTTCTTTAAAGGCTGCATCTAATAATGCTGCCGGGTGAAAACGCCAGGTGAAAGGCGCAGGAGTCACACCTGGCATCCTCAGTCTCAAAAGCACCAGCGCATGGTCAGATAGCGTTTTGGGTATGTGCCGAACCTCCACTATCCACTGGCACACCTCTGGACCACGTGCCATGCACTGAAGACACAAATACGCCCTCCTTCTGTGTAGGGTGTCTTAATCGCCAGGCATCTACCAGGCCATTTTTCTCCTTTCTACCCCTGATCACCTTGGCTGCCTGTTTCCCACACCACTCTGTAGCCGCAGATCGGTCCATCCCAGGATCCATGTATGTATTAAGATCCCCCACATGACGTGCATTGACGGGGTGGAGACTATCTGTGTCCAAGTTACCATGAAGAACTCAGGGTTATTCGTATTTGGGGCATATGTATTAACAAATGTGATAGCTCTGCCAGCCAACAGCCCTTGTGCAATTATGAGCCTACCTTGATGATACACATAGTGGTTTGTGAGCGTAAAAGGTATCCCCCGATTGACTCGTATCAGTACCCCCCTCAAGTAGTTGGAGTAGGAGGAAGTCAATCGACACTGCACCCAGTGTGGCCCACTGCACATTCTAACCTTTTGTCCAAATGCGTTTCTTGTATAAGCGCTACGTGTATATTATGTCTATCTAGAAACTTAAGTACCAGTCTAACTTTACGAGGGTCGTTGAGACCACGTACGTTCCATGTAATTCAGTTTAAACTGTCCCCCAACTTTGCCATCTTTTTCCAGTTGGGGTGATGTGTATGCCAATATGCTGTGCAAGCAGGGGCGGCTGGTGAGATTCGAAAGTGGTGGGGCGAAAATAATGATTGTACTGCACTGCAGCGAGCAAGCGTACGGAGCGAGCCCGAACAACCTATGGAGGGTTCGAGGGGTGTTGCCCCGAGAAATGTTTTTAAAAAGAGTGGACAAATGGTGCATTTTCAAGCAAATTTGAGAAAGCAGGAAGGTTAATAAAGCAATTGTTAATTGCCTTGCTATTTCCCTGTCAAGCATCATCAAACCCCTGTACATCTCCCTTCTATGTTCTTTGCCTTGCTTTGTCCCTGTCAAACACCAGCACAACCTTATATGTCTCTCTTCTATGTTCATTGCCTTGCTATGTCCCTATCAAACAGAAGCAAGGTCCTGCATATCTCTCTCTGTTCTGTTCATTGCCTTGCTATTTCCCTGGCAAGCAGCAGCACTTTTTTTGACAAGACATGCTGCCACTTCTCCTTGTCTGCATGAATGCATGCTGCTGCTTTTCCTACATCACAGTTTTCTCAGAGTGAAGGCTGTCACACAAGGATTATGGCAGCTGCCATACCTCAAATGCATGAAAATCACAGGATACACCAAGGCTGCCTTTTCCTGGAAAGCAAGGGATTATGGGAGCTCCATCACAGTTTTCTTGTCAAAACGAGAGGCTGTGATGACCACATTCAATTCGCCAATTTAAGATATAATGTGTATCACAAATCCCTTATTTCACAACTAAGGCACAGACATTTGTAGATACCCTAGTAGGCATTTGTCATCACCCTGTAAGATTTCTCCGAACATTCAGCCAGCCTTTCGCATCTGTCTGTTGGTGGCAGACATACACATTCAGTCTTACCTATGAGTCTTCTTGCAGCTCTTCTGATGTAAAGACAGTCC
The DNA here is from genome assembly GCA_963921515.1 of Calotriton arnoldi. Taxonomy (NCBI): domain Eukaryota; kingdom Metazoa; phylum Chordata; class Amphibia; order Caudata; family Salamandridae; genus Calotriton; species Calotriton arnoldi. The sequence goes on along the minus strand of CAWUFW010018633.1, from coordinate 55,542 downwards.
ACTGATCTGTTTGAAATATTTTTTGGGAGTCAGATTGCAATTTGAGCCAACTAGGAAAGGGTGAGACAGCTCCCCAACACTTTTGTCACACATTTTTGGTGTCACTGTAAGTAGCTCTCAACTGCGGAACTCAAGTGGATTTAAGCGATGTAGGAGGAATAACTTTTCTACTATAATAAAGAATAATCAGGCCATTTGGTTACTTTTGGAAATGCATGTAGACTCACTGTTTTCAAATGGAAGAGTAAATGATGGCATCTGTGACAAGCAATAACACTCACCAGTTAATAAACGTAAATATTAATGGGTTTCAATGGTACCGAAATCTAGAGAAAATTGTGTGCCATCTCAGTATGCCTGATTTATCCAATACTGTTTCCAGACAGGGAGCCCTACATAGTCATCAGACAGTCAGCCTTGCTGAAGCTGAGAAAGGCATAGCACTAGCCTGTGTCCATAACATCACCTCTCCCACTGAATTTAACTCCTTAGGGCCCAGCGCTAGCCTGCAGCATGTTTGATCCCAACCTAGTAGTGCTGTCGGCAATCAGTCGCCAATGAGGAAAATAGCTAAAACATGCGTGACAATTTGAGAACATGGCTCGCATGATGTGATGAGGAAAAAAGAAGTAGTGTTCATTTAGTCCCCTTTGCGTTATTTACATGGCATGGCTGTATCTCAACACTGCCTCAAATATATTTTGGGCTCCTTTTGATGACTGCGCGGTAATTAGTTTTCTCCTGAACAATGCCGATGATCCATGCAGAAAACCAGACTGGGGCTCTTGTGTTGCTGCGCGCGCCTGACAGCGCCGAGAGCTTCTAAACTAAAGAAAGCGCTTGAAGAGGGAATCTGCCTCTGAAGCCCACTCATTCTCGGCGCCTTGGAAGTCAGGCTTCTCTCGCGAGGGGGTGGGCTCCAATTTTTAGACTTCAGGAGCAACACAGAAGGAGTCACGCATACATGCAATACTCGCAGGCGGGTTGGCGGGGGGTGGTGGGGTTTAAAAAGAAAACTTACCTGACCGGGTCCGTCCGCGCCACCTCTGCTCCTGGGCCGGGGTCCCGCTTTCTAAACAGGAACAAACAGGCATGCTGCAGCTCCCTCCCCTTCTGTAAGCCAATCACAATGCTGCATTGGCGTGGAGTCCCGGACGGCGTGCATGCAGCCTACATAGAGAAAATGTAGAGTGCGCATGACTGCTTTGGTTGGCAATGATTCAGCAACTCACAGGTTACTAGAACCCGTTCACTTTGTCATATTAAATTAATACGAAGCGAGACTTTGCAAATGGCGCCTTCGATTACAGCTGGCCTGTGGTGTGTGTCCCGCATCAGTTGAAGGAAACCCAACATGGCGCCCAAAACAGGGTTAGCGCTCCAGTTGCAGTACTTTTTCTTCCAGGAAGTACCGGAAGTACCGCCCCCACCCTCCACCGGTCGCTGGTACTTTTGTGAGACCCACTCATCTGGTCGGCACTACCCGGACCGGCTGAGTGAGGGGTAGGACAACTGCCGACCCGCTTCCCACGGAACAGTAAGTAATGGAATAGCCAACCCCCTGAGTGTCTCTTATTGTGTATCTTTTTTGTTTGTTTGAAGGGCACCCTTACGTGAGTTGCCGAGTTCATGTGTGGGGTCCAATTGACCAGCACGCTTTCCATCATACCGGGTTGACTGCCTTCCGAATGTGGTGATGTGGTTACGTCGGCTCTCAAGTTCCCCACAACATGAGCTGGGGTTACTTACTCTATGCGGACTGCTTGGTTTAAACCTTGCCTTGTTGATGTGATATGAGCGCGGTGTTGTTAACTACGACGTGCACAGGGTGCATACCTGACGCTGACCATTGTTAGTGTCGGTACAAACACCGGGGGGCGCAGACTGGTGTAAACAATGCTTTTAACGTTACCCCTTGACATAGACGGGACAGTGTGTTCGCCTGAGAGATATGTACAAATAAGCATGATAAAGACACAACAATATACCCGTGTATTGTGGCCTCCTCCTCCTTACTGCTGACTTCACCTACAGGTAACTGTACCTGGCCGTACATTTTTCAAGTACTTGTTCTCTATTTTTTACTCATCAGGACACTACACTTTAGTGTCTACACCAGCCGGTACTGATGCCGTGCGTCCTTGACCCAAATTGGGTAAGTTCAAACACGATGCTCTTCCCAGCTGCCTTTTTTAATGTATTGTTATATCTTCCTCACCACTTTTAGCTCAGACTTAACGCATGCCATCAGTCACCCGCGTCCAGCATGCGTTTGATGCACCTTGGATATTGATTGGGGCACAGGCTCCTTATATAACCAGAATATTCTTACATGAATACTTAATGTTTGTTATTCTGTTTAATTGCAGGTTGTTTTTAGATCTACAGGTATCACTTTTTAGGGTGCTGTATGAGTGGTTATTACCTCACTTAACGTAGTTACTGACCACCACCGAAAAGTGTAGGTAGATCTTATTTTGGTCCTGAAGAATTGCCATCTACTTGGAATAAGAGCAAGAAACATGTTGACCCATGTTATAAGCGTATAACCTCACAACTTTAGAGTGAAAATACGCGTTTTCTTTTTGGTTTTAATTAGGGTGATGGCCACACTTCATTAAAATTGTTTTGAGTGGACCATCACTTCCTATTTTAAATTACACCTACTTACACATCATTATCACCTACACTGTTCTAGGGCCCTCACACGCACTACACCTTACGGCATAAGGAGTAAAGATCTCCGCCAAGAAGGCCCCATCTCGGGTGCCAATCGGGTATTGCAACGCCGGCCCGATAAGGAGCAGACCCGATGATGAAGCAAGACACCTAGCTGGCTGGGTATGTGAGGGTCTTTTTCCGAAAGGAGGAGATTCTCCTCCTGACTTCTCGCTCTACACGACCATGTGGAGCCCTTGATTGATCACAACCACCTGCTTTAGACATTAGGAACTGCATACTATCATTGTAGAGATTACCTATCACTCCCCATGCCTGCCCCACCAACATCGCCAGATATCCTCCGATATCCTCCAGATGGGATTCACGCTACTCCAGATGAGACATCACAGTCAGTTGGGGCTATCGTATTTCTTCTTCACCGGTGTCTGCAGTGTTTCGAGATTTCCTGGAAGGCAAGATTGTCTTCAAGTATTATGTGGCTGCTTTAGGCATCATGAAGATCTTTGGTTGGCCTTTATACTCTACCCGTAGGCGTGACGGGTATAACATAGCATTGTTATGTTTGCTTTTTGTAACTGTCTTTTGACTGGCAAAAACTCTCTTCTTGCTGATTGTACCTCAACTCTAAAGTCCGGGTAAAAGGCGATCCGGGTCTCTTCATATTGTATTTCTCCTTTTTCTCCGGCCATTCGAAGTACTGCATCTCTAACCCTATAATTCAATACCTTCGCTATTATAGGGCGCGGGGGTGCTCCCGGCGGAGGACGCTCCATGAGCATACGATGCGCCCACTCCACCACCAGCAATTTTGACAAATTCTAGGCCCCAAATACTGCCGTTAGCATAGTTTCAATGTAGATTTCCATTTTTCCGGTATTTGTGGATTCTGGCAAGTTGTTGCGGTGAGATCGCCCCTCTAAATCTTCATTTTTAGTCTGGATGACGCGCTCCATATTCAAGCTTTTCAAACTTACAGTTTGTAGCTCATCCTCGGCTTTCGATATCCGTGTAGCCTGTTTGTCTAATTTTGCTGCCATGTTGTCAATTTGTATATTTAGCGTATCTATCTTGCCATCTATATATTGCAGGCTATTCTGCATGGCTAGAAGAGTTGCTTCCAGTACACTCACCTCCATTGTCCCAGAGGACTGCCCCCCCTCCGCTCCATTGTCTGCGGGTTGTTTAGTTGAGCCTTTCATTTCAAAAGGTGAGCTTGGCTTGAGTTTTATCTTCCTTTCCCATTATGTGCGCAGGCAGCTGGCTCCCAGTTCAGATCTGTATCTTGTGCTGTAACAGCTACTCTCAATTTACTCATGCTCCACAGCAGGTGCGAGCCGTTTAGGAGAACTGTTGATCAACACTGTTTAATCGCTGTCTCTACTGTTGACAGTGCAGGCATCCCCTGTGACCGAGATTTATCCAGCAGTTGTGCTTGTAGTCACACTGTGGCCCCTGCACCTCCGCAGCGAGTGTAGTCCATCAGTAGCGTATATATTTATGTACCTTGCCTGAAATATTTGTTACTGCCACTGACCGGTAATCCCCAGTGTTTCTCAGTGAGCAGAGTCCCTCTTTACAGCAACGTAGCCTGTAGTACCATTCCCTGTGTGGAGCCTGTCGGTTGCGATTCCTGACGTTATGTACCCCTCATCCACTTTAGGCACTCCACTCACTGTAATGTTGCGAGAGAATGTGAGGGATTCTTGGACCTGTTCAGTATTTGTCGATATCAATCGTTAACATGCGATATAGGCCCTGGAGGAAAATGAAGAGGCACACGCAGTTGTGGTGTTCACTCCGCCCATGTGTGTCTGCTCTGACGCAGCGTGCACAAGTGCAACTTTTTATTGACACGCCTACCCACAGCACGGTCAGAACCAAATGTAATCACGTACGCGGGGAGGCGTACAGAGCCACCCCCGTGCACCAGGCACAACAGTGAGCTGTTCCAATTCACATCGCAACATTACATTCCTCCAAAAATCAAACAAAGTAAACAATCTCACACGATAGCAGGCGATCGTGATTCCGCAGTCACTTACAGTTCAGCAGTGAAAACCTCGTGGCTGGCTGGATAGAGCAGGATTCTGCCTCAGACCATACTTGGTGCAACAGTCTCGACTTTTTTCAGTGTCACTGGGCACTCCTGAGGGAACTGGGCAGGTGAGTGGAGAGCTCGGAGACAAAAGCGGCATCCCCTCTCTGGTCATGGGGAGTATGCCACCGGTCACTTTTGGAGACGCCTCTAAGCCTTCCGCCGAGGGTCACTCAGGCATGGAAAACACCCCTGAGTGCCAATCTTCATCTGCATCTTCGCTGTCAGGGACAATAATGTCCTCCAGTGGATGAGAGTGATAGCGCTTGAAAGCAGAGATGTTTTGAGTGATTATATCATGTCCTCTTTTGGCAGTCACCTAAGTACCGCACCTGCGTATAATGCGCCATGGGCTCTTTTCAAACGGCAGCCTGAACTTACTGCCAGAGTGTCGGGTCTGCACGAGGACTAATTCCCCTACACTGAGGCTTGATGGAGCAGCCCTCCTAGTCAGGCTCACCTTGTCATTAGCCCGTTCCTGCTGATGTTCAACCGCCGAGTCATCAATGACTGTGGGGGCCCAACTGGAATGATAAGGGATGGAGTCAGTAACTACCCGCCCCATGCACAGGTGACCAGGAGCACGACCCGTGGTGGCATGGGGAGTTTGGTGGTAATCCCTTAAGAAGGAATAGAGGGACTGTTCAACACTGTCTCCATTCGCCACTGCAATGCGAATTACTTTATTTAAAGTCCTCATGAATCTTTCGGCCTCCCCATTTGTCTGAGGCCACTTTGGGGTGATTCTTCTGTGACTGATTCCTTGTGACGATAGGTAGCTTGCAAATTCTTGGCCTTGAAAGGGCGGCCCATTGTCAGTTCTGACTTCTTTAATGAGGCCATGATTTGCCATTATTTTTTCTATTTTCGGGATCACTTCTCCGGCATTCAATGATGACAATACTTCTACTTCTGGATACTTGGAGTAGTCGTTAATGACAACCATGGTGTGTCTCCCATCAGGAAGGCTCCCAAAATCCATGCTCACCCGTATCCACAGGCCTTTTGGCCGCCGCTCTGTCAGTATCGGGGCAGGGGGGCTTGCTTCACCAGTCCCCTGACACCAAGTGCATGACCGGACAGCTTCCTCAACCTTGGCATCCGTGAAAGGAAACCAGACCTTGGTACGTAATCTGTTCTTCGTCTTCACCATCCCTTGGTGACCGGCATGGGCCAGCCCTACCACATGGTCAATCAGTACTGCTGGGATCACAAGTCGATGGCCTCGGAGAAGGCACCCATTTGGGTCTGCGGTTAGTTCCTGTCTCACCTGGTAGAGGCTATTAACGACCTTCCTGGCGTCGGGGTTTATTAGAGCCTCGCGATGTCTGAGATTCACCTATTTGTTGTCTCTCACTGCTTCTAAGACTTTCTGCAGACATTCATCTTGCCCGGTGGCCGCACACAACTCTTCCACCGAAATTGGTAGCGGTCGAGACCGTTCTGAAATGTACCTCACGTACTCTTCTGTTTCTTCGGCATCCTTCTCCTCGCTAGTAGTGGCAGCTTGGGGTGGCGAGAGAGATAGTCTGCAGGGTTGATGGACCCTGGTTGATATACCAACGTGCAGTGGTACTCTTGCAGCTGCAGCATCCATTTTTCTATACGAGGCAGTGGCTTGGATGCAGTTCCGTTGAATAGAGGGATGAGCGGTTTGTGGTCCGTGGTGACTGAGAATGGTTTTCCACAGACATAAAGATGAAAGTGGCGACATCCCCAATGCACAGCGATGGCCTCCTTTTCTATTTGAGAGTACCTTTGCTCCGTATCCATTAAGAACTGGCTTGCAAACACCACAGGAGCCCATTCATCTTCATCGGTCTTTCTCTGTAGTAGAACGGCACCCAGACCTTTCGGTCCAGCATTCACTGCTATTTGAGTCTGGAGTCGCGGATCAAAATATTTGAACATGGTGTGACTTGACAGAGCGTCTTTTGTGTTCTGAAATGCCTCTTGCTGTTCAGGGCCCCATACCCATGGAGTTGATGCTTTCGTGAGCTCCCTGAGAGGGATGGTCAACGAAGAAAGGTCCTTGATGAAATGTCCACAGTAGTTGATCATCCCTAGAAAACTTCGCATTTCTGTGATGTTCGTAGGAGCCGGAGCGTCCTTAATGTCCTGGACCTTCTCCGGGTCAGGAGCAACTCCCTCCGCTGAGAAGAGATATCCAAAGAATTGGAGTTGGCTTTTGAGGAACTCACATTTCTCCTTGTGGAGAGTCAGCCCTGAGTCGTGGATTCGCTGGCGAACTTGCCGCAGCCGGCTATTGTGTTCGTCAATTGACTTGGCGTGGATTAAGATATCGTCGCTTACATTAATTACTCCAGGCAGGTCCATGAGAAGTTTCCTTATCGTATTTTGGAAAACCTCTGCGGCACTGGAAATTCCGAAGCTTAGCCTCCGGTACCTTCTTAGTCCCACATGTGTAGAGAATGTGGTAATGTATCTTGACTGTTCATCCAGCACCAACTGATGGTACCCCGCTCGAAGATCTAACTTCGAGAACCATCTCGCTTCACTGAGTTCCCCTAGAAGGTCATCAATTGTGGGGGTGAGATGGCGTTCCCTCTTAATGGCCCCATTAGGAAGTCTCATGTCAACGCATATCCTGACTTCGCCAGGTTGTTTCGGTTTTCTAGCAACGACGATGGGGGACACCCACGGGGTCGGGCCTGTTACCTTTTCAATTATGCCGGCCTCTTCCACCTTCTGTAACTCTCATTCGACCAATGGTCTTAGATGGAAGGCAACCCTCCGTTGTCGGAGAGCTACTGGTTGACTGGATGGGTCGATATGCAGATGTATCTGCTTGCCTTTTAGCTGCCCAACCCCTTGAAATACCGTCGTGAACTCCTGGAGTATCTGGATAATTCCTTCTCTGTGAATGCCAAAAGCAAATGACACAATTCCCAGCGCCTCCGCTGAGCGGCACCCAAGCAGCATGCCCCTGCCTTCTTCAGTGACATATACTACAGCATCCACTTTACTTTGATTGTAGGCCAGCGTGGTCTTGAATCTTCCCCTGATCGCAAGAGGCTTTGACTGACCATACGCGAACACTGTGATCTTCGATGGGGTTAATGCTGGCGGTTGCTTCAGGCTCTTGTGCATTTCCCGCGACATGATATTGATGGTGGCCCCTGTGTCCACTATAGCAGTTGTCTCAGTCCCTCCTACTGAGATGGAGCACTGTGGTAGCTTGTGCGTGGAGCTTGAGGCTGACCTCATCATAAATACTGAGTGTACCTTATGTTCTTCAGGAGTGTCCTCATCCACATCACTGCTCACTGCTTGTGTCTCCGGGATGAGATTGACCTGGGTTCTTGACACTTTTCTTCCGCTAGATCTGCAGACCTTCATAAAATGATTCATTTTGCCACACGCTGTGCAGCGCTTTCCTTTCGCGGGGCATTCTCCCGGTCGGTGAGAGGGCCCTCCACAGTAACCACAGCTCCGGTTCCTGGACCCCTTGGGTCTCATCTGGGTCATTCCTGCGCTTGGGGCAATGGCATTGACGGGTTCGGGCTTGATTGGGACCTGCAAAGCTGTTTCCATATGAGCTGCCCTGACTTTGGACAGCTGTTTTTTCCGTCCCATGGTCAGAATGTCTATTAGGGACTTTCCCGACTCTTCCAATATTCGTTCACGCAGTTTTGTGGAAGCACACCCCAATATTATTTGCTCTCTAATCTCCTCCTCCTCCTCACGGAAACCACATGTGCTCGCTAACTCCTTGAGTCTGGCGTAAAACACATCCAACGCTTCATCTTGCCGCTGTCTGGCCTGCCTGAATATGAATCGCTCGTAATCACGATTTGCCATCGACTCAAAATACGCATTCAAAGCAGCGATTAGCGTGAGGTGAGTTTTTGGTGTGGCTTCTGGGATTAATTTTGATATTCAATATACATCTTTTCCCCCAAGATGCACCATCATCGCCCTTTTCTGATCATCTCCACCTGCGTGGCTTCAAAGAACAATAGCAGTCGTTCTACCCATTCCCTCCATTTCGGGGCCTGCGCCGATGGTGCCCCTTCCATAATGAAAGGTTCCATGCTGGGAAATTGTGCCATGATCTCCAGTGTCCCCTCCACACACACTCTCCAGTTGCCTCACCGAAGTCTAGTTTCTTGGCTCGCCGTCAGATAGACTGACGTTGCACATGTGCCGTCGATGCAGCCTCCGTGAAGAACGTAGGATTGGCAGAAATGTCTCTTTGCGCGCTGGGCGCCTGGCGCGATGCCTGCACTTCTGTATGTGCCACTATTCCCCAACATGGTACTCATTGGATCAACGTCGCCTGCACGCGAGCACCATCCATGAGTCTCGCTCGCTGTCCCCTGAGGTGCACTGCTGCCCCCTCAGCCGGCCATGTGGGAGCCACACCGCTTCGCTGCTTGGCTTCTGAGAGCACACCGGGACACGGAGACTCCGTCGCAGCAGGCGCACACCAATTCGGCAGCCTCCTTCCACTCACTCTGCCGGGCACGCCTCCGCGTGTGAGCAATCTGCCCCTTGGCACGAGCAACGCGCTGAAATCGATACTAGCGCGGCCGCCATGTGGGGTCAGACCCACCGCCCTCGTCGCCAATGTAATGTTGTGAGAGAATGTGAGGGATTCTTGGACCTGTTCAGTATTTGTCTATATCAATCGTTAACATGCAATATAGGCCCTGGAGGAAAATGAAGAGGCATACGCAGTTGTGCTGTTCACTCCACCCGTATGTGTGTGCTCTGACGCTGCGCGCACACGTGCAGCTTTTTATTGACACGCCTACCCACAGTGTGGTCAGAACCAAATGTAATCATGTACGCGGGGAGGTGCACAGAGCCACCCCTGCGCACCAGGCACGACAGTGAGCTGTTCCAATTCACATCTCACATCACGACATTACACTCGCAACGGCCCAGATTCGCGTATTGCTTGTCTCATCTCATGCCACTGCTCAGTCTTGCCAGGCCTACCGTTGTAGCTGCACAGAGGCCGAGCCGCTTAGCATCGTGGCCGACACCACACTCGCCGCCCGCAGGGCCTCACCACCACACTGCGCCACGTCGTTATCGCTGCTGCTTTGCTACGCCCCGCGCAATCCACAATTAGGTGCCTAGACCGCTGTTCTCGGCACAAGCGCAGTAGCATGCAGGCAGCTGGAGTCGCCTCACCTTTGTTTCCGTCCTGCGTCACACCATGTTCAACCTATGTTCTCTAGCACCACTGGATACAGGGCCTCCCCGCAGTCCTGCATAGCTAGTGTAGCCGCGGGACCGTGCCTCCGCCCTCAGCAGCTGAATCACTGGCACCAGCCGCTGTACTTCCAGCCGCACTTCACACTGTGGCCCGCCATTATCTCTGCATGATCTGCTAGGCAGGTTGTCTCAAGTACTGTTTCACTGCGGTGATCAGGAAACGCCCGCGGCTGCAGCCTCGCATTCTTGGCCCGGCTGTGCTACACTCTGCACCTCCTCCTCCTCGAATTAGCACTTTCTCCTCTCGTTTTTCCATGCCCACTGTGTGTATCAAACAGCTCGGCTTAGCGTGGGGAGTGTTGAGGCTCAATACTAGTAGGATGGCAGGATAAATGTCGGATAATCAGAAGCCAACCGGCGGAGCTGCACTAATGTGTGGCCATCTTTCCATGGGCTCTCTAGTGCCCCCCTTCCCTCTTTAGTTTGATCAGTTAGTAACTGTCAGGCAGGGCCAAAGAAATACAGGGTAGAGTGGGAGCATTTAAACAGTTTCTGTAAAGAAACAGAATACCGGGGAAGGTGAAGTTTGTAAGTCCCAAACCTCCGTAGCATGTCTAGGAAGAAATCTAATATTGCAGTAAATATCCATAAGAGAAGGCTGGGAAGGTGATTCCAGGACCTCATCTCAAGGCGCCAGGCATGGCATCACAGTGGGAGAATGCCCAAAACAGTTGGAGATTAATGTGAGGCACGACAAACCACAGGTCCTACAAGATACCAGTAGCTTATCATATTCTTTCCTGTGCAGTCTGGTACCTGAGACACAGGGATCCTGGTTCCTGGCAACGGTCGGGCACGGGCGAGCACAGACAGGCTAACCTTAGGCGCGCCTTCAACACTCCAGCAGTGTGCCCGCTGCGTGAGTCCAAGCTATTATCTGGCTAAATAGCACAGCCCAGATGAGAGCTAGGTCACTAACTAATGGGGGAGTGTGCACCAACCAATGAGGAACGACCTGCGTAGTCCCACCCTCTCTGCTCAAACAGCACGTAATCACCGCGCTGCAGTGGACTGGAGGGTGTTCTAAACAGTAAGATGGGGATTTAAATAAACTAAAGCCAAAAATTCCCTCCCAGCACAACCCCCAACAATTAAAATGCAGTGATTTTTAAAATTGGATGCAGGAAAACTGAGTAAGGTGGCACGTCAGCGCTATCATCTAGCTAAACCATGATATCTTTCAGCTAAAGCCAGCAACTGACTCCACTTTAAGCCTCTGTGGCCAACCCAAGTGATCTATACATTAGGTAAACCTAGGTCCCTGTCAATGACAGTCTTTCTAGCACTCCCTCTGGCTCAAAACACAAAACTATGGCCCACAATCCAGACTCTTTTGGAGACAGGCAGTAGTAGCACACAGGAAAAGGCTGCAGCAGAATGTGGCAGTTTTGGAGATGAAAGGCAACTAAAATGGAGGACAGGAAGTAAAAAATAAAATAACATATTTAATTTTGATGCTGGCGGTGTGCAGGGAACTAAAATTAGGTAGTCAATTTAACAAAAAAAGTAATTACCTCTGTGATTGACTTTGGAAACATAAAGAAAAGTTATGCTGCTTGGGATATGCTTGGAATTGCGAACAGTCAACAATAGCTGCTAGAGTTAGGGTGAAGCTAGTACGCTGTTGTGAACTTTTCACCTACTGGTAGGCAAAGACTACTTGTAGCACTACAAAGAACAGTACTGAAGCACTTAGAGGAGTCTAATTATGGGGAGCCCAATTGTACCTGTTAATGCCTGACACTTTGCCTGCAACCTGCCACAGCACCACGCAGGGTCCAGCGGGACTCTGCCACCGCCGGCCTTAAGGACTGCTTCATTTCGGCGATTTCGGCACCCGAGAGTGCGGGCCTACATTTCCCAGCACCCCCAGCGGCGCAGACGCAGTACACGTCGCCACACGCGCCAGGAGGCAATTCTACCTGTTAACGCCTGACACTTTGCCTGCAACCTGCCACAGCACCACGCAGGGTCCAGCAGGACTATGCCACCGCCGGCCTTAAGGACTGCTTCATTTCGGCGATTTCAGCGCCCGAGAGTGCGGGCCTACATTTCCCAGCACCCCCAGTGGCGCGCACGCCGTACACGTCGCCACACGCGCCAGGAGGCGCTTAAGAGGAGGCCCAATTGTACCTGTTAACGACTGACACTTTGCCTGCCACCTGCCACAGCACCACGCAGGGTCCAGCAGGACTCTGCCACTGCCGGCCTTAAGGACTGCTTCATTTCGGCGATTTCGGTGCCTGAGAATGCGGGCCTACATTTCCCAGCGGCTCGCACGCCGTACACGTCACCACACGCACCAGGAGGCGCTTAAGAGGAGGCCAGGGCTCCCGCAGCGCAAGACGCACATGGGCGTGCCCGGGACGCGCCCGGGCAAAGCCCGGGCCAAGGGCGGGCCCGTCTGCACCCATTGGAGGCCAAAGGAGGCTGGGCTGGGCCGCGTTATTAACGTTTGCCCACGGCTCTGGATACAACTAATGTTGACTCTTTAAGGTACTGTGATATCAACACTCCTCTTTGTAGCCTTGCTTTGAGGGAGGGTAACATGAGCAGGCCTAAATCTGGAAATGGGCAGGGCGTAGCGGGGACTTTGGACGCTTTTCTATTGAGGGCCGAGTTGGCACTCATCCATGAAATTGAACTTACAGAGCGCAGACTGTCCCTGGAGCCTGAAAGCGCTTATAACCGAACTGCTCCTATTGCTTCTGCCGCTACTGCCCCTGCGTCCCAACCGAACCTGGAAGCTAATGCATCCCATATTAGCATGCTGCACTCCACTGCCTCGGACTCTGACATCATTAATGCCTCTGACATATGTGGTAATCCTGATAAATCATCCAGGCCAAATGTAGTTACACGGGGCCAAAAAGCTAAAGCTAAAACTACTCGTGAATAGCCTCGCACCACCATCAAAGAAAAGAAAGGGGCAAACCGTGAATAAACAACATTTTCTTCTGCCCAAGCCTTTAGGGCGTAGGAGCAAACCTACTGATATAGAGCATAATCAGGTGCTTACTCAAGCCTTTGTTGAGGTGGCCTCTAGGGGGGCATTACCAATCCAGGTTGATTTTTGGAAAAAACTGGAAACTACGGTTTCAGCTCTCTTAGACCCATTAATGCAAAGGCTAAATGATATTGAGATCAGGATAGCGAATCTTGAAAAACCAGTGGTAAACCGTTGTCAAAATAGAGCAGGTAGTAACGGGGCTGAGAGTACCATTATGAATGGGGTTATGTGTCAACCTGAACCTCTTTCTAGATCTGCAACTCAGAATGACCCGCCTTGCTCAAGGGTAGTAGGCCAAATGTCAAATAGTCTTGAGACCCCTTCCCAGACAAAAGACCCAACCCCCACATATGCCCAGATTGTACACGCTCCAAGTGGTGCCCGTTCTGTCAAGGTTGGTCGTACTAAAAATGAGAGATCTCAGAACCCAAGTATTATAGAAGGCAGGTTGTCTGATCAAAGAATCCCAGGTGGCCCACATACCAATCTGCATTTACTACCAGTAGCGACCCCTTATACCGTAGTGCTAGCTAATGTTCCCCATTGCTGCCCGGTGACTCAGAGCACTGGTCAGCACTGAGGAACAAGTCATTATATTTCCTGAGTGCAAGGACGGGGATTAATGACTTGTTGTTCGCGGAATTTAAGATGGCGCGCCGGATTGGGTGGGTGGGGAAATCCACCAAGAAATTCTTTGGAGACTGTATAGTATTAACTTTTAGATCTCCAGGCCTGGTTAAGACAATCTTAGAAAGGACGAACACCTGGTCCGTAAGTTCAAGGGGGGTATCTATTTTACCGCTGTTTTTTTTTTACCAGCCACCTAGACCTCCATGGTTTGTTGTAGAAGAGGAGAGATTTAGACGAGATAATCAGCATTCCATGCATCCTCCTTGGTTTCACTCAAACCGCTATGAGGTATTAAGCGGTCTTGGAGACATAGACTGACTGGCCCCAACCCTGAGAAGTTCAGGGAAAATGGATATCTTAAGTAGTGAACTAGAGATAGTCCCTAATATAGCAAATAGTACAGTGGACTCTTCTCACTTACCTGACCAAGAGGATAGCCTACACTATCCACTACACTCGCATCCTGAGAGCGAAGGAAGGGTTAGTTGGGATATAAACACCGTGCCAGTAGCGCAGGCCACTATTAGTACTGGTGGGGAAGCGGGAGCGGCACATGATCATAATGCTCGTTCACTGAGACTTATTTCATGGAACATTGCGGTCATTAGACCAAGATTATCAGACAAGGTTTGGTTACAATATGTTAAGACATTTGATATCATTTGCACCCAGGAAACGTGGAGCAGGGATGATGTCGTTATCGACGGTTACCGTTCATTTAACGTTCAGGCAACACCATCTACAGTAGGGAGGGCAAAGGGAGGACTAGTGTCTTTGATCTCTGTTAAATATGGGTCAATAAAGATAGAGAATATAATTGATTCCCCCTGGTACCAGATTATCTTGCTCTCTAATCTGACTGAGGTTACAATATTACTAATTAACTGGTACTATAATGTTTTTGATCAAAACCACTGTGGGGTCATTAATACCCTTAAAGAGGAAATTGACAAGGTTGCGGTTAAATGTTTTACTTTCTGCATAATTTGGGTGGGTGATTTTAATTGCACTTTATGTCAGTATAGTTCGCATAAAGTATGTGGGGTCCTAGACACTGAAAACCAACCGTTGCCCCATTTCAAGCATACTCCGCAGGGTGAAGCATTAAATACCATCATCATTGTAAATGATCTATGTTTGATTGATACTTTGGTTTCTACCCCAGCCATACAGTACCCAACATATTTGGGAGGAGGCAGGGCAAGTATTATCGACTTTATGCTGATATCCAGAAAATGTGCCTATCTTATAGACAGTTTTGCGGTTGAACCTAATCCTGCTAGTGATCACAATCCTCTTATTGCTTCCTTGCACGTAACGGCACTAATGGGCAATGGTGACGAATGCCCACTAAAATATAACCTCAATCAGGGGGTGAGACTAAAATGAAGCAAAATAAATGCTTCACAAGTTGAGGAGGATATGGTTAAATCTAACCTAAGTCAAGTTATGACATGTTTATCCGACGATTCTACCCCGGATGTGGTCATACAGTGCTTTGAAGCGATCTGTAAAGATGTGGCCAAAAATTTGACAAGATCAGTGAGAAGAAGGGAAACACAGGAAACAAGATGGTTTAATACGGAGTGCTCTAGAGCACAAAAAGATCTTAAGAAGGCCTTGCACGTAGTTCATCGTGATAAGGAATTAATTAGGAATGCGAGACAAACTTATAAACGTGTAATTGGGCTTAGGAAGGATGAATTGAGAAGACTAGCATGCGAAGATCTTGAAAGAGCTAGCGCCCTCAAGTACTCTAAGGACTTTTGGGAAGTTATAAATCGTCCCCTTTTTTCAAATGACGCAAGGAACATGGATTCGACAATAACAGGGAAAGCTTGGGAATCCCCTTTCTCAAATATATTCAACCCGAAAGGTGTTTCACCTCAAGATCAAAGAGATAAAATAGTAATTAATTTACAAACCGCGAACCAACTTAGCTCATCCATTTCTCTTGGCGAGGTTGAAGATGTATTGGCAAAGGGTATTTCCTCAAAAGCCCCGGACCCAGTCGGGGTGCCCCTGGATTTGTTCAAAGGCAATCCCCAATTATGGGCACCGTTGATGGTTAATGTTTTTAAAGCAGCAATAGTGGGTCGCATTCCTAGTTCATGGAAAGAGGCAGTGGTGGTACCGATATATAAAAAAGGCAACAGGAACGATCCTGCATGTTACAGGCCTATTTCTTTAATCGATGCTACATGCAAAGTCCTGGGGAGGGTAATTCTTGCTCGCCTCGAGTCGTGGGCCAACGCCTCTGACCTTATATCCAACACACAATATGGCTTCAGGAGGGGAATGGGAACAATTGAACAATGTCTCAATCTGTCTCTAATCATGGGTAAGTACATGAAGGCCAAGGGGGGATCAATCCACCTGGCTTTCATGGACTTATCCAGTGCTTTCGATACAGTTAGCCAGGGGAAGTTGTGGACACTCATGGAAAAAATGGACTTCGAGGAAGCCCTTATTACCCTGTTGCGCAGGTTGCATGCGTCCACCACTGTCTCTATCCGGTACGGCCCTGGAGGAGAGAAGCCCATTGCTTCTACAGAGGGAGTTCAACAGGGCTGTATCTTGGCCCCTTTTTTATTTCTTTTATACACAAATGGTGTGGAGGCATTTTTATTAGAGCAGCAATTGGATTTCCCTAGTATAGGAGGTAAATCGGTTCCCTTAATGTCATATGCTGATGACACGGTTTTGATGGCTCTACCGGCCAACAGCCTCCAAAAAGCCTTGAATGCCTTTACTGATTTTATGACAGCTCTCGACCTAAAAGTAAATTTGAGTAAATCTTTTATTATGGTATGTGGTCCTAAACACACTAAAACGAGAACATTTTTGGTAAAGGAAAAGATCATTGACAAGGTACCCAATTTTACATATTTGGGGAATGTTTTTAATAACAAATTGAATTGGAATCATCTGATCGTAGCCAGGGTTCAACATACCAGTAGAATCGTAGAGGAACTGTTCCGCTTTGCTTGCAAGCTGGGACATAAGCCGGTGCCAGAAATGTTAACGTTATACAAATCAAAATGCCTGTCAGTAGCAACTTACGGGGCAGGAGTATGGGGTCATCATAAAAGCAGCCAGATACAGATTTTGGAAAATACATTTTTAAAAAGATTGTTGATGATTCCTATTAGTTCTCCTACAAAATGTTGCCACTCGGAAGTGGGGCTGGATTATGTAAAAGATAGAGTAAATATCGCCCCACTGATTCTATGGGGAAAAGTTTGGAGCTCAGAGGACCTATTATTCTCTAGGGCTATCCTTAGAGATTGCATGAATTCGGAAAAGGCTCTGTCTATTCCCTGGCTTTGCTATGTCAAAGATACTTTTAATAAGATTGGCTTAGGACACTACTATGATAATCCTGATAGCATACAATCTAATATGAAACTGATTATAAAAAATGCATATTATAATGAATTAAGAACGTCCAACTAGGTCGATGATACACTAACTCATGGGTCTTTATGCCATCAGCAATTTTACTTGTCTTTTACAATCACGTTTCCTTATGACAAGGCTTCGCCTTTGCACATTGCACTTTCTCGTGGCTTTCCCTAAACAAGCAAGTTGGTGTAAGAGGATGACTCCCTGCCCTTGTAATAATTCAGCCCAACAAAGCACAATGTACTTTATGCTGTTTTGCACACTTTATAAAGATCGGAGGGCATGCTTTATTAAGCCTCTTTTGAAGGAAATTCGCCCTTGCTCTTATCAAGAAGGTTTTAATCATTTACGATCTTTATCTACTGCTGCTATTTGCAGCGCTGTGCTTAGCTTCATTAGAACCGCTCTATTAATAAGGAAACGGTATGAACTGTGAAAGGGAATAGGTCTCGAGTGACTTTAGGTTTTATATATGTTACAGAAATCTGTGATAGAATGACAAGATGTTGTGTATTTTTTAAAATTTGTGCTGGGGGAGTAAGAGCAATGGAGGTGAAAATGTTCTTTTAACGTAGGAAAATGGTACTCAAACATTTTGAATTGTGAATCAATATATGTATTTTATGTCAATTCTCGTATAAATTCTTTTATGACTATTTAACAATTTTATGTATGTATGGTATACTTTTATGATTCACATGAATCGAATAAAAGTCATTTGAACTTGATTCAAATATTACAGCCAAATTAGTGAAGGATTCCAAGACACGGTTGATGACACACGTTTCATCATTACACCATTTTAAAGGCTGTGAATCAAGAAATATAGCGTTTTACATAGTTTGTTGTGATGGCACAGGGATAATATGTTGGTCTGAATAGTACCGTAGATCAGAGAGTGTGTGAACTGCACAATAGATGTGTCCAAAAAAGAGTTCAATGGTAAGTGAGTGTTTATGAAGCCCATGATGTCAATTCAGGACAGTGGGTGATGGAGAAAAGAACATGGGTGGTGATATTAAGAACACCTGTGCAGAACCAAAGCCCAAAATGATAGCTCATGCCTAGGAAGTGACGAAAATAATCAATACGATGAAACATGAGAAACCATAATAGCAACTGACTATGCAGGGCCTCCACAAAAGAGGAAGCTCACATACCGCATGCTGACCATGATCAAAAGCATCCAATTTATTAATGCAGTCAACCCCAAGGGCATTGCACACAGCCAGTATTAAATAAAAGGGGATGTGCTGGTGCGTGTGACTCTTCTGATAGTAAGACCAGAATACACAGCTATTAAAACGACCCTAAGGCCAATTGTCACTACATACGTAAAGCTAATGAGACATGATATCATCAAAGGTAGTAGAAGTGACCCAAGGTACTGAATAATGCCAGGTAATATGCACTGAGGTGGAGTTGAAAAGACTCCAATACTATACGCAGTAAGAAAATGTGGCGCATCTTACCCGCAATACTTCCCACAGAACAGGCAAAATGTATAATGAGTTACAGTCTTGCGGGCAGAATCTGAGAAGATATGGCACATCCTGAATATTACACAAGTGTCTAATGCCACTGTGAAGTAACGGCTCAAAATGGCACAAACGCCCCAGCAGTGGCTCTATTCATGAATCTGATATCAAACTTTAAAAATACTTATACCTAACCATGAGAGTAGGTATATCGAAGTAAAGCTGAGATTTCCTGTAACCTTCAACATCTATTTAAGTCAATCTGAAAAGTAGAGATGAGTAAATTACAAATAAGAAACATCCTACTTGGAAATGAATGATGTTTTAATGTGTGTGTAGACAAGATCAACTCGGTATTGCCCCATAAAACTCAGTTTGTGGTGAAAAAGCCACATATACCTTATATTCAGTAACACATGCCACAACCCCATGTGAGTAGTGGCAGAACAAGAATATCGCAAATCTGGCCATGATAAGCCTACGATGAAAAAAGGGAGAATGCCAGTTGTAGTGAAACCATATAATGGAGAGTGAACGCAAATGTAAAATTGTGCAAAAAACGTGACAAGCGCTCACCTTCAAGTATTTATATGTCCCATGAGGGCAAAACTGCTAATGTGACAAAAGACAGGCATGTGTTCTACCAACACAGCCTTTATGCCAGCCCAGTCATGACCATAGAAACAAGATTAGGCACAGAGAGTGACCCAGTGTAAGAAGAAAACACAACCGCCAGCTTGGTCTGCGTGCCCCACAGAATGCTACCTCTAGAATGAAATGGAATGAAAGGCAGCGGATGCACAAAACTTATATTTAGGAGAATGTTTGTAAAAAAAAGTGTCCCAAATGTCAGTGCCAGCGGCATAACAATATATTCTAATCAGTAAAGAGGATTTAATAAGTAAAAGTACCTAGGTGCATGCAAACTGGGAACAAGGTCAAAGGGGTTATAGTTAGGACCATGTTTGCACAGGAAAAGCATTTTTTGACTTGCCTACAACTTTGGCGCCATTTGACGAATCTTCACAAAATGCCCCAGTGATTCTAGTTGTGCATGGAAAGTTTCGTGACAATCCATCAAGCGGGGGCTGACAAAAAGGGGGGGCAAAAAAAGAGTGTTTCCCATGTTATTTTCAATACAGTCTTTAGACACACATGCAGCCCGAACTGATGGACAGAATTACACCAAATTTACCAGACAGCTAGCTTGTATTCCGCAGGTTGTGCTTTTTGTTATTTGGTGTAAATCTGTTCAGTAGTTTGCAAGATATTAAAGGAAATCCAAATTTGTATATCTGGGCAGAGCGTAGGCACAGGTCTCAGGGTGGGATGTGATTGTCTGTCAGCACTTCAACCAGGAAGTGCTGGCAGCAATCTTGGGACCAATATACATGATAGCTCCCTATTGAAATGCATTGTAGTGAATGGCAGGTTTTGAGGGTCATAAATTGGAGCACAAATAAAGGTTGTGTCAGGATTCCTGCCACAGCTCACCTCTCTTGACTATCACAATATACTAGCATGACTCATATCATTCCTTCCAACACTTCTGCATGAACAAACATCTTGTGCCCTAACGTTTGACCATAATACATGATGTTGGTAATAGCTAGCTGCAGCTGGTGTTTCCCGGTTTGTTTGAAAAGGCTTAATAGCTTTTACAAAGGTTTTACCATGCATATGCAAGGTCAGGTTTCAGGCGCCATGGAAACATCCAGAAAATCCACCAGAATAAGCATCAAGCAACCAGAATGGATGACCTTAATGTGCACCTTCTGGAAAACAGCCCTCGACAAATGAAACCCCTGCACCTGTTCCTTGCTATAATCAATTAAAGCACGAGCTTTGCGAACATCCGAAAACACCTTCTAGAAGGCAGCCCTCACCAAATGAACCATCTGCGCCTGTTCCTTGCTATAATCAATTAGAGCACAAGCTTTGAAGGCAGCCCTCACCAAATGAACCATCTGCGCCTGTTCCTTGCTATAAGCAATTAGAGCACGACCTTTGCGAACATCCGAAAACACCTTCTAGAAGGCAGCCCTCACCAAATGAATCATCTGCACCTGTTCCTTGCTATAAGCAATTAGAGCATGACCTTAGCGAACATCCGAAAACACCTTCTAGAAGGCAGCCCTCACCAAATGAACCATCTGCACCTGTTCCTTGCTATAAGCAATTAGAGCATGACCGTTGCGAACATCCGAAAACACCTTCTAGAAGGCAGCCCTCACCAAATGAACCATCTGCACCTGTTCCTTACTATAAGCAATTAGAGCACGACCTTTGCGAACATCCGAAAACACCTTCTAGAAGGCAGCCCTCACCAAATGAATCATCTGCACCTGTTTCTTGCTATAAGCAATTAGAGCAGGACCTTTAAGAACATTTTAAAGCAGTCTTATTTAAAGACCGTCCACACTCCTCTTCGCTTAGCCTCCTCGCCTGCCACTTACCTGTTTCCCAGCTTCCAGGGCTCTGTCTTCCAAGCTCCCTTGAGCCTCCCGCTAATACCTTACCACAAAAAACGGCCCACATTAGTCTCGCACCTGGATGGAAAAAAGAACGAGATGAAAAGGAGAGGTGCATTAACAGACTTGATTTTACTACACGCTGGGCTCAGTTGCAACCTCGTGTTGCAAACAAAGGTTTCCAGTGTTTTTGTTCAACTTGTACCTACTGTTGCCAGGGCTCTGCCAGAGAGAGCGTGGGTGAAGCTAACCCGGTCCAAATTTGCTTGTGGGTTTGATGCTGAAATCATACTCACTACAGCTATGAAAAATGTTGATAAAGGAGCCCCTATGCACAATCTAAATAAAAACAAAAAAGCAACAAAAATAAAGGTTGGTTGAGATTTGAAAAGCTTTCATGAGGTGATACCTTAAGAGACAGAGTTAATATTAGACTAAAGCCCTATTATTTGTTTGTTTATAGGTACTGTATCTGCCGGTACCATTCATCAGCGTGGTGTAAATGCCTGCTGCAGTGTTGCTGTTGAGTAGACGAGCCATCACCCTGGGATTTGCCACCGGAGCAGTGTCTCCTCCTGTAAACCGAGGGCAAGTCTCGGAAGGATTTGGGAACTAGTGTTGCCACCCCATTGGAAACATCTGGGATCCTGGTAGGCAGCTTATGACAGGGTGATAACAGATTTTAGCTACAATATAAATCATTTGTTGATAGTACCTGACTAATTTTAGGAATTGTGGTGAATTCTAAGGTAATTTTACCCTATGAAAAGGCCTTCTCCAGGGAATTCATGAATCATGTTTGAAGGAAAACTGTTTTCTCTTGATTTTTTCATAGAGGTTATGGAAGGTGCTCCAGAAGCTAAAATGAGAGCCTATTTTCTGTAAATTCACACTATCTTTCTCAGCCATATGAAAATGAAGGCTTACATTCTCAGTAAATCATGTACTTCCAACAGGAGCAGCCTGTCAGCTGATTCCCTTTGTTCTTCTGCAGCCTCCCAGAGTGTTCTAAAGAACACCTAGAGCACTATCAGTCTTACTTATGATAAAACTGTGGCATACTTGAAGCCATCTTGATTGAATCAAACTGGTAGAACTTAAAAACAATTAATTTTGAAAGGAACAAAATAGAGGTTGCATTTTGTCATAAAAATTAGGGTTATTGCTGTTGAAAGAAAAAATAGGACACATTTTAAGTGAGTTCTTAAATATCTTCCTCTTCTATTTTGTTAAAACATTCTGAAATGTAGCCTGAAACATGCCCTTTGAACACCACCAACAGACTGCCAGTTAACCCCCTGGTGATCAGCAGCTTTACTACAGTGTTCTAATGAGCAACTAGTGTGCTAACATTCTGAATTTATGCCAAAAGTGTGGCACATCTGAACGTCATCTTGCTGGAATCAAAATGTAAAACTGAAAGCATTTTCTACTAAGGGTACTGCAGTAAATGAGGAGATTAGGGAGCTTCATAACAAATGAGTCTCCCAAGATGGCCACCAGAGCCCAAATGTAGCACAAATATAATCCGGATATAGCCCAAGATTAGCCCAATGGCAGAAGTGTGCAAAACGCTTAATTTGTTTGATTTTTTGCAGTTTTATATAGAGCAAACTTGACCCGAAAGTATTAGAGTGCTATACATATGCATCAATTACATAACGCAAGGACACATTCATTTTGGTCTCTAGGCATGGGGAGATTAAGTGATTTGTTTTTTATAACCTTTATTTTTATTTTGCAACACAATGGGTGCACATTGTCTGGCGAGCGGGCATTGAGAGACCATCCACAGCAGTATACACAGTGGAAAAAGAGACAACAGGGCAGCCGACTTGCAATCATGCATAGTTTGAAAATTAGAGGCCTGGGGATGATTCCCTAAGGGGATGCCCGATTAATCCTGTTCCGACCCACTGCTGGCCAGCTCTGAGTCATTCTGTTTGCTCTCAGCTCTTTGTGTTGTTAAGAGGTCCCTACAGAGCACTCTCCAAGTCATGAGATCCTTAGCTAGTTTCTCGTCCCTCCTGCTAGCCTTCATGTGTACTTCTTCAGCCATCGACTATTCGCGCACGTCCCTCCACCAATCAGTCATCAAGGGAGAGCGCCTATCCATCCACACAATGGCAATTCTGTGTCTCGCTAGAACCATGAGTAATTGCAGAAATTTGTAGGTCATTTTGCGAGTGTTAGGCCTTGGAATCTGCCCCAGTAGGCAGTGGAGTGGGGTGGCCTCGATCCGAAGGCTGGTTCAAGTCCACCCCCTCCACCCCACATCTAGGACAGGCATCATCATGGTACGGGTCTATGCAACGATGTCTTGCCAGGGTCATATAGACGCGGTGCAGATAATTAAAGTGTATTAAATTTAGGCCTGGGTGTAGTTTGTGGAGTTTCGCTACGCAAAACTCAGTGAAATGACAAACTCCACGGAGTTCTGCAAGTGGCGGAGTGCAGTGCGAATGCACTGATCTTCCTGCCGCTCAGCTAGAAATTCTACCTGAGCGGCAGCTCGTGCTCGCCCACTTACCGTTTGCCAGTGCCAAACGCCTTGCATGCCTGTTCGTAAGAAATAAAGGCCTCATTCAGGTACAAGTCCGCCAGGACCTGACATCCACCCTCCCTCCAGGCCTGGAACGACATGTTCCCCATCATCTTTCGTACGGGAGCCAGGGACCACACACTCAGCTCCTGGTAGAACGGTGCATGTGTGAGAACGCGCTCCAAAAATATCTGCCACACAGTCACGGTCTGCCTGACCACGTATGGTAAGTCACCTTCAGCACATGTCCCCTCCATCTGGGTGGCCAAATGCCTCTCCAACTGGGCTCCCCTTCCAAACTAGCGCTTTTCCCAATTGTGTCCTTTATCAAGCCATCGAGCTGTGTGCTGTAGGTGTGCCGCATAATAATCTTCTAGGCTTCTAGGCCCCCATCCTCATAGTGCCTCGTTAAGACCTGCATGGCTACCCTGCTGCGATGACCTGCCCAGTAGAGAGCCACCAGTAGGGTGCTCAGCTGCTTAAACAACCTCATAGGAATGTTGCACAGTGAGCTTTGGAGCACATATAGGCAGCACGGGAGGGCAACCATCTTGGGCACCACTACTCGTCCCAGGAGAGATAGCAGTAAGGTGTTCCAGAAAGCCACCGACCGATTCAAGGAGTCGACCACCCCAGTCACATGCAGTCGTAACAGCTGTGGGTCCACGAGGGCAACGTGTACGCCTAGGTATCTGAAGTGTCCAGTCTCCCAGCGCAGACCCCTCCCGGGAGGTTCTACTGTGGCAGTGCTGCCATACCGGCCAATGGGAAAAGCAAAGACTTGAGCCTATTTAGGTGTAGGCCAGAATAGTCAGCAAACTCGTCCATTAGCTTCAGTAGCTTAGGGACCGCCACACAGGGAGACGCGATGTAGAACAAAGCATAATCAGCATACAATGATATTAGATGAGTGCTTTCCTCAAAGTGGATCCCCCACTGCTCGAGTTCACGTCGTGCCCACACCGCCATGTGCTCAATGGCCAGGGCAAATAGTAAGGGAAGTGATTTGCCCAGGATGTTGAGTTGACGCGTAAACCCGAGCCTGGTTCCCCAGTTGCAAAGTCTGCAGCTCTGGCCATAACGCTACATTCTCTCCCCTAAGTGCAACATATAATCAAGTGATCAACTGCATAAAAAAAATAAAAATAGCAAATAATTTAAAAGTGCTTTTTCACTTTTTGAGAGCTTGTACAATATGTCCTCAATTTAGTTTTTTAGAGCACTAACCCTCTCATGGGGGAGGATTCAGAGGCAACAAGTTGAGCACACTGGGTAGGCAGGAGGGACAGTGGCAGCACAACAGACCATGGAGGGCAGGGGAAAGGGTGGCAGGGCGACAACCCAACCATGCAGAACAGGCAAGAGAGGCTGTGGCAATACAAAAGACCACTGAGGGCAGAAGTACCAGGCAGTGCCAGTACAACCATACATGCCAACAGACCAGATTCAGGGAGGAGACTCCCAACGTTTTTAAGCCAAATAGGGCTTTATTTTATCTGTCACCTTCCTAAAATCTACTGTTTTTCATTGTAAGTCAATGAGAAAAATCAATCACCAGGCTTTTTTCAAAATCTCCCCTGCAAAAAGGGCCAAGTCCAACACAAATCATTTCATGTCAGTCCAATGCAGAGATTAAACATTTAGCTCCAGTTTCAAGCCTACAATGATGGAAGTGTTGACACATAACATACTACAAACCACAAGGGTATGCTCCCAATGCGAGATGATTCCACACCAAATGAGTATGTTAAAGTAATCTCTACCCACCATCATGGGGAAATGTCAACCAACATGGCCACATATCTATGCCAAGAAAAGAAAGAAACATGCATTATTATGAAGGGATTAGTGCCCTAATGTTATGGAGGGCCAGAGGTTCTAAGAGAAGAGTAGGACATTGCATGAAATACATGTTACTAATCATCATAACACATTGTGGGTCCAAATACTACAAAATTGGGGACTGGGATCACATAGTCCATTGAAAATGTCCTGAGGAGGTCAAAACCCAGTAACACAAAATAATAATAAAATAAAAATTAGAATTTTTATCTGACGGTGCTCCACCTGCTCATGCCTTCAAAGAAAAGGATAGGGAACCCAAGTACGTGTACCCACTCACATCTAGTGGGCCCCTTCCTTTCCTCCTGAAATCAAAAAAGATTGGAACAATTTAAATATAGTCAATATTAAAACCACGATGTGTACAAAATATACAAGTACTCAGATAGAAGGCACCATGAGAGAGGATACGTGTAGAGGCTAACGGGGCTCCCCCAACCAATGATAGGAGAAAACATAAAACCCATAATACACAGGGAAAAACATCAGTGAACATAAGAACAGCAAGGGAAATAATCTGAGAGGAATCAGGACTCATCTCAAAGGTGAACCCCTAATTCCTCATCCAGGTTGAGCCCTTATGGGCTCCTAGTTTGTAAATCAATGATGTACCTGGATTTTCTCTTTCTGAGCTTGAATACGCTATCTCCCACGACTGCTGTTAGGTATCTGTTCAATGGCGTAATATGTCAAAAAAGAGCTATTGGGGAAGTGTTTGTGACCGAAGTGTTTGCTACAGGGTAATGCGAGTCATTGTTGGTGATGGCCTTCATGTGTTCTAGCACTCTTTTCTTGGCCATGTGCGTGGTGCTACCCACATATCTCAGTTAACAGGGACACTCCAGGATATATACGACAAGCGTAGAACTGCATGGAAGGAATTGAGAGATAGTTTTGGTGGTATTCCAGTTAGCAGTTGCAAATTCCTTGCACATTACACTATTCTTACATGCCTTGCAATGTACACATGGGACGACCCTTGGAGATTATGCGCCTTCACCTGTGAGGGTATCGTGATATCACTATGTACCGGAAGATGTCTAAGGCTGCGTCCCCTCCTATAGGTGATTCTGGGACTCTCATGGACAGTGTGTCCTATAATAGGGTCGCTTGTAAGAAAATACTACTTTTTGGCCAAACTTTTTCGAATATCTTTGGAATTGTTATTGTATGTAAGGATAATCTTAGTTGTCTCATCATTCTTGTCATTTTTGTCAGTAGTAGGATTGAACAAAGACTGAGCTCTAGTTACTTTACTGACTTTGTTTATGGCTGTATCAAGAACCCACTGAGGATAGCCTCTCTCTCTGAACCTCTTGTACATGGTAGATTGTTCTGTTGCGAAGGCCTCATCCATATTGCAATTAAGTCTGGCCCATAGCAATTCACCAAATGGAATACTCCATTTGATGGTATCCGGATGGCTGCTGAGGGCATGTAAAATACTATTGCCCGCGGTTTCCTTGCGGAAATGTTTAGTATATATCATCATCTGTAGGATCTCTATTCTGACATCCAAATAATCTATGGTAGTACTACTCATGTTATGTGTAAGAGTGAGATTGATGATGTTCTTGTTGAGTTTCTCAATAAACTGGTTAGCTTCTTCTTCTGTCCCTTTCAAGATGATGTACAGGTCATCAATGTATCTGAACCAGAGGATGACCTGTTTAACCTCTGGGAAGTTTTCACTGTCATTAAATATTTCTTCCTCCCACAAGCATAAGATCAGGTTTGTAAAACTTGGTGCAAAACAAGTTCCCATGGCGGTCCCCAAACGCTTGCTTGAACAGGGAACCATCAAAGAGAAAGATGTTATTGGTTAAGCAATGTTCAATCATGGCGAGAATCATATCAGTGTAGGCTTTGTATTTAACATGCCTCGTTCCCAAAACATTTCTGCATGTTCTGATACCTTATTGATGATCTATGGTAGTATATAGAGAATTAGCATCTAAGGTAATCAGGATAAAGTATTTTTTCGAGTGGATACCCTTGAGTTTACCCAAGAAATCTTTAGTATCCCTAACATGGGAGGTAAGGTTAGATACCGAGTCTCTCAGAAAATGATCCACATATTTCGAAACATTTTCAAGGACACTCCCTCTAGAAGAAACAATTGGCCTCCCTGGTGGGTTGATAGAATCTTTGTGAACCTTTGGGAGTAAATACAGCACTGATAATTTGGGAAAGTCTTTTTTCAAAAATCAGTATTCCTCCCACTGTAGTATACCCCTGTCCTTCCAATCTGGTAGTTTACTCCAAATGTCAATCACACTGACAGTGTATATCTCCTTGTTGACCATAATATAGAATGTTTTATTAACTTAGTGCTCAAGGTGCTTCTGTGGTGTACATCTCCCTAGTGAGCAATACAATGTTCCCTCCTTTATTGGCTGGACGTATGAATATACTAGGGTCTTCTGATAAAGACTTCTGTGCACTCTTTTTGGTAAAAGTAAGATTATGTACTGGACTGTCTTTAAACCATTTTTTATGGCAAAATTTGATGAGGTTTTGTGTAACCATATCATGGAATATATATATATATTACATCACTCATGACATGGTCAGTGACATCACTGATGACATCACTGATGACATCTAAAAATGACATCACTGATGACATCATCCACGTGATAATCTGATGCAGCTCCTCACACCCTAATATAACCTTTGATACACCCAATCTAAATTACAGAGTGCCATTCGCAAAACCATAGACACTCCAACACCAATAACTACATACCCACTCACTGATTCTTAGGTCTACACACACTCACCCGTACAGTCACTCATACTTATGGTCACTCAGTACAGGACTATCATATGCACTCTTACTCCTATATAGACACTCAAACACCGCCACTCATCCATAGAGGTACTCACACACCTAGTCAGTCATGCAAATAATTAAACACACTGCCATTTACTCACCTATACAGTTATACACACACCAGCTCACTTAATCATACAAATACTAGCACATTGTTACGCTCTTATACAATCACTGATACAAGCACACACTCATCCATACAGCCACTATCACAATCACTCACTCTCGCTTATAGCTATTTATATACTCCAATACACATATATACTGCCTTTCACATATGTAGTTACTCACACATGTACCACTGGGACATACATTCACTCACTAACACACTCTTACACACACTTACCCACCCATACAGTCTATCACAGATGCACTCTTGAAACCATCCACCCAGTGAATCACCCACTCACACATCTATGCACAGTCGCACACACCCCATCCACACAAACACTCAGGCACCCATACAGATACTCATAGAACCAATCAATAACCCATATAGACACTCATGTAGCTATTCGCAAATCCATGCATCCACTTACACCACAACAGACGGATACAGACATTCACACAGTTTAGTCACTAACCCATGCATTCAGTAAGATACGTTTAATCACTCACTTGTAGAGTCAGTCACGCACATACTAAATCATCCATTCAGACACTTATACACCCACTCATTCTTCAATACGCCTTTCCCTATATATATTAAACATATTTAAACTTTACAGAAACACACAGTCACTGGATGATGTCATCAGTGATGTCATTTGAGATGTCATCAGTGATGTCATCAGTGATGTCACTGACCATGTCATGAGTGATGTAATATGTGACGTCATCAGCAGTGCATTGCGGGCGCGAGTTATAGTTAGCTGAACTAACTATAACGGGGAATTTCACTGGTTTTGTACGAGTGCAATGTCCAACTAACTATAACTGTCCCTAAAACCTATGGTTTTTTCAGTGAATATATATATATATACACACACACACACACACAGGCACACACACACACACACACACACACATATATATATATCGGACCAATATCGACTCAATACTGGTGCAAACTGTGGGAGTAATTTCAAAAGAAATAAACTTGGTGGAACGCCGTTTGTCCTTCGGAATGTTTGGGCCAATGGGGCTTGAGGAGGTAGCTGCTGGGGATAAAAATAACTCCGGCAGTGGGCAAGTGCTAGAGAGTCATAGTAGTAGTGAGGTCTTGGATGAACCCTCCCATAGGCACGCCCCTCCTGTGCCAGAGGTTGCTTCCTCTACCATGCTCTCCCTCTCCCTAGGTCGTTCACCAGCTGCAAAGTGGAAAAAGATGTGTCAAACAGCTGCAGGTGCTAGCTTAAGTCCACGTGCTCCTTCTGGTCCTGATGGCACTGGGGATAGCGCTAACCTTGCTTCATTTGGTGACACTTTTTGGCACCAGTCTTGTGAAAATTGCTAGATTCACTAACATTTTTATTGTCGCCACTCAGGGAGAAATTCGATATACTGAAAGGTAAAATTGAGAAAATAACCTCTCTTTGTCAGAACATATCAAATTCTATTGTAATGGAGGCGCTCCTTTTGACCCAGGGGGCTAATAAGTCTACTTTTAATTCAGGTCCTACTCGACCAACTGCTTGGGCTTCTTCTAGAGCTGGTATAGGTTCAGGGTTAGCTTCTGAGGCACCCATTGCAGGCTGTGTACAAGGGGCTGACCGAGGCCTCCCACTTATGAGCAACCGGCTATGCTACCACCTACTATGTATAATCCCCAACAGGATCAATTTCCCCCTTTAGCTACCCAGACTCTGTTTCCACCAGTTAGTCATCATGTAACTAATGACAGAGAAACCCCCTGTGATCCAGTGACGATTTATTTACCACCAGCTTGCTGCCACTACGTGACAGTTTTGGTTAATGTCCTCCCTCTGAATCCTGGATCAAGTAAAACCCCAGTGACTTGAAGAACAAGTCGTCCATTGGCAAAACACGAACCAAATATTTCCATCTAGTAGAGCGCACCAAATATTGCTAAATAGGAGAGTGGGATGGATTGGGCTGCTAAAGAAAAATTTCAAGGGGGATTCAAACAACCGAGATTTGCTGTGGAAACTTTGGCATGGTCAATGCCATCTACCTCATTTGCCAAGAAGATGACTATATTTCCATTGGGTTTTTCTATCGCCATTTATGCAGTTCTGAATCAGGATATCACGCCAAGCTTAATCCTCCAAGGTTGACTGGCGCAACCCCCATTTCTATTCCCCTTTAGCCATGTCCAATAGATTCCACGAGCTGAACTCACTGCAAGATATTGACTGACTCACACACACAGCACCAAGACCACTTTGGTCACAGTGAAAGACCGTATTAGATATTCTCTTGACAATAACATCCCCTCACAATTTGTGCTATTGGACCTCCCCACAGCATTCAGTACTGTTTCTCATTCCAGAATGTTTCTGAGATTACAGGAGGCAGGAATTCATGGGACAGCATTCTCTTGGTTCAAGGACTTTTAACTTACTGCTCCCAAACTATTACCTTAGGATCTTATTGATCACACATCTTGAAACTTGACAAAGGTGTGCCACATGACTTTTGCTTGAGCCCGACGCATTTTAAAATCTACGTAGCCCCCCTTGCCAACCTCGCTCAAATGTTTGGCTTTCTACTTCTGTCATATGCTGATGACATGCAGCTGATATTTACTCTTGATCAAGGTCTAAATAATGTTAAAGCTCGTTTCCCAGCGGGTATGATAGCTATTACATCTTGGATGACAGAGATTTGTCTCCAACTGCATGCCAATAAAACAGAAATCATGCTATTGGGTAAAGAACATTCAGAGAGGAAAACACTAGTCCAGGTACTTGTCATCAGTCACTTGGACTAATGAAACACTCTTTTGGCTTCTCTAAATGAGACTGCCTCAAAACAAATTACAAGTTGTTCCAAATACGGCAGCAAATTTAATTTATAATCTTCCAGCTAGGACGGCCTTTGCTTCTCTTCTGCGCATGCTTCATTGGCTGCTGATTCGCAAAAGAATAATTTTTAAGGTATGTTGCCTAACTTACAAGTCATTGCAGGGAAATGCATTAAGCTACCTTTCTACAAAGATTGCCCACTATTATCCTTGTAGAGCTTTGAGATCTAAAGATAAAGCCTTGCTCTCAGGAGGCAGATACTTTTCTTACCTGCCCCCTACTGTGGAACAAGTTCCCACTACATATATGCCAATGTGCAGATCATTTCAAATTTAAAAACATTATAATTCAAGGTCTAATCAGTCTGCTCCTGTGCTTATAAGCTGTGCTGCACCGAGATACCCCTCCCTGGGTGATTTGTGCACATTATAAATTAAATTAAGATAACTCAACTACAGAAGTTTTTGCCTATTGACGTGTTGTGAAGAAAGCAGTGGAGGCAACATGATGGATTCTGTTGTAGACCGGCCCAATAATAATTTACTGGGTATAATCAGATCGGACAACTATTCAGTAAATTGTAACTCTAGGCCCACTGCTATTAACAATGTAGTTAATTCTAGTCCAAATCATTTGCTTACTAACGAGTCTTGTAAGAATATTACCTGCCAAGAATTTGATGGTTACTACAAACTTGCAACATGGAATGTGGGCGGGTGATGCTAAGGTTTACTTGATGCTAAGGTTTACTGATGCTAAGGTTTACTCTAAAATTCTGTCAACACGCTTGGCGCCCTTTTTGCAGAATTTGGTATCCGCACAACAGCATGGATTTGTGCCAGGCAGGGACACGGTTGCACACATTAATACTGCTATAGCAGCATTTGACGTGGCAGGGAAAGTGAAGGAGCAGATTGGCATGATTATGTTAGATGCCCAAAAAGCCTTTGATTGGGTCACCTGGGAAGCACTCTGGAAAGAGAATGTGGGGAGAGAATGTGGCCTAACGGCTAGGGCTGTCGACCTCGGAGCTGGGGAACAGTGTTCAAGCCTTGGCAGGTACGCTCAACATTCTGTGATTCTGGGCAAATCACTTAATGTCCCAGTGCCTAACAAAAATGAATGTGTCCGTCTGTAACATAACTGACGCTCATGTAAAGTGCTCTGATACCTTCGGGTCTAGTTCGCACTAAATAAAACTCCACCAAGAAAATAGTAATGGCAATATTCGGACTCAGAACCCGGTATATTGCTATGACTCAAAAGCTATATAATAATCCTGCTGCAAAGGTTATGGTGGGTGGTATTTCCTCTTTTCAATTCTGTATACATAGAGGTACACATCAGGGATGCCCTCTTTCCCCTCTACTGTTTGCTCTATATATCGAGCCACATATAAGGCATCTCTTATGTAATAAAAGCATACAGTCAGTAAAGCTGAATGAAATAGAGTTGAAAATCATGGAGTATGCCAATGACATTGCAATATTTGCTACCAATCCACTGGTCCGATTATATCAGAGGAAACTGAATCAATTGGTTGTTTTTCTTGCTATAAGCTAAATCTTAAATAATCAAGATGAATGAATCACTTAGGTGGTTTCCAGAGTCTCTTGGAAATTTTTGATGAAGACCCTCAGCCACACTGTCATGGCAGCGGAATATCTTGGTTCTCCACTAATTTGGTTAAGTGGGATGACTCATCATATGGTCTTGGCACCTGAGTGTCCTGTTCTCCAGGTGCTCATTATCTTCCACCAGGAGGGAGACTGTATGGTGTGCGATAGTCGTGAGTGGGAAGAGTGATGGAATAAAAATTATTAAAAATATCTTCTCTCCTTTGTAGTGTGTTTTTATTTTCACAGGGGAGGGATGAGGTTGAAAAAGTGGGCGGTGCTTTATTGGATGATTATAGGTCCAATGCACCTGGTGTGTGGTCGGTCGGCATGTTTCAGCCTTAGTTGCCCATATAGGTCAGCAGGCTTTCTTCAGGACCAGAGGATTCAGCCGTCTCAGCTATTGATGGGCTGTGTATGTGCTATGTAAGGTAAGTGGATTTGCTCACCCTGTGAGAAGTTGGCCTGGCATATGCTATCCACTAATTATAGTGGGCACCTTGCACCAGTCCAAATCGACTCTTATGGTAGATAGGTTAAAGACAACCTTATTGAAAGCTATCCTAGTGGTAGCTATGGAGAGCAGCCTTCAGGCTAAGTCTTGAAGGAATGTAAAGCAGCTTGTTTTACCAGTCTATAATCTCTTGAGTGACCAAATGAAAGAGCACCACACCAGGTATATATTCAAAATATATGTATTTATTACTAAACACACCCCTCTAGTCTCTTTATGAGGCTAGAGTTCGAAGTACATAGGTTATAAGATCTTAAATTACAGTAATAGCACAAATACACGTTTGGGCCCTAGGGGCGTACCAAACCATATACCAATAAAGTGGTATGCGAACCACGACTGAACTAGACACTAGGCCTAGAGCCTCTAGAAGTGCTTGGACCACAAGGAACCACCCAAGGTAGTGACACAGGGGACCCACGGGAGACGCGTGCAGTGTAAATACACAACCGCGATACGCCGTTAATTTCTATGGAGAAAGTCGGGATCGGGAAAATAGAGGAAAGGGACACTTAAAAGAGGACTAGGACAAAACCCTTTGAGATCTAGGACT
Organism: Calotriton arnoldi; assembly: GCA_963921515.1. Lineage (NCBI taxonomy): Eukaryota > Metazoa > Chordata > Amphibia > Caudata > Salamandridae > Calotriton > Calotriton arnoldi. Next base: position 21,694 of record CAWUFW010018633.1, on the reverse strand, counting down.
TTGAAGAGTCTCTACCCACGGGAGCACCGGAGTACTCGTGTTACCTCACCCAGGGAAGCCGGGTGCATAGGTGCCTTTCGGGGTCGGGTTTCGTCGTCGATTCGAATGGCGATCTGCTGCAAAGTGCTGCTGGCGGCCAAGAGAAAAGTGTCCGGGTGGATCCAAGAGTGGATCGGAGTTCTGGTGAACCTGAAAGCAGAGGGGACAGAGTCTGGGTCACTAGCCAGTGACCAGGAAGGCGATGGACAGATGCCCACCGATGTCGAGTGCTTCAGGTGCGTTGACGGTCGTCTTGACTCTTCAGCCACGAGGTCTGGGAGGCGTTGTTGGCAACCAGGAGCAGGATTCAAGCTGGTGCTCGATGTCTGTCGAGTGCTGAGGTGTCGGCGACCGGATTGGACCCAACAAGCCTTGGCAACGGCAAGTCTCGAGTAAGATGTAGATCGTCGATGGTGCAGACCAGCAAGGTCTGGGAGACTCACCCAGCGAGGGTAAGTGAGGGCAGGCCTGGAGCAACCAGGATGCCAAGTAAGGAAAAGATTAGCCTTCGTTAAGGGCTACTAGCCAACGGGCTAGCGACCGCGAAGGAGCCTCGTGACGCCGCACGTGGAGCTGGCTTACAGGACACTCGTGGAGTGGGGGCCAGTGATCTTCGGTGCAGGTGGTGCTGGAGGCTAGGGCTACTCGGAGCCCAAAGCACGACTTCTTGGGAGACCCAGAAGATGGTGCACTTGCAAGTGTACTCAGTGTCCAGGGGTCACGGTCTCAAGTCACCCACGATAGCCACGGGCCTCAGCTTTGCTGGGGACTCAGGGTAGCCTCGGGGAAGTCTGAGAATCCACCTCTGGTGATGCGATGACTTCGGCGTCCGACGGGAGCTTCAGTAATGCGAACCGGACAGATGCTTCTTTGGTGCCTGCCAAGCAGGGGAGTCACTCCTTGACCCCAAGGGAGATTCTTCAGTCCTCTAATCTTGTCGTAGAGCGTCGAAGGTCCAGGATTCAGTTTCAGAGTTTCGTCCAGGTATAATCTAAAGTCCTAAGGACTGGGTTCCTACCTTTATTCTAAAAATAGGGGTTGGACTACTCTGTGGCCCCACCTATGGGTGGGTCAGGGCAGAGGGGTGGCTACACCCCTTTCCCTTTGTCCAGTTCGCGCCAAAGCAGGGGCTGCACGCCCCTGATCCGGTTTGAACTGGGGTATGCACAGGGACACCAAATGTGCCCCCAGTGCAGGACTTCAAAGCACCCGAAAGTGCTCCCGCCCAGCCCCAATACACATTGTCCTGTCTGGGGAGGTGGTCACACCTCCCTGGGACAGGAAACCTATTGTCCAGGCCTCCCCTGCCGGAGTTTCGTCCAGCAGCAGGAGGCCAGACTCGTGTCTGTGGCAGCAGCATCCATTTTGTGATGCCAGGGCTCTGGAAAGAAGTTACCGGACTCGTCAGACTTAACATGTCTTTCCCTCTAGAAGGGTGGAATGCTACCCCCGCTGCCAGGATTGGCGGGGGGGTAGTATTCCAAGATGTTTGACACCAAACACGACATGTTTAGGTGCAGCCATTCCAAAGTTAGCATTTTACCGCGAGGATATAATGCGCTTAAGAGTATATGGTCAGGCTGCACTACAAACAGCATCAGAGATGGTCTCCGAACGCTGCAGAGGGGCCCTGCTCATGCAGGGGCACCCTCTCACATAGGAACCATGCACTCTGCCTTTAGGATTGATAAGGCCTGCCTTAGGAGTGACTTATAGGTTTCTATGTGTGTATGTATTTCGTGATATAGGTAACCTATATCACAGTAAGGGGTGCATGCACCACCTTACCCAGGCTGCAGTAGCAGACCTGTGGTGTCAGTTTGGATGGCCTTCTAGGGGTGGCATAATACATGCTGCAGCCCCTGGCAGGCCTCTGAGGTACCTATGCCCTTGGTACATAGTATACCATATACTAGGGACTTATAAGGGCACTCCAGATCCCAATCAGAGATGTGCCTAAGGCACATGGAAACCATTTTAGAGAGGAAGCAGCTAGGCTGGGGTTCTGATTAGCAGGGCCCCAGCCAGACTAATGTCGAAAAACAGTGAAGCATCAGCAAAAAGTGGGGGTACCCATGTGAAGCAGATCCTACTCTCCTACACAACCCCCCAAACGTAGGGACATTAAACTAACCTTGCCCAGTTAAGTCTTCATGTTCTAAGTGGAAATACCTAGAGAGTCCATCTGCATTCGCATGGTTACTCCCAGGCCTATGTTCCACTGTAAAGTCCATCCCCTGTAGGGAAATGGACCACCTAAGCAGTTTGGGGTTTTCACCCTTCATTTGTTTTAGCCATAAGAGGGGCTTATGGTCTGTCTGAACCAGGAAGTGTGTACCAAACAAGTATGGCCTCAACTTCTTCAGAGCCCAGACCACAGCAAAGTCCTCCCTCTCTATGGCTGACCAACGTTTCTCTCTAGGGGTCAGCCTTCTGCTAATAAAAGCTACTGGCTGATTCTGACCTTCTTCATTCAATTGTGACAGCACAGCCCCTACCCCCAATTCAGATGCATCTGTTTGAACAATGAACTTCTTGGAGTAATCAGGACTCTGCAGAATTGGAGCAGTGCACATGGCCTGCTTGAGGTCATCAAATGCCTTTTGACAGCTAACTGTCCACTGAACCTTTTTGGGCATTTTCTTAGAAGTTAAGTCATTCAAGGGTGTCACTATTGATCCATACCCCTTGACAAATCTCCTATAGTACCCAGTCAGGCCTAAGAAGGCTCTCACCTGAGTCTGGGTAGTGGGAGCAGTCCAGTCCATGATGGTCTGGATCTTGCACTGCAAAGGTTGAACCTGGCCTCCACCCACAAGGTGGCCCAGGTACACAACCTGACTCTGCCCTATCTGGCACTTAGTGGCCTTGATAGTCAGGCCTGCCTTTTGCAGGGCCTGTAAAACATTCCTGAGGTGGACCAGGTGATCCTCCCAGGTGGAGCTAAAGACAGCAATATCATCTAGATAAGCTGCACTATAGGCTTCCAGTCCTGTGAGAACTGTGTTCACCAACCTCTGGAAAGTGGCAGGTGCATTCTTCAGACCAAAGGGCATTACCACAAATTGATAATGCCCACTAGGGGTTGAGAATGCTGTCTTGGGCTTTGCAGTATCAGCTAGTCTGATCTGCCAGTAGCCAGCTGTTAGGTCAAATGTGCTGAGATATTTGGCAGAGGCCAAAGTATCTATGAGCTCATCTGCCCTGGGTATTGGATGGGCATCAGTCCTAGTGACTGCATTGAGACCCCTGTAGTCTACACAAAACCTCATCTCTCTTTTTCCACCACTGGTGTGAGGTTTCGGTACTAGGACTACTGGACTAGCCCAAGGGCTATCTGAGGGCTCAATTACTCCCAATTCCAACATTTTCTGGACTTCAGTCCTGATACAGTCCCTGACATGGTCAGGTTGCCTATAAATCTTGTTTTTAATAGGCAGACTGTCCCCAGTGTCCACTTCATGAGTGCACCAGGTGGTCTGACTGGGTGTCAGTGAAAACATATGTCGAAACTGATTGAGGACTTGCCTGCAATCAGTTTGTTGCTGGGTAGTGAGGCTGCCTGCCAAGGCTACACCATCAACTGACCCATCGTCAGGGTTCTGTGAGAGCAGGTCAGGGAGTGGGTCACTCTCTTCCTCCTGCCCTTCATCAGTAGCCATGAGCAAGCCCATGTCTGCCCTGTCCACATATGGTTTTAACCTGTTGACATGGAGAACCCTGTGGGGACTCCTGGGTGTTCCTAGGTCTACTAAATAAGTGACCTCACCCTTCTGTTCAACAATAGTGTGGGGTCCACTCCATTTGTCTTGGAGAGCTGCTGGGGCCACTGGCTCCAACACCCACACCTTCTGTCCTGGCTGGTAAACAGTCAGAACAGCTCTTTGGTCATGCCAGGCCTTCTGAAGTTCCTGGCTAGCCTCAAGGTTTTTGGTTGCCTTTTTCATGTACTCAGCCATCCTGGAGCAGAGACCAAGTACATAGTCCACTATATCTTGCTTTGGGGGCTTGACAGGTAACTCCCATCCTTCCTTCACCAAGCACAGTGGACCCCTCACAGGGTGGCCAAACAGAAGTTCAAAAGGGCTGTAACCAACCCCCTTCTGAGGCACCTCCCTATATGCGAATAAAAGGCAGGGCAAGAGTATGTCCCATCTACGCCTAAGCTTTTCTGGGAGCCCTTTAATCATGCCCTTCAAGGTTTTGTTGAATCTCTCAACTAAACCATTGCATTGTGGGTGATAGGGTGTGGTGAACTTATAAGTCACTCCACACTCCTTCCACATTGCTTTTAAGTACCCAGACATGAAGTTAGCACCCCTGTCTGATACTACCTCCTTAGGAAAGCCCACTCTTGAGAAGATTCCCAGGAGGGCTCTTGCCACCACAGGTGCTGTAGTGGTCCTGAGGGGAATAGCTTCTGGGTACCTGGTGGCATGATCCACTACCACCAGTAGTCCAGAGGCTGTTTGGGGATCCATGGGACCAACAATGTCAATCCCTACCCTCTCAAAGGGCACCCCCACCACAGGTAGTGGTATCAGGGGGCCTTTGTAGTGCCACGTGCTTTGCCACTGGCTTGGCAGGTTACACAGGAGCGACAAAACTCCTTACTGTCTTCAGACATGTGGGGCCAGTGAAAGTGAGGGACAATTCTGTCCCAAGTCTTGTTCTGGCCCAGGTGTCCTGCTAAGGGAATATCATGGGCTAGGGTCAATAGGAAGCCCCTGAACTTCAAAGGTATTACCAACCTCCTGGTAGCACCAGGCTTGGGGTCTCTACTCTCTGAGTACAGGAGTCCATCATCCCAATACACTGTATGGGGACCACTAGCTTTCCCAGCAGCCTCAGCAGCAGCTTGCTGTCTGAGGGGTTCAAGGGAGGGGCAGCTCTGCTGCTCCTGGCTCAGATCTGCCCTAGAAGGTCCCCCTGTCCCCAAGAACTCAACCTGGTCAGGTTCAAGTTCCTCTGGGACAGTTCCTTCTTCAGGGCTGAGATCATCCCCCTCAAGGGACTGATCTTCCTCCTAAGCCAAAGGGGAAGGCACTGCCTTAACCCTACTACTCCTCCTCTTGGAAGGCACTTGGTCCATTCTTCCAGAATCCAAGGCCTGTTCAGTGCTAGACATTTTGGCTTGTGACCTGGTCACAGCAAACACATCTGCAGGGATCCCCAGCATTTCTGCATGGGTCCTGAGCTCCACTTCTGCCCAAGCAGAAGTCTCTAAGTCATTGCCAAGCAAGCATTCGACTGGTAGGTTTGCACTTACCACAACCTTCTTAAGGCCAGTTACCCCTCCCCAGGAGAAGTTAACAACTGCCAGAGTATGGTCTGTTCTGACATTGCTAGCATTGGTCACTTGGTACATTTCACCAAGCATAACTTGCCCAGGTAGCACAAGGTCTTGTGTCACCATTGTGACACTTGCCCCTGTGTCCCTAAATGCCAAAGCCTCACGTCCATTGATTAAAGGCTGTTGTCTGTACTTGCCCAGATTACTGGGACTCACAGTGGAGGTCACATCCATGCCTCCATCACAGACTAACACAGCCTGAGTCAGTTCTCTGACTAAGTCAGAGCCCAACTCAGTTCCCAGGGTGAACCCTACTAAACCCTTTGCTGGAGCACTTCCACCAACTGTACTAGGGGGAACAGGTGCCTTAGGGGCATTGGTGGGTGCTGGACTGGAGTCTTTGGACTTGGTGCAATCACTGGTCCAGTGGGTCTTTTGCTTACAGACCTTGCACCATGGTTTTCTTTGGCCTTTACCCTTGGTAGACTGGGAATCCCCACCAGAAGAAGATTTTTGGGGGCCTGATGAAGACTTTTGATCTTTACCCTTCTCCCCACCCTTGTCAGAGTTTTTAGCATCTTGCTTCTTGGTTTCCCCACCTTGGTTCTGTACCTTCTGCTTCACCCTGGTTCTGACCCATTTGTCTGCCTTCTTTCCCAATTCTTGGGGAGAGGTCAGATCAGAGTCAACCAGGTATTGATGCAACAGCTGATTTTGACAGTTATTAAGAATCTGCTCCCTCATTATCAGATTATACAATCCTGAGAAGTCACACACCTTACTGCCCATCAACCAGCCTTCCAGAGCCTTGGCAGAACAATCCACATAGTCTACCCAGTCTTGAGTCTGTGCTTTTTGGGTGTCTCTGAACTTCAACCTGTACTGTTCAGTGGTTAGGCCAAACCCATCAATAAGAGCACTCTTCAAGACCTTGTAATTGTCAGCATCCTCTTCTCTAACAGTGAGGAGCTTGTCTCTACCTTTGTCAGCAAAGGAGAGCCACAAGATTGCTGCCCACTGCTCCTGAGGGACCTTCTGTACTTTACAGGCCCTCTCTAAAGCAGTTATCCATTTGTGGATATCATCCCCACTCTGGTAGGGAGGGACAATCTTGCTTAGGTTCCTATGGTCATAGGACCTTTCCCTATCTCTAGGGACATGGCTGCCACCATGGGACTCTAGTCCCAACTTTCTTCTCTCTCTAAGGAGATCTAGGGATTCTCTATCTAAAGCTAATTGCTTTTTTCTGAGTTCCAGCTGAGTTTCCTCATACTGGACTAGCCTCTTTCTTCTCTCATGAGAGGATTCTCTCCTATGAGATGAGACAGAGCTCCCTATAGAGGTGCCAGAGTGGTTAGATTCCTGAGAAGGAGACCTAGACCTTCTGGGCACACTCTTAATCCTTCCTGGGGGACAAAGAGGGCATCATTTTGATCATCCTCATCATCATCCACAGGAGGGATTGGGTTTTCCAGGTCAGGGTCATTGTCACCCTCCTGGCCAGTTTCAGAGGGGGGCTGGGGGTACTGGTACCCCTAGCGTCCTCCTCTTCTCCTGCCCCACCCTCAGCTCCTACCCCTTCAGTCCCTACAGGCTTACTAAGGTCATAAGCCACCAACAACTCCTTGAGGTGTTGGGTGGTGGGGCTTTGGCCTGTCCTTATTTTTCTCAAGTTACATAAAGCTCTCAAGTCCAAGAATGGGAGTGTATCATACTTGGAGGGTGGAAGCTCAATGGCTTCCTGCAAGGATTCTTTGGATCCTGCCCTTAAAGACATTACTAGTGTGGTGTGGTGTATGCACTACCTACTCTAGTGTGGCCTACTAAACTCTCTTGAGTTGTAGAAAGGGTTGTGCTATCCCTTAACACACACCTCTAAGTTCAGTAGAACTTACTGTTATTCTAAGCTTAAATTATATGTACCTTAGGTACCTTTAGTGGTTTTCAGTTGATCAATTCAATTGAGATTATCTGGTAAAACAATATCAAGCTGGAATCCCACACGCTGCACACCAATGTGAGAAGTTGGCCTGGCATATGCTGTCCACTAATTATAGTGGGCACCTTGCACCAGTCCAAATCGACTCTTATGGTAGATAGGTTAAAGACAACCTTATTGAAAGCTATCCTAGTGGTAGCTATGGAGAGCAGCCTTCAGGCTAAGTCTTGAAGGAATGTAAAGCAGCTTGTTTTACCAGTCTATAATCTCTTGAGTGACCAAATGAAAGAGCACCACACCAGGTATATATTCAAAATATATGTATTTATTACTAAACACACCCCTCTAGTCTCTTTATGAGGCTAGAGTTCGAAGTACATAGGTTATAAGATCTTAAATTACAGTAATAGCACAAATACACGTTTGGGCCCTAGGGGCGTACCAAACCATATACCAATAAAGTGGTATGCGAACCACGACTGAACTAGACACTAGGCCTAGAGCCTCTAGAAGTGCTTGGACCACAAGGAACCACCCAAGGTAGTGACACAGGGGACCCACGGGAGACGCGTGCAGTGTAAATACACAACCGCGATACGCCGTTAACTTCTATGGAGAAAGTCGGGATCGGGAAAATAGAGGAAAGGGACACTTAAAAGAGGACTAGGACAAAACCCTTTGAGATCTAGGACTTTGAAGAGTCTCTACCCACGGGAGCACCGGAGTACTCGTGTTACCTCACCCAGGGAAGCCGGGTGCATAGGTGCCTTTCGGGTCGGGTTTCGTCGTCGATTCGAATGGCGATCTTCTGCAAAGTGCTGCTGACGGCCAAGAGAAAAGTGTCCGGGTGGATCCAAGAGTGGATCGGAGTTCTGGTGAACCTGAAAGCAGAGGGGACAGAGTCTGGGTCACTAGCCAGTGACCAGGAAGGCGATGGACAGATGCCCACCGATGTCGAGTGCTTCAGGTGCATTGACGGTCGTCTTGACTCTTCAGCCACGAGGTCCGGGAGGCGTTGTCGGTGACCAGGAGCAGGATTCGGGCTGGTGCTCAATGTCTGTCGAGTGCTGAGGTGTCGGCGACCGGATTGGACCCAACAAGCCTTGTAGATCGTCGATGGTGCAGACCAGCAAGGTCTGTGGAACTCACCCAGCAAGGGTAAGTGAGGGCAGGCCTGGAGCAACCAGGATGCCAAGTAAGGAAAAGATTGGCCTTCGTTAAGGGCTACTAGCCAACGGGCTAGCGACCGCAAAGGAGCCTCGTGACGCCGCACGTGGAGCTGGCTTACAGGACACTCGTGGAGTGGGGGCCAGTGATCTTCGGTGCAGGTGGTGCTGGAGGCTAGGGCTACTCGGAGCCCAAAGCACGACTTCTTGGGAGACCCAGAAGATGGTGCACTTGCAAGTGTGCTCGGTGTCCAGGGGTCACGGTCTCAAGTCACCCACGATAGCCACGGGCCTCAGCTTTGCTGGGGACTCAGGGTAGCCTCGGGAAGTCTGAGAATCCACCTCTGGTGATGCGATGACTTCGGCGTCCGACGGGAGCTTCAGTAATGCGAACCGGACAGATGCTTCTTTGGTGCCTGCCAAGCAGGGGAGTCACTCCTTGACCCCAAGGGAGATTCTTCAGTCCTCTAATCTTGTCATAGAGCGTCGAAGGTCCAGGATTCAGTTTCAGAGTTTCGTCCAGGTATAATCTAAAGTCCTAAGGACTGGGTTCCTACCTTTATTCTAAAAATAGGGGTTGGACTACTCTGTGGCCCCACCTATGGGTGGGTCAGGGCAGAGGGGTGGCTACACCCCTTTCCCTTTGTCCAGTTCGCGCCAAAGCAGGGGCTGCAAGCCCCTGATCCGGTTTGAACTGGGGTATGCACAGGGACACCAAATGTGCCCCCAGTGCAGGACTTCAAAGCACCCGAAAGTGCTCCCGCCCAGCCCCAATACACATTGTCCTGTCTGGGGAGGTGGTCACACCTCCCTGGGACAGGAAACCTATTGTCCAGGCCTCCCCTGCCGGAGTTTCGTCCAGCAGCAGGAGGCCAGACTCGTGTCTGTGGCAGCAGCATCCATTTTGTGATGCCAGGGCTCTGGAAAGAAGTTACCGGACTCGTCAGAGTTAACATGTCTTTCCCTCTAGAAGGGTGGAATGCTACCCCCGCCGCCAGGATTGGCGGGGGGTAGTATTCCAAGATGTTTGACACCAAACACGACATGTTTAGGTGCAGCCATTCCAAAGTTAGCATTTTACCGCGAGGATATAATGCGCTTAAGAGTATATGGTCAGGCTGCACTACAAACAGCATCAGAGATGGTCTCCGAACGCTGCAGAGGGGCCCTGCTCATGCAGGGGCACCCTCTCACATAGGAACCATGCACTCTGCCTTTAGGATTGATAAGGCCTGCCTTAGGAGTGACTTATAGGTTTCTATGTGTGTATGTATTTCGTGATATAGGTAACCTATATCACAGTAAGGGGTGCATGCACCACCTTACCCAGGCTGCAGTAGCAGACCTGTGGTGTCAGTTTGGATGGCCTTCTAGGGGTGGCATAATACATGCTGCAGCCCCTGGCAGGCCTCTGAGGTACCTATGCCCTTGGTACATAGTATACCATATACTAGGGACTTATAAGGGCACTCCAGATCCCAATCAGAGATGTGCCTAAGGCACATGGAAACCATTTTAGAGAGGAAGCAGCTAGGCTGGAGTTCTGATTAGCAGGGCCCCAGCCACACTAATGTCGAAAAACAGTGAAGCATCAGCAAAAAGTGGGGGTACCCATGTGAAGCAGATCCTACTCTCCTACACACCCTATAGGTCAACATGTTATATTTAGAGCCTGTTGTGGACACGTGGCAATAGGTCTTAGTTTGGTCTATTGCTATTGAAGACAAAGAAACCATAAGAGTTAAAGGCTTACTTATTATGCAAGGCAAGATTATACATATAGGCTTATACGTTATCGAAAAAAAATTGTTAAAAGAGTTCAATTTCTTAATTAAGATGTTGTAATATGTTTGAGAGTGCTGGCTACCTGTTGTCGGTAGAGGTAAACTATTTTAAGCCAGAGTGAACTTTCGGGTTTTAAATTAAGAGCAAGTGTGCTGAAAAGCTGGCGTATAGCGTATTTATGGAGAAACAACCAAAAAGGTGTGTTTGTTTGCCTCTATAAGGATAAAAGTGCAAAGTTAAATTAAGTTAAAATACAAATCAGTGAGGCAAAACTAAAAACCTCAGTACATATCTCTGTCAAAAAAAATAAATTGGAGGAAATCAACAAAGAAATGAATGAAACCAAAGAATTTATTACCCAAAGTACAATCCAAAAGCTGGGTAAACGTATAAAACGTTTCTCATGAGAAAAGATGTATCCATATATCAAAGATGATTACACACCATCAATAGACAACAGTGATAATGACTCCACCGGAGGGAGTATATCAGGCAACTCAGATTGGAGAAGTGGGGATGAAAAGCAGCACCAACAACGAGGAAGAGGACCAGGTAGAAGATGTACATGGGAACGATACCCCACCTGGAGAACGTCACAATTTGAGGAATAACCTGACCCCCTCTTCCAACCGTATGTACCTCAATACACGGGATGGATTAATCCCTTCCAACAAGGCCCTCGCAAGAACTTTTCTACTTACAGACCTCCTTTTTTATGGAGAGGCCAGAACCCCTCACGCCAAAAGAAAAAATAAGTGAGATGGGACGACAAAGAACGACAAGTTCTAACCAGGAGCATGTCAAAGAACACGGACTGACCAGGAACAAGCAACACGATTCATTAGTCTTTAATCTAACTGACATCACTCTGACAGAAGACTAACACCAACTCCTGAATAAAGAATTAGGCTTTGTCCCTTCACAACCTGTAGACGAATTCAAGCTCCACTGTGAAGTTGCTGAATTTTGCTGCAAAATAAAACTTAAGGCATTTTTCCAGAATACAACAGACGTACCAACAGAAGGAAATACTGATCTCAAAAGAAAATCAACTTTCTGCCCTCCCCCCACTTCCACACCAATAGAGATCCTTGCCTTCTAGCAAGCCCTTTCCAAAGGAATTGAATGTCTGGACACTACCAACAAGCCATTTGTCAACATAACAAAAAACGAACGGATAGCACTGGATCAACTCAAAGAAGACAACAACCTGATCATGAAACTGGCAGACAAAGGTGGTGACTTAGTGCTATTAACACCCAAAAATTACAATCAAGAATGTATTAACCTTCTGTCTGACGACAAATTCTACATAACTCTACCCACAGATCCCACCACAAGATTAAAGAACACTAGCAATATAATGGTGGAAGAAGCAGAAACTAATTTGTGGATTTCTAAAAGAGAATCAGACTTCCTACGAGCAAAAAACCAAGAACACCATATTTCTATTCCTTGCCAAAAATAGAACCTCTCCTCATGGGTGCCCAATTGTGTCAGGGATCAAGTCAATCCTCGAACCCCTGTCACAATTCGCAGATTTCTTCCTCAGACCCATTGTGCAAATGACTCCCATTTACCTCAAGGATACATGAGACCTACTTAACCAACTTAACTACATTGACTATGAACTATTAGTCTGCTATTAGTCAGCTCGGATGTCGAAAATCTCTACACCAGCCTTCCCCAAGAAGCCACATTAAAAACCATTGAGGAAATTCTTTTCAAACAAAACTGGACTTTTCAAATGCCTAGGCATTTTGTTCTTAAATGCTGTCGCCTCGCTCTCACAGAAATTGTCTTTGAGTATGAAGATACCCGATACCTACAAACCCACAGGACTTCTATGGGCAGTACATTCGCCCCAATTCTGGCAGGACTATACGTCAGCATTTTCGAAGGAAAATTTGTCCTTAACAATCTCAAACGGCACAGATGTTGGATACTATTCTGGAAGTGATATATAGACAATGTCATTATGATCTGGAAAGGCACAAAAGAGAGGCTATCAGATTTCCAAACTTGGCTCAATTCATGTGACACATTTTTCAAATTCACTTACACAGCCAACTGCACCACCTTGGACTTCTTAGACATAACCATCTTTGCAGCAGACAATAATCTGAAAACCAAAACCTATTACAAGCCAGCAGCTAAAAACAGCTTATTATCTTTCAACAGTTTTCATCCCCGCCCTCTGAGAGAAAATCTTCCCTTTTGGCAATTTCTCTGCATCAAGAGAAACTGCAGTGAAAAAGAGGATAACAAGCAGCAAGCACAAGTCCTCAGCATGAACCTAAGAGAAAGAAACAACCCAGACAAAATAATATCCAAATGCCAAAAAAGAGCCCTCAATCAGAACCGTGACAGCCTCCTAGAAACTGTCACAAAAAAACACAAGAAAGATGTCCTTACCTCAAATCGAGTAAATCAAGCCATTCACATACACTGGCGCATACTAACCCCAGGGACTCTGAAGTGGCTTAAACCAAGGTTTCATCAACAGAAGAAGCAAAAACATCCATGACATACTAGTTCACACTAGACCTCGAGAAAAAAGAAAGTTGGAAAAAATGTACTTTCCTTATGGGGCCTGATCCCAGTCACAGGCAATATTCCTTATGGTTCATGCTCAGTATGCCATCTCAACTCCTAGCAACTGAAGTATCGGTCACAGAGATCCAGGAGGCTCTTATTGTATTAAAGCAATCTGTGGTATCTGTTAATATTAAAGTACAGCAATTTATAACTTTTTACATGGTGTATTATACACCTAGCTGTATCTCTCAGTGGGTGCAGTCCCAAGCCACAGAGAAGTCATTCTGTCTGAAGTGTCACCACTATGATGCCGATTTATCTCATATGCTTGTGGAATGCCCCTCGCTCAATATCTCATCAATCATAACTTTATTTCAATCTCCAGGATCATAAAAGTACATCAACATAAGAACATAAAACATTCAGTTAATATCAAGATGGATTTCACTTAAATCAGGTCATATATACAATTATAAATAATTCAATTATCATTTGATCCTAGGTCGAAATATACATAGAGCTAAGAAGATTAATAACCAATTAAAAACATTGCTAGTTCCACTTTAAGGTGCATAAATTTGGGCCTCAAGGATTTGAAAACACATTTTAATCATGTAACAATCCTGTTGTTGAATTGTCGTCGTTTCTAACACCAGGAATAACATATTCCTATGTGTTACATCCCAAAACTTCCTCTTGGTGCAAATTAGCAATAAAGTGCTATATGATTTTGAACACTGACTCAACAGTAAAATTCTAAAGGTCATTATTTAATAGATGACTGTAGTAGACTGATTTCATGCCCCAGATTTCTGATCTACATCATGTGTGCTTGATTGACTGCTATATAATATGTCCCCAGATAAGGTTTGCGTCTTAGTGCGTATTACCCACATCCAACCCAGTAATTTAGTGACAGATATTGCATACTGCTCCGATGAGTTTGGACCCAATATTCTCTGCAATGTTGCTGCTTCTAGTGCCATATTTTTACATATCAGCCACAACCATTTTTTCTGTGGAGCCTCATAGGCTGGACAATAAAATGAATGTGGGAATAAGTTTCCATTTGATCTACACATAGCAGGCACTTGCTATCATCAGTGTTGTGCCATTTGCATGTGAGGGATTTTAGCGGGAGGGTGCCCACCCGAAATTGAAGTATAGTCTTCTATCTAAGGGTTTTGAAATAAAATCCCAAAACAGCTCGTACAGGGGACTAGATTTGAACTCCAAAAATCTCCCTGTCAACGATGAACTCTGTTGATCTTATATTGTTGGTTCTAATCTTAGACCAATATAACTCTTTAATTTCCCTTTTTGGGGGAACGTTGGCCCATGGGATCCTCCCATAGATGCCTTAGGCCCATTGCTCCCAACATGCTTTTTACTTTTTGCAACCAGCTAATTTTGTGTGTGGTATGAGCCTCCAGGACATCCTTAAGTGTGGCAGCATAGTGTATTAACTCAGGGGTAGTCCATAATCTACGCCAGTATGGTATTGGGTGAAATCTCACTACCCCATCCAGGGATTTACAACACAGATCATAGCACAGGGGCTTCAGCGGTGTGTTTTGTGGAAGGTTTGTGATACACCTTAAAACTTGTTTTCAGCTAAAACGAGTGGAGTCAGATTTTCAAAACCCCAAAGTTCAGAGCCATATAATACCAAGCCCATGACTTTGGTGTTGTAAATCTGTAAGGTAGGGCTAATTGGCTTTGTTAAAGAAGGTTTATGTTCTTTCACTAATTCTCCTGCCAATTGACGATGTTTTCGAGCCATGGTTTTGATTCTGGGGCTTTCAGGTCAGTTTCTTAGCTAGGGTAACTCCTAAGTAGTTAAAAACTTCTGTCTGTTCAAGGGGCTCATCATTTAAGCACACATTGCCCTTTATTACCCGATGCTTGTTTAAAACCATAAATTTAGTCTTACACATGTTGATCACTAGTCCTTGCACCCTACAGAATTCTTCAAATTGGGATAGTGCTCGGTGCAGTCCACACTGTGTTTTAGAAATAATGAGCATGTCGTCTGCAAACATGAGAATTTGTATTTTTGTACCCGCTAGGACCGGGGCAACTGTTGGATAGCCAGCAAAAAATTGTGCTGCCCCATTCAGGAATAAAGATAACAATGTTGGGGCCATAACGCACCCTTGTTGAACCCCCTTGGAGACTGGAAATCTGCCTGTAGTGTTGCCCTGTGCAGCCTATCACACTTGTGCAAAGTTATCCTCATGGAGTGTAACAATTAGGGACAATAGATCTAAAGGCATTCCTAGGTCCATCAGGACCATCCAGAGTTTCTTCTGTGTGACCAAGTCAAACTCAGACTTGAGGTCTACAAAGGCAGCATAAATGCTGCCATTGGCGATCACTACAATGCGCCAATATATTAATATGAAATGAAAGACCTGGTCAATAGTGCTGACATGGGCACAAAAACCTGCCTGTAAAAGTGTAAGTATATCATTTGCTGCTATCCAATCCTGTATTTTTGCTAAGACTAATCTTGCTACCACCTTTCGTACTGAATCGATTAAGCTTTTTGGCCTGTAGTTGCTAGGTAGAGATCATTGAAAAGTGGTATAATCTCAGCTCCTCGCCACGATTCTGGGATGGAGGCACCACAGGCTATTGCATTAGCTAACGCCTGCATGTATCTTGACTAAATATCCTTGTCAAACAAAAACAGGTCCGCTGGGATGCTATCTGGACCAGGGGCTCCTCCCCCCATAACTGCACCTAGCGCTACACCTACATCTGAGAGGGCAAAGGACAAAACTGGCCTGTAGGGGGGAATTAGTAAGGGCTCACCCACTTCTTCTTCCTCTGCATACTGTTTTGAGAAATACGCAATCCATGATTCTGGTGCTACATTTTTTTGTGGGGGCAAAGCGTGCCCTCATCTTCCCCACTTTAACAAGTGCCAACAATGATGAGAAGTTTTCCCAGAGCCAGCCATCCGCAAGTCCTGCCATTTCTGCTTGTCCCAGTACTTTTTTGCTCTCCACTGAGAGGATTTATACAATTTCCTTGCTTGTGTGATACTAACCCACATTTTTTATTTCATTGTTGCTACAAGGAATTTATAGGCTTGCCTGCAATCCTTATTGTACCAGTTTTCCTGCACTGCTATAGGTTTGTGATACTGACTAAGCAGCTTTAAAAATAGATCTTTATTTTATCAAATAAGGTATTATGAGCCTCAGTTATGATTTAATTTAATTCTTCATGATTTTGCACTGCCTGCAACTCTTCCAAAGCAATGGTAACATCTGCCATTATTGCTGGTACTACTTCTGGCTTTTCAATAACCTTGACGCATTTGACCCGTCTCATATCTTTAGAGAGCAGAACATCTCTAGTCGTACACTGTCCTGATGATGTTGTACCCCTATTATAATTAAGGCTCCTGTTTTCCGTTTTTACTGATTTTTACAGATAAATACAGACAGAAAACATTTATTTTCTTGTCTGTATTTAAATTTTAAATGTGGATAAAAATGGAAATTTGGTTGCTTTTTGAGTAATTCTAAATACTGTCTGCCATGACTGCCAGGCCAATAGTTGTGTGAATTGATAGGTGAGGGGGTTAAAAAAGAAAGCAATTTTAGTATAGAGGCTTTAACACCAGCAGATATGCACAAGGTTGATACTGAAATGTGCATATTTTCATATAATTGCATTGATTTAACTTCTGCGGGTGTTCATATCACTGAAATCTGGCAGGCATTCAAGCATGAGTGCATATTTACTGGTTAAATAAACGTAGAAATATACTAATTTCAGCTTCAAAATATATATGGATAAATACAGATAAAATTAGCAAAAAATAATTATGGATAAATACAGACGGAAATGTCAAAAAAAAAAATACCATAAAAACGGGAGCCCTAATTATAATTCACTTGTTTCATTGCAAGTGTTAAGGGGTTGTGGTTGCTTTCAGTTCTCTCTAATACCTCCATATCAAAGAGGGCAGGCCACAGTTCCAGGTTTATTAATATATAATGAATTTGGCTAGCGCTATAGCCACTGTTAAACATATTTGATCCTAACCTATTAGAAGGGGATCTCCCATTTACTGCCCTAATTCCCCTTTCCATACACAGTGCTTTTAGCTGCGGAGCTGCATCTGTCCATCTTTTAATGGGCACCATTTCTAGACTGGGGATGTCCCATTAAGCATCATACTCTTCTGTTAATTTACTGTCTTCGTGATCAAGGGGCTCAAACGTTGTGCTAAAATCCCCTGCTATTACTAAATGCACAATATCCGGATTACTGACCAAGAATTCATCTAGTAGGGCTACAGTGTTGGACATTCTTCCACCTTTTATTCCTCTTGCATATACGTTGAAGATTGTTATATAAGTCTGAGGACTAATCTGCATGCAAATCCCCAGAATATCTGGGCTGTCATTTCGAAGTACCCAAATCCTGTACCCTAAATCTTGCTTTATCCATATGGTCATCCCACCCGATGGCCTACCTAATTGACCTCGAATTGCCAGTTTATAAAAATTCAGGTACCCTAGGTGGAATATTGTATCTGTAGACCTTATTTCCTGAAATAGACAAATATCATGAATATCGATTAAGCTGGTCCAGTCCGAGCAAGTTCCCCTTGATCTCAGTCCCACGATGTTCCATGATAGCAATGAGATCTGAGATGTCTCCGTAGACTGGAGTGGCTCTAGATGCACGTTCATACCCCTTGGGCTATCGTTTTCATTTCCTTGGTTCAAGTGGCTAATTGGGGGCTGGAACTCATATGGAATATGTGAGGTTGGTTGAAGGCCGGAACCCTCTCCAGTACATTCAGAAACTGAATCCTAGTGGAGCTGATGGAGAGGCTTCCATGACCATTAATCTATTTCACGTATGGGTGACCCTTCTAAGTGAAGTGAGAGAGGTTTTTGGGAGGCAGGTTCCATTAGAGAATCTGGAGGGTTGTATTTTATTCTAATTTTTCTATCTGTTAAGTGAGAAGTCCGAATATCAAATGCCTCTAGATTTTCAACTAGTTCACTTCTGCTGAATGTCAGAGCTATGCACTCCAAATTGGAACCAGCTTGAGGGGACCTTTTAGCAGCAATTATATCTTCCCTGATGATTGATTTACAACCCCTTACGTGTCTGATCCATAGGGTGCTTTTGCTGAACCTTTATCTTCTTTAATCAAGCTAGGTGGTAGTTTAGGGACATTGATTAACAAGATTCAACGTTTATGTTCTGGCCCCTTCAAGTGATCAGGAGTGAGTTGTGTCGTCTGAATCGACCTATTTGGACGAGATGTAATACTTGGAGGGTGCCTACGCATATTAACACATTCTGGAAGCTGGGGCTCTATTCTAGATGATTGTACTGTTTTAAGATTTTGTAGAACAATATTGTACTGTTCCCTTCTGAGGATGGACTGGGTCTATTCTTATTGCTTGTGAAGGAAGGTCATAGGGATTGCTAATGTTATCTCTATCTCTTGGGACCTGCCTGTCGGGATGCGATTCTTCGTGCAGGTTAGGTAACTAAGCTGATGATCCTTTATGTGTGCTGTATCTGCTAACGCAAGGTTGAGAGATTCGGATAGGGTACTAACCAATGCTTTGAGTGCCTTAACCTCTTTGGTTAGATCCTTAATCTGCCCTTTTATGTCTTTCATGGATCCTTCTTCTTGGTTCAATGTAGGATTGGGGGTTGTTTTTAACAAATATGCTAGTGCTGCTGGGTGAAAAACAACCCTCAAGGCAGGCTGGGCGAAACCACCATATTGTGCATTCAAAAGAGAAGGGGAAGATTCTATAGCATCTGGTAGATTAGTATGATTTTGGCTTTCATTAGGCTTAGACCTCTGTTCAGGTCGTTGTATTAGATAACTTTTTATAGTGGTATGCCTTTGCCCCTGAATTGTATTCATCCCAACCAGCCCTTTGGTTGCTATTGACACCGTTGGCCCTGTACTTTTTACATAACTGGGGTTAAAGTTCCTTTCCTTAGAGGTCATACTTGATTGCGGTTGGTCAGGGCGTATAAGCGATTCCACTTCCTCAATCAAGTTATTTATTTCCTCTAGGGTGCTCCTTTCCTTTTCCCCTACTTTCTTCTTGGCCTTTGCTGTTCCCTGGGCTAGATCTGCTGCCTTACGCTTCCCCACTTAGAGTGTGTGTGATAAGCTTGCTAACTTAATTGAAAAGAAACTAACAAGGTTTTTAGTTGGCAAATGCTAGCGATTACACACAAATTTAAACGGTTAACAGTCTCCCTTAACAGTCTCATATGATATATTCAAATGAAGGAAACTGGTGTGCTGGAACAGTACCTTGCCTGAAAATTAAACCAAGACAGTAGGCCCAGCCTGGCCTCCTCTGACCTCTGACGGGCGCAGACGGGCCTGTGCTTGGCCTGGTCTTTGCCCGGGCCACGCCCTGGCATGCCCCGCGTGCGTCCCTTGCTGCAGGACACCTCCGCTGGCTTTATGCTGCTCCAGCAGCAAGAAAGTGACTTTGGGCCTCTGGGCCTCGCAGGGGGAGCCGGGAGATGTGGTCTCTCCTTCCCCGTCAGTAACACAGATGTGGTTTAATCAATTTCAGAATACCGCACTGCGGGACACCTCTGCTGGCTTTATGATGCTCCAGCAGTAGGAAAGTGACGTTGGGCCGCCGGGCCTCGCAGGAGGAGCTGGGAGATGTGGTCTCTCCCTCCCCATCAGAAACACCGATGTGGTTGAATTAATTTCAGAATCACTCAATATCTTCTCGGGAGGTGGGATCCAACTGTTAACAGACTGGCTTGGGTAGAGCTGGAAATCCTAATGAAGGATAACTTTACAGAACTGATGTGGCGTTTCCCTCACACTATCTTGGTGTACTTTAATATATGCCAGTGTCAGAAATGGAAGTGGTCAAAACAATTCTGTCCACAGATTGGCAAAGCCAGGACACATGTTAATAAAACAGTTTCTGCTTTCCTCAGAAGCCATAACATGGGCTCTGTCTACAACAAAAATCTGTGTTTTGTCATGCATAGAATATATAGAGGTTCTGGTAGTTCACTTTACAGACAAAGGGAACAGGGTGTTTCTAGGCAACCAGAAACTTTGCATACAGTCTTATATGTAGCTGTCTTATACACACTCTCAACACAAAGACTCTTGTCAGCGCCACCCAAGAGCCCAAAATTTTGTTCAGTTTCTTGTTAAATGATTTTTGAAAAATGTTTAACTTTGTGGCGACTGCGATGATCGTGATCACATTGTAAAATCGCAAAACAAATGCAAACAGTCAACAACCTCCACCACATTAAAAAATGATAACTTAAAACAATAATTCTAACTATTTACCTATTACAATACACACATTACTAACTTACAGAGCATGTTTGTACACATATATTTAGAGTAACTTTAAAGAAATCTTTGTTTGAATCCTACTTCCTGTTTTCATGATGATGCAGAGAGTCACAATGACTTCGGTAACTGCGACGATCGTGCCTTTTTTAAGAGGTGTAAAACACATATATGCACACATTTTACAGTATTTTAGACAGTTTGTTACTGCACTGATTAAAGTCATATTTTGTATGGAGTTTGAATAAAAACAATCATTTAAACTGATTTTCCCTTTTCACAGTGACGCCGGGCCTCGCGCTGATATCGGTAGCCATGATCACCACAAATGCGTCACAAAATGACCAAACAAATGCAGACATTGAATAGCCACCACCACATTCAAAACCTATAACTGCAAAATGGATTATAACCAACAGACTAAACACATTACTATTTAAATGACTGTATAATAGCATGTACAACTCCCTTAATATCTCTATACCACAGTGCAGAGCTTTTTCAGTGTAATCTATAACTGCATGCATCACTGTATCAGTAGGTCTCTCATAAACTGTATAAGTTTATGAGTGAATCGGTTAGACAGTGCAACAGTCTATCAATGCTTCTGTAACGAACTGCGTGACTGCCTCAGTGCATCTATGAGTGGGTGCATCAGTGTCGCAATGGGTCTATGTTAGGTTACATACGTTTCTCACTCAATCTGTGAGTAGCTGCATGAGGGCCTTTATGCATTTGTAAGTAACTATATGACTCTCTGACTGGATCTGTGAGTAGATACATGAGTGTCTAAGTGGGTGTCTGAGTGGGTGAGTGAGTGGCTGCATTAGTGTATGAGTGGGTCTGTGAAGGAGTGCATAAGTCTCTCAGTGGGTCTATCACTGGCAGCATGGATATGTGGGTATGTGGGTCTCTGAGTGTGACTGTGAGTGGGTACATGAGTCTCTGAGTTTATAACTGACTGGGTGCATGAGTCTCTGAGTGGGTGGCAATGAAACACTCTGGGCATAGCAATTTTAATAGCAATTTTAATGTCCTCCTCGTTGCTCCAGTTGCTCAGTTGTGCCGCTTCAGATCATGTGTCATGTACTCCTCGCTTGCCACAGTTTCCAAAGTTCAACCTGCCGGAAACCAGTTTGTATAACTGAATGTCCCCGAGTTAAATAACTCAGCCTAAAGCACAGAAATCATTTGGATGTGGCGGTTCAGGCACCTGATACAACTTGTTTCCGGCAGGTTGAACTTTGGAAACTGTGGCAAGTGATTGGTATGAAGGTATCTAACCTATTACTATTAATACCGAAGGAGAAACACCAAAGGCTGCCATTGGGAGCAAGAGATGTATCATCGTGCCAGTATGGCGACCATAAGGAGAGATATCCCGAGTGAATTGCTCAGTCCTATGTCGCTGTTCACTACAGAAAATCAAGTGAAATTGACGTATTTAAAGACACGAACTGCGCGTGCAATTGCATTTTAATCAAGAAGCACTGATGAAGGCACACCGCTGAAAAGTGTTTGCTCAAGATTAAAGGAATCAACTGCGTACTCCGTGTCTTTCTTTGGAGCAGAATATATGTATATAT
>CAWUFW010018632.1:0-214311 GCA_963921515.1 Calotriton arnoldi | reverse complement strand
GTACTCGACTTCTTGAATCCAGTGGCAAAGTGAGCAAGGGACCCACGTCTGGGCATACCCCGCCAACTTAGGGCGACCAAAGCGATACAAAAGGGGATGATGGACGGAACGCTTGAGCCAATCAAACACTCACCCCCAGTCAACTGATCTGGGTTTAATCCATCATCATTCTTTAGCTCACTCCACCACCCCAGTTCAGACATGGCCATATGCAAATCAGTCTGACCCTGTGCCTCATGGGAACAGTCCAGCCCGAACTGCCAAGCCATGTCTTCCCTGGACCGGAAACAAGCATCCTAGGACCGGTTTCTGGCATTTCAGCCGTCATCAGCCAGGCTTGCTTGAATCCAGTGGCAAAGTGAGCAAGGGACCCACGTCTGGGCATACCCCCGCCAACTTAGGGCGACCAAAGCGATACAAAAGGGGATGATGGACGGAACGTTTGAGCCAATCAAACACTCACCCCCAGTCAACTGATCTGGGTTTAATCCATCATCATTCTTTAGCTCACTCCACCACCCCAGTTCAGACATGGCCATATGCAAATCAGTCTGACCCTGTGCCTCATGGGAACAGTCCAGCCCGAACTGCCAAGCCATGTCTTCCCTGGACCGGAAACAAGCATCCTAGGACCGGTTTCTGGCATTTCAGCCGTCATCAGCCAGGCTTGCTTGAATCCAGTGGCAAAGTGAGCAAGGGACCCACGTCTGGGCATACCCCCGCCAACTTAGGGCGACCAAAGCGATACAAAAGGGGATGATGGACGGAACGCTTGAGCCAATCAAACACTCACCCCCAGTCAACTGATCTGGGTTTAATCCATCATCATTCTTTAGCTCACTCCACCACCCCAGTTCAGACATGGCCATATGCAAATCAGTCTGACCCTGTGCCTCATGGGAACAGTCCAGCCCGAACTGCCAAGCCATGTCTTCCCTGGACCGGAAACAAGCATCCTAGGACCGGTTTCTGGCATTTCAGCCGTCATCAGCCAGGCTTGCTTGAATCCAGTGGCAAAGTGAGCAAGGGACCCACGTCTGGGCATACCCCCGCCAACTTAGGGCGACCAAAGCGATACAAAAGGGGATGATGGACGGAACGTTTGAGCCAATCAAACACTCACCCCAGTCAACTGATCTGGGTTTAATCCATCATCATTCTTTAGCTCACTCCACCACCCCAGTTCAGACATGGCCATATGCAAATCAGTCTGACCCTGTGCCTCATGGGAACAGTCCAGCCCGAACTGCCAAGCCATGTCTTCCCTGGACCGGAAACAAGCATCCTAGGACCGGTTTCTGGCATTTCAGCCGTCATCAGCCAGGCTTGCTTGAATCCAGTGGCAAAGTGAGCAAGGGACCCACGTCTGGGCATACCCCCGCCAACTTAGGGCGACCAAAGCGATACAAAAGGGGATGATGGACGGAACGTTTGAGCCAATCAAACACTCACCCCCAGTCAACTGATCTGGGTTTAATCCATCATCATTCTTTAGCTCACTCCACCACCCCAGTTCAGACATGGCCATATGCAAATCAGTCTGACCCTGTGCCTCATGGGAACAGTCCAGCCCGAACTGCCAAGCCATGTCTTCCCTGGACCGGAAACAAGCATCCTAGGACCGGTTTCTGGCATTTCAGCCGTCATCAGCCAGGCTTGCTTGAATCCAGTGGCAAAGTGAGCAAGGGACCCACGTCTGGGCATACCCCCGCCAACTTAGGGCGACCAAAGCGATACAAAAGGGGATGATGGACGGAACGTTTGAGCCAATCAAACACTCACCCCCAGTCAACTGATCTGGGTTTAATCCATCATCATTCTTTAGCTCACTCCACCACCCCAGTTCAGACATGGCCATATGCAAATCAGTCTGACCCTGTGCCTCATGGGAACAGTCCAGCCCGAACTGCCAAGCCATGTCTTCCCTGGACCGGAAACAAGCATCCTAGGACCGGTTTCTGGCATTTCAGCCGTCATCAGCCAGGCTTGCTTGAATCCAGTGGCAAAGTGAGCAAGGGACCCACGTCTGGGCATACCCCCGCCAACTTAGGGCGACCAAAGCGATACAAAAGGGGATGATGGACGGAACGTTTGAGCCAATCAAACACTCACCCCCAGTCAACTGATCTGGGTTTAATCCATCATCATTCTTTAGCTCACTCCACCACCCCAGTTCAGACATGGCCATATGCAAATCAGTCTGACCCTGTGCCTCATGGGAACAGTCCAGCCCGAACTGCCAAGCCATGTCTTCCCTGGACCGGAAACAAGCATCCTAGGACCGGTTTCTGGCATTTCAGCCGTCATCAGCCAGGCTTGCTTGAATCCAGTGGCAAAGTGAGCAAGGGACCCACGTCTGGGCATACCCCCGCCAACTTAGGGCGACCAAAGCGATACAAAAGGGGATGATGGACGGAACGTTTGAGCCAATCAAACACTCACCCCCAGTCAACTGATCTGGGTTTAATCCATCATCATTCTTTAGCTCACTCCACCACCCCAGTTCAGACATGGCCATATGCAAATCAGTCTGACCCTGTGCCTCATGGGAACAGTCCAGCCCGAACTGCCAAGCCATGTCTTCCCTGGACCAGAAACAAGCATCCTAGGACCGGTTTCTGGCATTTCAGCCGTCATCAGCCAGGCTTGCTTGAATCCAGTGGCAAAGTGAGCAAGGGACCCACGTCTGGGCATACCCTCGCCAACTTAGGGCGACCAAGCGATACAAAAGGGGATGATGGACGGACGTTTGAGCCAATCAAACACTCACTCCCAGTCAACTGATCTGGGTTTAATCCATCATCATTCTTTAGCTCACTCC
This sequence comes from Calotriton arnoldi, assembly GCA_963921515.1. NCBI lineage: Eukaryota > Metazoa > Chordata > Amphibia > Caudata > Salamandridae > Calotriton > Calotriton arnoldi. The sequence continues at coordinate 211,490 of CAWUFW010018632.1, read as the reverse complement.
ACCACCCCAGTTCAGACATGGCCATATGCAAATCAGTCTGACCCTGTGCCTCATGGGAACAGTCCAGCCCGAACTGCCAAGCCATGTCTTCCCTGGACCGGAAACAAGCATCCTAGGACCGGTTTCTGGCATTTCAGCCGTCATCAGCCAGGCTTGCTTGAATCCAGTGGCAAAGTGAGCAGGGACCCACGTCTGGGCATGCCCGCCAACTTAGGGCGACCAAAGCGATACAAAGGGGATGATGGACGGAGCGTTTGAGCCAATCAAACACTCACCCCCAGTCAACTGATCTGGGTTTAATCCATCATCATTCTTTAGCTCACTCCACCACCCCAGTTCAGACATGGCCATATGCAAATCAGTCTGACCCTGTGCCTCATGGGAACAGTCAGCCCGAACTGCCAAGCCATGTCTTCCCTGGACCGGAAACAAGCATCCTAGGACCGGTTTCTGGCATTTCAGCCGTCATCAGCCAGGCTTGCTTGAATCCAGTGGCAAAGTGAGCAAGGGACCCACGTCTGGGCATACCCCCGCCAACTTTGTTCGCCCTAAGTTGGCGGGGGTATGCCCAGACGTGGGTCCCTTGCTCACTTTGCCACTGGATTCAAGCAAGCCTGGCTGATGACGGCTGGAATGCCAGAAACCGGTCCTAGGATGCTTGTTTCCGGTCCAGGGAAGACATGGCTTGGCAGTTCGGGCTGGACTGTTCCCATGAGGCACAGGGTCAGACTGATTTGCATATGGCCATGTCTGAACTGGGGTGGTGGAGTGAGCTAAAGAATGATGATGGATTAAACCCAGATCAGTTGACTGGGGTGAGTGTTTGATTGGCTCAAACGTTCCGTCCATCATCCCCTTTGTATCGCTTGTTCGCCCTAAGTTGGCGGGGTATGCCCAGACGTGGGTCCCTTGCTCACTTTGCCACTGGATTCAAGCAAGCCTGGCTGATGACGGCTGGAATGCCAGAAACCGGTCCTAGGATGCTTGTTTCCGGTCCAGGAAGACATGGCTTGGCAGTTCGGGCTGGACTGTTCCCATGAGGCACAGGGTCAGACTGATTTGCATATGGCCATGTCTGAACTGGGGTGGTGGAGTGAGCTAAAGAATGATGATGGATTAAACCCAGATCAGTTGACTGGGGGTGAGTGTTTGATTGGCTCAAACGTTCCGTCCATCATCCCCTTTTGTATCGCTTTGTTCGCCCTAAGTTGGCGGGGTATGCCCAGACGTGGGTTCCTTGCTCACTTTGCCACTGGATTCAAGCAAGCCTGGCTGATGACGGCTGGAATGCCAGAAACCGGTCCTAGGATGCTTGTTTCCGGTCCAGGGAAGACATGGCTTGGCAGTTCGGGCTGGACTGTTCCCATGAGGCACAGGGTCAGACTGATTTGCATATGGCCATGTCTGAACTGGGGTGGTGGAGTGAGCTAAAGAATGATGATGGATTAAACCCAGATCAGTTGACTGGGGGTGAGTGTTTGATTGGCTCAAACGTTCCGTCCATCATCCCCTTTGTATCGCTTTGTTCGCCCTAAGTTGGCGGGGGTATGCCCAGACGTGGGTCCCTTGCTCACTTTGCCACTGGATTCAAGCAAGCCTGGCTGATGACGGCTGGAATGCCAGAAACCGGTCCTAGGATGCTTGTTTCCGGTCCAGGGAAGACATGGCTTGGCAGTTCGGGCTGGACTGTTCCCATGAGGCACAGGGTCAGACTGATTTGCATATGGCCATGTCTGAACTGGGGTGGTGGAGTGAGCTAAAGAATGATGATGGATTAAACCCAGATCAGTTGACTGGGGGTGAGTGTTTGATTGGCTCAAACGTTCCGTCCATCATCCCCTTTTGTATCGCTTTCACCCACAATCAGCAGGCTTGGTGGAGCGTTACAATTCCACTCTGAAACTGAAATTGGCTAAAATACAGGCTTCCACGTCTTTGAAATGGCCTGATGCCCTGCCCCTAGCACTGCTTTCTATCAGATCGATACCACATACACGATCTGGCCTTACGCCATATGAGGTTGTGTTTGGCAGGCCCATGAATATTTGGGGAATCCCTAAGCCTCGCCCTATACATGATGTACCCTATGTGTTGATGAGTGACTATTTGTCCCAGTTAACTGACAGCTTGTCTTCTATTTATCAGCAGGTACGGGAAGCCCTTCCAGACAGGTCGCAGGGTGAGCATGATCTACGGCCTGGTGACTTTGTCTTGACAAAGTCGTTCCAGCGGACCACTTCTTTAGCACCTCATTGGCGTGGACCAGAGCAAGACCTCTTGGCTACCAGAACTGCGGTACGAGTGACCAACCGGAAGAATTGGGTGCACGCCACCCACTGTCGTAAAGTTCCGCATGCCCTCGTGAGCCCAGCTGCGTTGACAGATCACCTCGACATCCTGGTCACTGAGAAAGGACAAGCCGTGTCACCTAAAAGACCTGAGGAAGTCTTCCCGGACCACACGATCCCTGGTACATCCAGATATCTGCTTCGATCCAGGAAGAAAGACATTTCATCGCAGAAAGAGACTGTTTGAGCCTCTGTCCTGGGTGGTTAAAGACTGACTACAAAGGGGGGTAGCCTTTTAGTGACTACTCGTTTCAACGTTAGTGAAGAAACCAACGCCTGCCCAGGACCTTAGGGCACCATCTGTTTTGTTGTTTACCGACGAAATAAACATGCCGGAGGAGAAAAAATCGAATGCTGCAAAAGTCTGTAGTAAAAATATGATGCTCGCTATTGGACTAACTTTGACTGTTGTCATCATTGCTGTTATAATGTGGGTTGTAGAGGAAGGAGCTCCGGCTCGAAACTTATTGACTACTACTACTCCTGTCCCCACCGAACATTATTATTTTACTCTTCCCTATCATGAAAAGAAGCACCGAATGTCGTATCTCAATAACACTTTCATACAAATGTTGCATCATACTCATAATGCTACGAACACTACCAACTGCTGGGTATGTGGAATGATGCCAGCTCATCAGAAGAAGGGAGGAACGCCTTTCATTCCCTTGCCATTCTCGCATAATGGCTCCTGTAGAGCCTGGTTCGCACTGTTGTGGGCCTCTGAAATTGCTAATATTACTCTAGCTGATGTAGGAGGACTAAATGCACAACTTAATAAAGTTTGTTACCCCGATGAGGAAGCCAAAGGAACTGTATGGGAAATGGAGGAGTATCGCAAAGGAAATTCCTCCACACGTTATGTTTTCCCCAACACTCGAACGGCCAAGGGTAACGGGCCTTTTGTTATTGCTGTTACTAGAGCCCAAGCAAATCTTTGTGTGAGCAGTTTTGGTAGTATCCCAGTGGGAAAAAGTGACTGTACCACAGTATTGAACATTACTGGAACGAACAATAGCAGTTTTCTGTCCTCACACAACACTTATTTCATTTGTAGGAGTAAAGGCTACTATCATTTACCAATCGGATGGTCCGGAATATGTTATGTGTCCTTTTTGCTTCCTCCTGTGTTCCTAGCACCTGCATCTTATCATAAAGATCAAAAACTGTTTAATGACATTTCCTTGAACCGATTCAAAAGAACTATAAATAATGATGAAGTGGATCAAACTGATACTGCATTACAGCAATATGTTGATTTTAATTTGGGACTCTTTTTCTTTGTTGGTGCGGCTTTAAATAGTAGGAAGATTAGACGCTTAACCCGTGTAGTAGAGGCTATGACTAATCTGAGAGCAATGACGCTTGGGAATATTACAGAAGAACTCCAAATTACGAGAATTGTGACTTTGCAAAACCGAATGGTGCTAGACGTGGTTCTAGCTGATCGTGGTGGAGCATGTCGCATTATCGGTAGTAGTTGTTGTGTATTTATCCCTGACCACGCCCCTTCTGTTTATGATGCCATTTCCAAAATGCATAAAATAGCTACTGAGATACGTCAAGATTCAGGAACATGGACTTGGGCTGGATAGTTCTAGAACGTATTTTCTGTATGGGGTTTAAAAATATTATCGGCCTTGTTCATAATTATTGCAATTCTCTTCTCCTGTTGTTTATGCATCCAATGCGGACCGATGCTTTGTTCCCTCTGTATTTCCACTTGTATTACTTGTCTACCATCAAAAACGAATGTCCAAAATGTAAATGCCCGTTTAGCAATAGATCGAGAAGTTAGCGACATGATGCTAATTGATATACATGATATTTATCGTACCCCTTTTAAAGCATAAGAAAAATGTCTTGGCTTATGCTAAAAGGGCCGTCTGTGGAAAACGTGTAATATTTTACTTAGCATAAGCAACAGCCATTTTGGCTATGGTGTCCATTTAAGTTTCCTTTGTAATTCTTTTGTCTTTTCACTCTGCTTGTGTTATCTATTTTTGTTGACTTCCTGACTCAGCTAAAGGAATGTACATGCTCAGGGTTTGTAGCTGTCAGTGCACCTGGTCTCAGATGTTAACTTTCGACCATTTACTGCTGCCATAAGCATTCCTGCTCCCCCTCCCACTTTGCTGACCACATGGTTATTCATCTGCCCTTGTTTGCTGATAGCTATTCCTAAAACTTGTTCTTCCTATTTCTGTTCACATGCTTGCATTGCAGAAAACCTGTATAAAAGACCTGTGTTCTCTGACTTCAGTGTACTACCTCCTGCAACACTTGAGAGTGTTGTATGGACATGGTCCCGCTCCTGAGTGATTAATAAACTTGTTATTTATTCCAACTCCAGTGCTGATCTCTATTTTGTTGGTCTTTTGACCCGTGGACAAGAGGGTGACCCTGCACCAGTGTACCCCTAAAAAGGTATATTTCCACACTCCTTGGAAACCTGCGGTACTGTGAGTACTACCCAGTGGTAGTGTCTGTTGTTTGCTAGACTTACTCGATAATTTCTGTAATAATGTGCTTGCATTTCTCTGTATCACTTAGGCCTGCATTTCCCTGTATTACTTAGGCCTGTCTCACTATGTATTCATTTGTGTGACACCATGGTGATAGAACCTGGTGCTGGATGTTGGAGTCAGTTGCACCTGACACAGCCTGCTGGATGGATGGATGAGACCTTTATCTCCTTGGAATAAACTTACTTCAGTTTTTTCATGAGTCTTCCTTGAGCATCATTAACTTGATTTTACAATTTCCTTGTACAACTGATAATTTCCCTCGCTCATCACGAAACTAGTCATCGTTCGAATCATCAATTCGGTCATCTGACCCTCCAGAGATTCTCTTTTGGTTACCCATCATAACAGTTCTCACGGTATCCCGCCGTATTAATTTTGGGGCTTTAGGTAGTTTTTGGTGTACTCTCTGATCCACACCAATTAGGCAGTCAAAGTGCTTATTCCTAACAAACCTCAGCTCCTGCGGCAGACTGTCCGGTCAAAGTTATGTGGGGACACTAAACAGCGACGTTTTTTTTACCGATGATATACCCGTAGTGGGTCATCTTCAAGGAAGCTTTGTCTACGCATTTCGAGGACAGTTGCGATTGGGCCAGGTGTGCAGTAGCCCCCGCCGGTCACGCTGACTGACACAGCCTTACTACCACATATGTAACATCTTTGTACTGTGCACCGCAAATCAATTAAGGTCATGTGTATACCTGCCGATCTCACTATTTGGCAGTCCTCTCCACATCGTTCTGACAACAGCTCAAGCAGTTGTTTGTGGGAAAAATGTTAGCCAGTAACGCTGACTGGCACAGCCACTTTTCTTTTAACAAAACAAACAACGGGAAAAGTGAGTTAAACTTAGAGAGGTTCTAGCCTGCGTGCACCGTCAGAACACAGATTGGATAACTTGAGGAGAAAATTACAGCCAGACACGCTGACTGGCACAGCTCCGTCTGCTTATCACCTGTGAGGGGTTAAATGCGCATTAACCTGAGGAGATCATAAGCCGGTCACGCTGACTGGCACAGCTCGACGCGTAACGTTTGTCATCACCCTTTTCTTCGATGTAGAAACTTCACCCTTACCTTCGTTGGAGTTTTCCTTATTCCTCACTTTGTCATGCCTTCACTTTCTTCAATGAACATTCCCTTTTTGCCTCCTTTTTATCGGCTGTTGACCTTTCAGGAGGATCACTTTTCCGGTCAGTGAAGGCATCGGTTTGGTGAGAAAGCTACAGCAATCGACGAGCTGACCTCGAAAATAACTGACTGTTCCTCTACAAAGGTTTAAACTGAATAACAGCTCCATCTAGTGGAAATTTATTTTCGTTCTGCTTTCACACTGAAATCCTCTATCCTCACATGAGCTTATAAACTTATCGTCCACAACTTGTTATAAGCTGATTTTGTGCTTTAATGTAAAACTCCTGGTTGGTGTGAGCTTTTGGGGACAACATAGACGGAAGATATTTATTCATTCTTTTATTGTTGTAGTGTATTAGTATTGCTATATATACAACATGCAGAATGTTACACCTCCACCATTCTTCTTGGCCACTCCAGGAGAGCCAACTTTGAAATGGAACAAGTGGAAAAAAGTTTTTCAAAACTATGCAGTGGTTTGTGGTTTAAATCTAGGATTGGAATGGAAAGTGGCATTATTGCTACACTACCTAGGGGCCGATGGTCAAGAAATTCTGGAGCATCTCCCTGATTTGAATGTAAATGATGCCAGAAGTTTGAATGAATATGAGATTAGCATAAAAAAACTAGACATCCATTTCTTACCTAAAATAAGCACAATCAGTGGTCGAAGTGGGCGGGATCGGCAGGGCACGGCGTGCCCCTACTTCTTTATTTCAACAGATTCCGTTCCCCTACTTTTTTATTTTAAACATGCATCCCAGGATGCCAGAAATAGCCAAGGCCTTCAGATAAGGCTCGGCATTCGTGGCCGTTCGCGGACGGGCGGGTGGGCAGAGAAGGAAAGGGACTCTGTCTTTTCCTTCTTGCCCAGAGAAGACAAGGGCAGTGTCCACTTCTGCTCTGCCGCTGGCAGCAACCACCCCCCCTTTTTCTTCCTCCTATTCCGTCTCTTTCTGCCTAGCTCCTCACTTTCAGAAAACCATGACTTCAAGAAAAGGTTCTCACCCTCTCTTTCCTCCTTTCGTTTATTTGTTCCCCTGGGAAATGGATCCAAAAAAAGATAAACACTTTTGCTGGAAATGTCTCTTTTTCTGATATTTTTCTATTCCAAAGTGCAGCCTCAGGAATAAAAGGTTAAAAATATGAAAAATAAATAACTAACTAAAGCAAGACAAAGTGGTCGTAAATAGGCCAGGTTGATTTTATTCGAACCCAAATACATTAGCGTCACTTTACAGAGTTTGCCAGTGAAGCTCTACTTTTGTTTTCTTATCTTTCTTTGAACAGCATTGTTTTCCCCAGGTGGGGAAATGCACCAATCCTGGAGGTACTGCAATGCGTGGATTGGAAAACAAAATGTGTACTGCGGCTCTGTGTTCACGGATGTGGTCTTTTCAACTATACTGCTTACCTTTTGTAAGGATATAAGCAATGGACTTTGAAATGGGTCCCTTTCGGGCCCTGTAGTCATGTCCTTAACTTTTCAGGCAAAAGCACTCACTGATTTCTGAATAGTGAGTGTAAAAGCGTTAAGGTAACCAACCATGTTCCTGCTTACATTTCACATGCTTTACCTAAACTTGCATTCCCTATGAGTGTTTGCTTTTTCCAGGATGTTGGTACTTTTTTTTTTTTTAGGCAGGATATTGCTCTTGTCTAGAGCGCAATTTGAATTGAGTCTCATCCAGGTGTTTATAGCGGGGGACAATTGGGTTGTAGTTGAAGGCAGTGCGAGTTTCTCTCAGTGGGGCAGTATGGTTTTCAGTGGGGGAGAAGATGTGGCACTATGGCAAGAGGTGTCGAATTTTTAATTGGGGAACGAGGTTCAGCCTTCATGACCAGTCCACCAGACCACTCTCCTGAGGGAGCACATTCCCAAGCTAGACCTTAGAAGGCCCTGCTAGACCTTAGAAGCCCTGGCGTCTTAGCACCAGCAGGTGGAATCGAGCAGTAGCAAGTGTGGGTTATCCTTAAAGGCCTGTCCACCACAATCCATACTGAAGTTCACCTATAGTCTTGCGGGCAGGCCTATGAAGCAGCACACCCCAGAGCAACAGTGACTCCGTCACTGAGGTCTCAGGACCCTTGAGAAGGGCCGGCTCTAGGGCGCTGCAACCGCACCGGGCACTGACTTTGGGTGGGGGCATCGTGTTTGCAAGTATAGTATGGTTTTAAAAGCACTTGCTGCCTCCTTCCTGGCCTCCAGCAATTTTCGGCAACAATAAAAATGTAATGATTTTATTTATTTTATTTATAAAGTTTTATATAGCGCTGGCTAGACCCGGAGGTATCAGAACGCTTTACATAAGGATCAGTGCGTTACAGGTTACATAGTTACAGGATCAGCGAGTTACAGGTTACATAGTTACATCAATTAGATCAACGAATAACGGAGGTGGGAGGTGGGAGGGGGGAGGGGGGAGGAAAAACAGCGGGGGGACGAGGAAAACAATGTCAGATGTCCGGCTGGGTAGGTGATGAACCATGCAGATCACAAAGTGCACATAATGTAAATAGGTCAGTGGGATACTGCTTTTGTCAGAGAGGTCATTTGTTACTTGCAGGTTATAAGTTAAAATCCTAATATAGAACAGTGAGCAATTAACTGTCATCAAAGAGTTGCATGGAAACTGCAAGGTATAAATTAGAGCGTTATGGTTTTTTCCACCAGTCTTTGATTATCCTAATGTTGCACAAAGTGTCCATTTGGATAGAAATCAATTCTGATTATTAAAGAAAACCCCCAACCATGGTATTACGTTTTAAATTCTGAGTTTGGGTTTCTCCAGATCAATCACTATTAAACTATACTGCCTACTAGTATGGATGTCACGAGACTCCTACACCTTGTAGTCCTTTGTCTTATGTAACATTTCCTATACAGTGATTTACACATGTATAATTGATTGTCTCTGGGTAGTGTGTGTGATGTAAAGTGCTCTGACACCCTGGACTGGTATGAGTGGCACTGTAAATCAAATTAAATGCATCTGAGAGAAAGTGTGGTTGTGGAGACTTGAGGGGTACTTTTAAAGGGTGGTAATGAGGGAAACCGTGGCAGAGGTGGTCATTGGGGGGGCACCAACAAATATTGTTGCACAGGGCGCCACCAGCGCTAAAGCCGGCACTGCCCTTGAGGCCAGTGCACCTCACCCATTGGTACCTTTATTGGCCTTGTTTCAGCAGTAGTAGCTGCAACTCACCAGGTATCTGCAATGCAGGATTTGCACGCACACCAAACTAAGTTCGCAAACTTCACAGTCTCTTTGCTTCATGCACAAGCACTTTTAACATGCGCTGCCTGCTTTGGGGCCATTGGAATTATGCAGCAAAGGAGGACAAAATTATGCTGCAGAATTGACTAAATTATGCAGCAAAAAAAGGCTGCAGCGTAATGCAGTATATTTTCTGATACTTTATTATTTTGACATTTTTACACATGCTAACAGTCTCTGGAAAGATTTTGCCTTATTAATACCAGCGTAACATACAAATCCAGCAGTGAGAAAGGTGATCAGTAACATTTTCAAAGAGCTGTCCATTACGCAGCAACACAAGTCACATTTTTTTGTAACTTTTGATCCATTTGACATGCAAACAATTTATTAGTTAAAATTCTCAGATTATGCAGCAGATGTTGTATTATGTGGCAAATATGGCAGAGCCATAATTATATAGAAAACATTTGCAAAGTAGGATATTTTGCCATTCATGTTTGAACTGCTCTTGTGGAAAAAGGGAGGAGAAGTGCTGATGACAGAAACTCCATGGCCCGGAGACAAATGGCTTATGTTTCCACTTTTAAGTGTATTTGGGGACATTCTGTGATTGGAAACATATCCCACTTTGTGAATGTATTTTAATGTCAATAACCCATATTAAACCTTCAATAATCATGTCTATGCATTGGTTGAATTAAATAACATAATAAGCTGTAACGTGTCAGTGAAACGCCAAACGAATACAAAAAATTGGGATGTTTTCCACATTATGGCCACACCTCTGACTCCGCCCACTGATCCAATACTCGGGTTATTCCCGCCCTCTGATTCTCCGCCCACAGTTCCCCTACTTTTTTTTCCCCACTTCGACCACTGAGCACAATAATGGAACGATACCACTTTGGAAAGAGAGGACAGAAAGAGGGTGAGACTGTAGAAGAATTTGTATCTGAGTTGAGAAAATTAGCAGCGAGTTGCAAATTTGGGGGGGTCTGTGAAGAACGAATAAGAGACCAATTTCTTTTAACGTGTAAGATAGAAAGGATACAGGAAGAGTTATGGCTAAAAAATGACCCACCCCTGGGGGAAGTGTTAATTGTTGCAAAACAGGTGGAGCACATGATGCAGTGTGTTAGTGAAATTAAACAAGACTGTGAAGGGAAGACAAAAGTGAGTGAAATAACGAGTGAGAGCGACAATGTTCTTGTGGTTAAAGGTGCTAAAAGAGATCAGAAAGAGAACAAAAGTAGTTGGAGTTTTAAAGGAAATTGCTACAGGTGTGGTAAAGCAGGACATTGGGCAAATAGCAAGGAGTGCCCTGCGCTTAAGGCAACTTGCAACAAGTGTGGTAGGAAAGGACATTTTAGAACCTGCTGCAAGGGTAATGCCAACTACAAAAGGTACAACAGAGATGATACCACACGTGTCTGTGACGAAATTGTCTTACATATTGAGAGCGAGACAGCGAGCAACCCAAAAGACTTCATAGCTGTTGAAGGGACAAAGATTGAAGCTATGTTTGACTCTTGCTCAAAGTTGACTATTATATCCGCTGAGGATTTTGAGAAGGTGTCAAGGGGCAAGTTAAAACTCCAAAGAATGGATATCAGGCCAGGGGGCAATGGCGGACAACCAATACAAATGAAAGTTTTTTTCTGGGGCACGGTTGGCTATAAAGATAGAATTGCTGTCACTAAAGTTTATGTTTCCAAAAGGGGGGACAACATACTAGGGTGGCAAGCACAGAAGGATCTAGGAATCTACCTCAATCCTAACAAAACCCGCAAATTTTGGTACAAGAGGTGGGCAAAGCACCAGTGGGGATTGAAGAAGAGTTCAAAGATGTCTTCTCAGAACAGTTGGGTTGTCTCAAGGGTTATGCCCACAGAATAAGACTCAAAGAGAATTCCAAACCTGTGACAGCTAAGGTGAGAAGTCTGCCCATATCTATGCAGGATGCAGTGAGAGAAGAACTATAGAAATTGTGCAGTTTGGGTGTTATTGAGCCTGTGGAAGTCTCTGAGTGGTTGGCACCCATAGTAGCAGCCAAGAAAGGAGATGGGGCTGTGCGGTTATGCATAGATCTTAGAGCACTTAATAGAGAGGTCATTGTGGACAAGTATCCCCTGCCCAACATCTCTCAAATGATGAGTAGATTAGCCGGTGCCAAGGTTTTTTCTACTCTAGACCTAACCTCAGCTTATTATCAAGTCAGGTTGCACCCAGAGTCACAAGAACTGACGGCATTTATCACGCCCATGGGGGCACACAAGTTCAAGCGTATGCCCGTTGGACTTGTATCGGCCGCCGCGGTCTTTCAAAGGATCATGAGCAACCTTCTAAAAGGTATCCCGGGAGTTCTATGCTACCAGGACGATGTTCTGATCTTTGGAGAAGATAGCACACAACATGAACTCAGACAAGTACTGTTGAGGTTCAAAGAGCAAGGTCTTACCGTGAGGAGGGAGAAATGTAGATTTGGATGCTCTGAGATAGAATTTTTAGGGCATAAAATAACAGAAGACGGCATACCTCCTAAAACCGAGCTGCAAAACACCATTCTTAACCTCACCCCACCTAGAAGCAAAGAAGAAATCAAATCCTTCATGGGTATGATTGAGTTTTACAGTAAGTTTGTTCAGAACTTTTCCAGACATACCCATCAGATTCGTAATTTGCTAAGAAAAGGGATAACTTTTGACTGGAGTGAATCATGCCAGAGGGAGTTCGAAGAAAGTAAGAAGGCTTTGGCTGAGGCACCTAACCTCAAAGCTTTTGTTCCTGGCAGAAGAACAATCATTACCACTGACGCCAGCTCAAAAGGTTTGGGAGCAGTCCTGACCCAAGAAGGTGAGAAAGGGGGAGAGACTATATCTTTTGCCTCTTGTTCCCTACGTCAGGCAGAGTTTAACTACTCGGTGATCGAGAGAGAGGCTCTTGCCGTACATTGGGCCACTAACAAATTTAGAGACTTCGCGTGGGGAACCAAGTTCGACATAAGGACCGGCCATAAACCCCTCGTGGAAGTCCTTACCAAGAAAGGGTTAGATGCCATCTTGAGTAGAATCCGGAGATGGGTGGTGAGCCTTCAAGAATACACCTTTGGGGTCGAATATGTACCAGGAGTGAGGAACCTGGCTGCAGACTGTCTCTCGCATCTTGTGGGGAAAACACCAGAAGGGACTAACGATGGCGGTAGGCAAGTTGAGGAGGATAATGAGATGCTTAATGAGAATGTATGCGTCATCACCCAAGGGGTAGTGGAGGAAGCACGTTGGAAGGATGATTTGAGAGCAGATTTGCTTCTGAAGAGAGTGTGTGAGAAGACCAAGGGCAGCTGGGCTGACCTAGACAAGCGAGAAGAGTCTCTTAGACCATACTGGATGGTTAAAGACAAACTCTCTGTTATGGATAATTGTCTATTCTGTGGTACAAAGTTAGTTCCTCCAGAAACTTTGAGAGAGGTTTTGGTCAACTTAGCTCATGAGGGCCACCTGGGCGTTACCAAGACCAAACAGAGGTTACACCTAGACTATTGGTGGCCAAACATGGACTTGGAGATTGAGAGGAAAATAAGAGAGTGTGTACCATGCTCCTCCAGTGACAAGATTCTTAAACACCATACTCCTCCCATGCATTGCAGGTCACCGCCTGAGAGCCCGTGGTCTAATGTAGCTCTGGATATAGTAGGCCCGTTGACAGGAGAAATTCGCACTCCATACATACTGGTACTCATGGACCTATACTCCAGGTGACCCGAGATAAAGTTCGTCTCAGAGATCACTACCAAATCGGTCAAAGAATTCCTACTGGAGGTGCTCCTTCGGGAGGGCTTACCCAGCAGCATTCTGACAGATAATGGGGTGCAGCTCTGCTCAAAAGAAATGAGGGAGTTCCTATAGTGCAATGGGATTAAACACAAGTTATGTGCTCTCTACCATCCTGAGAGTAACAGGATGGTCAAAAGATTTAACCGAACCATCAAAGAAAGTATCCATTTAGCAAGGGCCAGTGGATTGTGCTGGAAGGATGAGGTTGTGAAACGTTTAGAGGCTTACAGGTAAACTCCTCACCAAACCACTAACATGACACCCTTTGAGCTACTGAGAGCTAGAAAGCCAAACTCTAGATTGGTTCCAGGTTGGATGAAATGGTACAAGGGGTGGACTACTCTTACGAAAGAGATGCAATGGAGAGACAGGGAAAAGAAGGCCATGGCTGATAGTAAGGTGAGGTTTGACAAAACACATGCAGTAAAAGACATTCAGTTCAAGGTGGGTAACCTGGTCAAAGTCAGGGCTCCTACAGGTAGAGCGAGCTGGTCCGAGTTCACAGAGCCCACAAGAGTTGTCAAGTTATTCAGAAATGCTGTCAAAACTCAAGATGGGCAAATTTGGAATCTGGGAAGGGTGGTGAGATGCACTGCTCCTACAGCAGTCACGAACACCTCAAAAGGTGCTGAGTTTGGTATTCCAGGTGCTGCCATTTCTTTTGCACCTGCTGACGCTAGGCAGACCAGCACTCAACACAGGGTGAGTGGCAGAGTTGTTTGTCGTCCTAAATACTTAGAGCAATATGTTGACAAGTAATTGTTGTGTCTTTATTCTCTTCTCTCTCCCTTTTCTATTCCCTCCCTGGCACTTTTAATTGTAAAGGAGGGGGATGTGTGGTATCCTCTGTTATAGGGGAGGATTGTCTAGTTATCCTCACCCCCAACCTCTTGCCAAGCTGTGGTTCATACCCTTGTAACTCGCCTTAGAATGTCACTGCTCAGAAGGTTCTATGTTGAGCTTCCTGCGTGGAGATTTTGTGAGACACCTGTTGGACTACAGCTGTGGCTGAGGTCTTTGTGCTGATTCCTGAAATAAACCTTCACTGTTTAATACCTACGTTCCCTGTGGTTCCACATCCAATACCGGGTGTCCTGAATGTTACAACATGTCACTGTTTACCTCTGTGCAGTGACTCTATTACCTCATCTGCTAAGAGACAATATCCCCACACACTCTCTTGGATGAAGGCCGATGTACCTTATCAGGAGAGAATTACCTGGAAGAGAAATTGAATCCTGACACACTGAGAGAGACCAAAAACAAAGGCACTGAAGTAATCTCACAACACAAAATTCATAGCGCTTTCCTAAGTGAGGCCTAAGTAGCAATGGCCTGTTTGAACAGGTTCGTCCACCGAGCCACCCTTGTTAAAAGGTTGCTTGTGAGGGGCTGGCTCAACCTTCCACATATCTATCCACTACTTAATGTGTTGGTGGTTGCCAGTGGCCACTTATTTTTTAGTAGACGAGGACACTTTATAATAGTCACGCTGGTGGAGGTCGCAATTACCAAAGAATGACAGTAAATATCACTGCGCCACCTTGTGGCAGAATAATATACTGCAGCTTAGTAATTAAAGATGTAGTGCCTGACAGGAAACATTAGCTATTAAGCATTCAGGGGAACATCCGGTGATTAATGTTCCTGCTGGAGAGAGATCGGAGTTTTGTCTAGCAGCAGTTTTGACTCATCATTAAGCAGTGCAGAGAGTTAATGTGCCTGCGGCAAAGAAATGTACCATGCTCGATCAAAGAAATGTATTTTATGTGTATTGCTCAGTGGGTTACTGCTTTTGTCACAGAGATCCTTTTGTTAATTGCAGTTTGTTAGACCTGGCATCCTTGACGTGGTTTCCCTCTAACTTTTTGCCTTCACCCTCCTGTTTTTACTTGCTTTGTTTTTACTAGCCTTAGGATTCTGCATACTTTACCACTGCTAACCAGTGCTAAAGTGCTTGTGCTCCTTCCCTGCAACATGGTAACACTGGCTTATACCCAATTGGCATACTTAGTTTACTTATAAGTCCCTAGCACTTCATGTGCCCAGGGCCAGTAAATTAAGTGCTACTAGTGGGCCTGCAGCGCTGACTGTGCCACCCACTTACGTAGCCCGTTAAACTAATATGACTCGTTACATCGCGAGCCATTACTCCGCATGCCATTACAACGCGGTCATTACAGCGACCGCGTTGTTACCACGCAAAGCCATTACTACTTGCAGTAGATGGCGCGCTGACATTAGAAATGTATAATTTACTATTCCAACTCCAGCCTACGTAACAGTAGGGAAGGTGTTGGAATAGTAAACTATACTATTTCTAATGTTAGCACGCCATCTACCGCAAGTCAATGTAATGACTTGCGTAGTAATGGCATTGCGTGGTTACAACGCGGTCGTTGTAACAACCGCGTTATAATGGCATCGCGATGTGATGCCCGCGTTGTTAGGGTTGTTTCCCCCTTTAAACATGTCACAGGCTTGCCATTGCAGAGCCTGTGTGTGCAGTTTGAACTGCCAGTTCGATCTGGCAAAATAAACCTTTGGCCATGCCCAAACCTTCCTTTTTAATACCTGCGTCATCCCTAAGGTAGGCCCAAAACAGCCCAAGGGCAGTGTGCAACGTATTTAAAAAGCAAGGAATGTACGTCACGGCCCTCCAAACTCTGATTGAAAACTACCCTATGGGTAAGGGTATGTCTTTATATTCTGCCTTTATAGATTTCTCCACAGCGTTCAACAGGGTTGATCGTGGGGCGCTGTGTAGGAAACTGTTTGCATTGGGGATCCCTGTGCACTTACCGAGGTTAATTTTTGCTTTGCATTCTTCAACTTGGACTCAGGTCCTGATGAGAGGGAACCAGGGTCTCTCCAGTAAAGTAGAGATATAACGGGCTGAAGCAGGGGTGCTTACTTGCACTCCTTCTTTTTTCCCTTTATATTCATGATTTACCGAGCAGAGCTGGACAGCATGATAAGAGGGACCCACCTAAATTTGGACCAATGAATGTTGGTTGTCTTCTCTACGCTGATGATGTTGTTCTGTTAGATTTAACCCCGATAGGACTACATAGGTGTCTTTCAGAGCTGGGAATATATGCTGATGAACACTTTCTAAAAAAAACATCTCTAAGAGCAAAGTTATGATTTTTAGGTCCCGGGGTGCAGAGTTAGGAAGAATCTGCACTGGTTTTTGGGGAAAGACAAGCTGGAAGAGGTAAAGCAGTACGCATATCTAGGTAGAATTTTTTCTAGTAACTGCTTAAATAGTGATCACATCAGTCAGTGTAGAAGTAGGGCATTATCTCAGGCCTCAGCCATTCGCAGTCTTTATAAATGTGGTGGGCATAGGCATTTTCCCCATGTTTCGGCAGTCTACAAGATAAAAATTCCGCCTTCATGGAGTTATACCTGTGAAGTGGTGGAAAAGTGGTAATGGTCCTTTTTTGAGAAGGTCGACGGGCGCATCTGGCGCCAAATATGCAATTTGAATTTTTCAGCGGTTCCTTCGGCCCTACGTTTGGAATTTGGGCTCCTTTCTATGAATGTGTTTGCGATGGCAGCAGTTTTAAGGTGGGGAATAAAATACTGAATAGTGATTTGGGTGCTGAAGTCAGCAACAACCAAAGAATAGCTTTTGGTCACAACATATGCCCGTTTTCATGAATTAACGGCCACCCACAAAACTCGTATTGCCCGGGGCGGTCTGCCTCCACCCCCTCCCCCCTTGCTACGCCACTGGAAGGAAGTGAGCGGCATCCCCTAAGGAAACTTGTAGCCACTGGCACTCATTTGTTTGCAAATTAAGCACTGCATGATCTTGCCCTTGGGTAGGTGCAGACTGGACTGTGGAAAACAATAACATGGCAGGCATCTTCTTGACTGGGAAGCCAAGATAAAATAGTACTAAAACCCCTTTCAGAGCTGAACACGCAAAGGAAAGTGGAAATGTCCCAAGACAAGACTCCCAGCATAGGCTGGAAATCCAGTTCTTCTTATAGTACACAGATAATTCCAGATTAAAAAGCCCAGCTTCTCACCTTTTAGACAGAAAAGGACCATTACCCACTCTTATACATAGTCTGGAGGAGGTTGCAAAAGAAAACAAGCATTGGTAATGCAATAGGTCTCACATTTGCGAGAGTTTAAGCTATTGGCATTGTAAATGACAATGCCTTTTATTTATCTGTTTTGCAGATTAACACATAAATAAGAGGCATTGTCATTTACAATGCCAATAGCTCCAACTCTTGTAAATGTGAGACCTATTCAAAGAAGCGGCCGCCATTGTCCCGGGCTGCTCTGAAAGTGAAAGCGCGCATGGCGCGCTGAATGTTGCAGGAAAGCATAGCCTGCCTGCAGCAGGAGAAACTCATTAAAGAAAATAGCACTTACAGACAAAAAAAGACGTACAGTGTAACAACTGAAGTAAAAGGGCTAGTCCTCATGGGAGGGTACAAATGAAATTAAGGCGGTACTAAGGAGGGACTAACAAGCCTATTAACGATTTGGAAGCCAGCATTTACCAAGGGCAATGACACAAGCCAATGACAAATATGGGCGGAGAGTGGGCGGGGCTTCTATTTCATACTCCAATACAGCATGCGGAAGAGCAGCGCATGCACTGCCCAGGCTCGACCTCAAAATATTGAATTAATGGTTACTTAAAACAGCTTTTCCTGGCCTACAGGCTGTGATCTCTCATGAGGCATGCAACGAATGTATCAAATGCCATTTTGAGTCAAAGCAGGCAGTAAAAAACCTCACCCAACTTTCATCTTTTTGTGTCTTTCTCTTGTAGGAACAAATCATGGCAATTATGCTCACTAACAAGCCTAGAGAAATACTTGGCTTGTTAATCTGCTCCATTCTGGGCCCCCTGGAAGGAGGCAGCAGAGAGCCTCTGGCTGTTGAATGCATTCTTCTACCCTTATCAAAAGATGTGGCCTGCAGAGTTCTTACAGAACCAACTACATTCATTGTACATTCTATTTGAAGACAATTCTATTAAGCTGGGAAACTAAAAACCTTTACATCTGTTTAAGTGTATTGCAGATACAATGTAATGGATTTCTGATTCACTTCTCAAGAAGCAAAATAACTTCTGGAAGCCCTTTTAAGCAACCCTTAAACACTGTGGTCCAGACCAGCCGTCCACATATAATATTGTGAAATCTATGAATCGGTTTCTGAATCAAGGCCTCACCAGGGAGATGAAAAGCAGGACTTCTCCAGGATAACCTGAGTTTTCGTGTGGCACTGTTTTTCTCTTTTTACTGTATGCCTTTTCAAAAAAAGGTCTTTCGATTTGGCTGGAAGGGTTGGGAAGCCAGGCATTGGTCGTGTTGCCCAGCATTTAAAGCAAGGCAAGGGAGGGTGATATCAACAGAGTGCGATGGGGGAAGGGTGGAGCACAGAGCTGGGGTAGGACGACTGCAGTGACAGGGCAGAGTATTAATGAAAAGAAATGGGTTGAAGGTATGATCGGAAGGGGAGGAGTTCTTTGCTCTTTCTTTAACTCACAACGACTCAACTTTATTTATTTATTTCAAATGACATTATAGAGTTCACGTTAAAGGTTTCAGCGCAAAAACTGTGCGTCATCGCTCAATTTCACAATTGCACAGAGCCGAGAAACCCGACCTAGCATGTTTAAGAGCTGGCCTCTGTCCTATTCTGAATGAAAATTGCTAAATCTATTTCACGTGGTCCACCTCACAATTCCGGGGTCTCTTCTCTGTTATGTATTCTGCAAATCCTGTTTATAAAGGCAAACACTACCCTTGTGGAAGCGGGGAGGGGTGGGTTACTGGGAATTCTGGAATGCTTATATAAAGAAGTGCAATTCACACTCTCTTCTTTAAATCGTGCTAATTCAGAAGGACCCAGGGTCTGGCCAAGATACGGAAGCCCTTTCTGTAATGTTTAGTCCCGGTGATAGTCTTTGTGGTGCACGGCATAGTCATGGCCACTGGAATTATGTGGCAAAAAAGGCAAATGATGCAGCTTAATGCGGCAGATTTTGTTATACTTTTACTTCATTATTTTGTCCTTTATACACTTGTTAAGACTATCTGGGCTTTGGTTTCAGCTCATTAGTACCAGTTTAACACCCAAATACAGCAATAAGCAACAGAAATGTGACCAGTCAAGCTTTGCAAAAGACCTTCCACTGCCCAGCAACATGTGTCGCTTCGTTGTTATTAACTTTTGAACCGTTTGAGCTAGAAAGAATTTTCTTTTTGTTAAAATCTGTCGATTATGCAGCAGATGATAAAATGTGTGGTAAATGCGGCAAATCTATAAATATGCGAAAATTGCTGCGGCCGCACAATCGCATAATTCCAGTGGTCCTGAGTATAGTCTAGTGCTAGCTACAATAGAAGGCCCTGCATCCACGTTCCCCCCACGGTGGTGACTGAAGGCAATTTGAAGCTCTTGTTCGAGACCCAGGAACGCCCTTGGGAAAAGTGGATGCTAGGTCTACTTTATAGGTATTTTCTATTTTTCTATTTTGTTTAGCCATTTAATTTGTATTTTCTTTTGCTTATTGCATTGTGTTTTATGTATATGTATACTGTACTGTTTGAACAACCAATAAAAACTCATTGAACCTAAAAAAAACGGTGTGTTGTGGTAAGTTACGAAAACACACTTTCACTCACATTTTAAACAATGAGTTTCAATTATGCATTATCAAGAATAGGATTAAAACATATGTCACTAATTTCCTGCAATGTGCAACATACAAAATGCAGCAAATCACACGTATCCTGTTTCTGCAGCATGGCATGTATAGCTCCCTTACTTTTGTTCTGCCACATTTTATGCAAACAAGGCATAGTGAAATGTGGGTTGTATCTGTGGTGAGGCCAGTCTCCGTTTCTGATTATGATTCTCTCTGGTTGGAACCATTTAACGTGCTGCATTGTGGTATTTCACAGCTGGGTGATTTGCACAAATCATCACAGTTATAATACCTGGAAGGAGTGACGTAAGGCAATGGAAAAAGAATCACACACTGTGATTGGTCCAAATGTTAAAGGATTCCAAAGGCATTGTGCTGCAAAGAAGACTGTTACCAGGCAACTGAGCTTGGAGTTGTTGGAAAACATATCAAAACGACTTTCCTTCGGCTTTTTGTTATGGCTGTTAATAATCCTTTTCATGACCTTTGGGTCAGGTATTTTTGCTCAATAGTTCCCCTGTATGTACAGTCATTTTGTTTGACCAGAGGCGTCAACTCTTCCGCCAGGGCGTTAAACATTAGAAAATGCCCACCACTGAAGTCATTACAGAATGCATACATACTCTTTGGATCCAATTTTTGTTAAAATTCACACTTTGAATTTTGCCATTCGCAAAATCAAATATTCTGCTTGGTGGGAACATCTGTAGAAGCCGCTTTTGTTTTTAAGTCTTCAAGACTGAGGAGGTACTCTCCAATCTACTGTCTCCGCCATCCAAAGATCCTCCAGACAGCATCATGCAGGAGAAACATCAGCTTCCAGCAGCAGATTTGCCACGGTCAGAAAGTGAAGAAAAGGATTTTAAGTATTTTTGTTGATAATGAACGACTCGAAATATTTAAACTTTCTGATTAGTTATGTTATACCTTACCAGTAAAGTGTTTGCGACATTTCATGTTGGCGAGGCTCTGCCGCCATCTTTTACCATTGAATGTTACTGCAGTGGATGAAGGGGTGGGGGAAGGAGGCTAGACTTGTAACCAGCTACATTCTCAGATTGACTTGTAGTCAGGAACATAAGCTTCTATCTTTGTTTTATCCCATTCCTGGTAATAGCCCAAAATCCTGCCATAGCGGTGGGAGGCGGGGTATGGGATTCTACTTCCAAGAGAATACTATAAGTGTGGAAGCTGAGCTGGCCGAAGTTATCCATCACTGTGCTCCTGAACCTATTTAAATAGGGCCTAAGAAAGTTAGGGGCAGATTTACAAGCCCCTTGCGCCACTTTTGCGTCACTTTTAACATGGGAAAAGTGACGCAAAAGTGGCGCATGGGGCTTGTAAATCTGCCCCTTAGTTTGGAGAGTATATTGACAGAGAAAAGAAGTAGTCTATGCACTGATCAAATTAAAGAGAGTGAGCAGAATTAATTTGACCTCCAGTTGTGGCTATCTGTCGAGGCAGTGGGTCGATGTTGTGAGAATAACTTTCAGACATGACCTTTAGGTTGAAACCCTTCAAAGAGGTCCAGGACTTCTGGGGCGGAGAGAAGCGAATCATCAGAGTTTAAAATCTACTGTGACTAGGTGATTTTTTAGTAAGAAGCAGCCTAAATACTTCTGTGACACCCACTTATATCATAATGCTTGCTTATCATGCCATTTATGTAATTTATAGACATCGTAGTAACCTACACTTTAACCCCTTTCAAATCCATTCTGTTTCCTTAGTGAGCAGAAAATCGCTGAGCAAAGAATTATTCCAGAATGGAAAGACCTGCAGACTAAGATTGCTAAAAAACTCAAAGCTGCCCAGGTAAAGAAAACATGCCTGCTGATTCTGAGCAAAACAGCCTCCTTTTTCCATAGGTCTGGGTCTGAATGTGAATTTGAGCCTGAGAGGAATCAGTGATCCCTTGTATTCATGCAGTGGTATCATGAGATTGTTGATGGATATGGTAATTGAAGAATGGATCTAGATTAAAAAATCAGTGAGAGGGTGCCATGTCAGTTCATGGACTCACAACACTACAACGTACAAAATCTTAGAGTTGAACCGATTGGTCCTGATTCTGAGTGAGCTGTCAAATTCTGATTCCTGAAGAAACACCTTTTCTTCTGCAGGTTTTTTGGCAAACACCGCACAACAGCTTTTTTTTCCTGATAAATATCAGTATGTCAAATTTGTCAAAATTTACCTAGTGAAAAGATGCAGTAAATTCCATATTCCATATGTAATTCCTTATTTTCATGGGTATTTACCGAGTTAGGTAAATACCTCACTTCCATCCGGCCAACTCATAATTAGTGCCATATTAGTACCATTGCACAGAGTACCAGCTCATTTACAAATAACACATCCACTGCGAAAAAAACACATTAATGTGATATTATAAATATGCTTAATGGTATTAATTGTATAAATTGTTAAAAATGATATCTATATTGGGAACATTTTTGCATATTTTTTAAAACTTTAAGTAGTACATTTTAACCACTGGGAAGATTTCATAATTTTTATATTATAAACAATTTTAAGATGGTTTTGCAAGTTAAAACATTTGCTGCTGACATGTGTTGTAATCGCTAGGTGGCACTGTTGAAACTTGTCAATGAATCTCGGCCTTCTAAGAAAGATACATTGAGTACCATCACATTGAGCTATAGTAACATATGTCCTCTGCCTAGAAATGGCACAAACTTGTATAAATCACTGCACTAAAACAAGTGAGTAGTAATGTAATTATAGACAATTTTTACTTTGCTAGAAAATACAGATTAATTTAGGCATTCTTCAGTTACCATAACTAGACTATACCAGGCTGCATTGACAATCATTCATGAAATGCTGCACAACAGTGCATGTGCGTTCCACATGCAGGTGTCTTTCTCTGTTTCAGAAAATCAACGAATATGCAGGTTTAACCATGGTCTGTTCTAATACAGTTGTATAACATTTGTTGTTCCCTCCATAGGGAAGTATGTTCTTTCTGTTACATGTTCCAAGATTGCTTAGCAGAGCTCCACTATAGTTGAACAAGCTAATGTATTTCTGTGTTTCATAATGTATCATTTCATTAATTAAATATGTATTCCTTTAACCAATAGGATGTCATCAGAAGTAGGATCTATTTAGATACTTATGATTATGCTAAATCTTTAAAGTAATTTACTAACTGCTTTTTACTTTCTGTTTTGTTACTATTTTTTAATATTACCACAAAGTTAATAACTTTAGAATTTCATTGTGTTCAGGTTTTATTTGAAGTCTTGGACTAAGTCAATGAGAGACTCAGATAGTCCCATTACTGTCTGATGACTCTCTTAATTTCTTAATTAGAGGACAACATTACCATACAATATGTAGGTCATGCAAAGTGTATACATTGCTAATATATATTCAAATGCAACACTCTTTACTTTTACTAATGGTATTTTAAGACGTTATTGAGCTATAGTTCGGCATTTTAAAAAAGAAATGTATGCAGGGAATACTTTTTGTAATATTAAATTCAAAATGTCATCATAATTTTCATTTTCATTTGTAAAGTCATGTGTACATTTATTAAAAGCTTAGTCATCTTTCATTTACATGTCTATATAAAATAATTGGTGGTTAATTCGTTTACTATTTTCACTCAATTGGAATTTGATTCTCATATTTAATGCTTCAGCAAATAAGTGAACACTAGATAAAACGGATATTATGAGATTGTACTTGATAGGTTACAGCTCAATAAAAGCACAAAGATCCAACTAGAAAGCTGGGAATGGAGTAATAATAATAGTGATCAGAGCAAGGAGCCCGTAAGACTAAATGCCTCAAGAGCGAGGATTGATAAGAACACTCAGTCATTTGCAAATAAGGTAGATTGTGAGAGCAGTGACAGATCTGAGCCTGTAAGAAAAGAGAAATGTTTACCAGAAAGTTCAGAGATTTGAGCCTTTTCGAATGTAGAAGTATTGCAGGAGCAGTGAGAGATCTGAGCCTGTAGGAATATTGAAAAATCACAAGAGCAGTGAGAGATATGGGAGTGTTGGACTAGAGCAGGATCACAGGAACTGTGAGATACTTGAGAATCTTAGCAAAGCAATGAACTGCACAGGCAGCGAGAGATCTGAGCCTGTAAGAACAGAAAATGACCACAAGAACAGTGAATGGCTCAGAGAGAAGTTAAAGAGACGAGCCTGTAACAACAGAGAAAGATCATAATATCGTTGAGACATCTCATCCTGCTAGAAGAGAAAAGTTTTGCGAGAGCAGTGAGAGAGATTGTCTACAACATTACAGAAAGGTAGCAGGAGCACTGAGGGACAAGAAACCACATTATTAAGTAAAGTGATAGTGAGAGCAGTGGTAGATTTAAACCTGTTTAATATGGAGAAGGATTGTAAGAAAAGTGAGGGAAATTAACCAGAAGAAATAGGGAATGATCACAAGTGCATTGAGTGACAAGGAAGCACTGCATGTCATTACTGGGATAGATTATGTAAGCACTAAGAGATCTGAGTCTATAAGAATAGTAATAGATCACATGACCAATTAAAGACCCGAGTCTGTTACCAAGGAAAAGGGTAGTGAGAGCAGTGAGAGAACAGCCTGCAAATAGGGGAGAAAGATCACAAGAGCAGCCAGAATTTAGAAAACCCAGTCTGTAACAATGCAGATTGATAACTACGAGATAAGTGGAGAGATCTGAATGTCAAAACTATCAGTGCCTGACAATCATCAATTGTCTGGTAAACTATCAATCACCTTCATTCCCTATAAAGCTGAAAGCCTAAAGCTTAATTGATAAGGATGCTATCCATCAACTCAATGGATTCTTCTCCTCCCTCTCTTCTCATTCATGTACATTCTCTGCATCCTTGTCTATACTCCACTTCCCATCTCACCTACATTCCCCTCTCGTACTTCCCATTTCTTGGCTACTCTCCCATCCTGGTCTTAATTCACCAACACCATAAGAACTTCACTTCCCTTAATATCTCCTTAACCCTATCCTTTATCCCATTCTACTCAATCAATATGTATATTCTCTTCATTAGTATAGTCAGCTGTGTTTCCTTCCTGCTCCCAACTGCAAGATGAACCTTGTACATTTTATACAACTATCTCACTCAAGAATAATCCAATTATTTATTCGCTCATAATTAAGGCTAGAGGGTGACCACAGCTACATATGGGTCTGGCCTTTGGGGTTACTCCTCTAGCACTGCCTTGCAAATTGAGGAAAATAGTTTTTTTAAACGGTTATTATGTTTACCCGCTTCTGCTTCAACTGCGATTGTTCACCAGGATGTTGGTCTGCAGTATTTAGAAGACATACGTTTGGTCAGACCTTTGTTATCATGATTTTCTTTATGGGTAAAAGAGGGAACTAGTTTTACTAGATCAATTGTTTTAGATTGTCTTACTTTGGATCACATTTCACGTATCCCTTGGTTAGCGTACATCAATTCCTCTTTTAGTATGTTCTTTAAAGTGCCCATTTGGTCAGATCCTGCACAGGTATTATCAACAACCAAGTTGACAATTAAAGAAACATTTTTGCAGTATAGGCGAATGGCTGTCGACAGATCAAAATCTTCAGTTGTCCTATACATGTCTCTTGAGTTTAGACAGGTGGAAATAGTTATTTATCCTGTGTGACAAATATCCAGCATCGTTTTGTCTTGGTAAGGCTGAGATGTGGTATTGTGCACCACTTCGTGGCTTTTCTCAAATATGAAGTCTTGTCCTTCAGAAATGACCCCTTGCCCATGCGACTGTCGAAGCAAGCAAAGCACATTGCACTTTTAGCTGGTTTGTAATTTTTACCAGAATCTAAAATTTCTTATCTTAAACCTATTTTTGTTGTACATAATATTAGATCCCATAAAACTGCTATGAAACATTTGATTGTGCTAAGTGAACCCTCTGCGTGTAATAATGCTGCCCTTTTTATTTTGAAAGCCAACAATGTGAGGAAAAGTATCTTGTATTAGTCGGACTCTGATTTTAAATCATGCGATTTAAGTATATTACGTAATGATTTTTATCTGGCTACTAAGATGTTTTTTATTGTATTTATCAAATGTTCCATGCACTTTTATGGCTGTTCTAACTAGCTGAATAAAGTTTTTTGAAGGTACCGATTAGGGTTTAATTTAAATTGAAGTATAAAATCACACAGTTGCTGATACATTAAGGTTGAGTGACATAAGCACCACCCTTAAACACAGAAAAAACACTGGCAATAGAAACCTCAATTGTTTATAAAGTTCAATTAAGCAATCAAGCAATTCAAATAGGCATTCACATTCAATTCAAAGTGTCTCATGGGTTCGGTTTAGGGTTTGTGGCACTGCTACGTAATAAACTCCAGGAGCATAAACTCATAACTTTGCTCACAAATAAAATATACTTTAACTGCATGAAATAATGTAACTTCACTATTAATGGTATTATATTTTCATTAAAAGGGCAATAGAATACATGAAGTGACCATTCAGGGGAAATACAAATGAGTTTTGAATCAAAACATTTAAACTTGACAGTGGTAAACCAAGCTTTCAACATGACCTACTGCTTGTAAAAAGCAAACTATATATTTCTGGACACTTTTCATAAAACCTAATACACCTGGAGCTACAATGATAAAGGGATACTGAGGATATAAGTACAGCACCGAAACCATTAACGTCTGTTTTATGTACTACAAGGCCTTAGATGGACAGGAGAAAGAGCACAGCAAATAGAAAAATACTCCTTAAAGCATTAGTAGGAAATACAATTATGTTATGTTATGTTGTAGCATTTGTAGCGCGCACAGCTACTCAAAGAGTGTCCCGGCGCGAACCCAGTGAGGAGTGGGGAAGAAAGGAAGGATTATTTAATTAAAAATAAAAGTCTTAAGTCTCTTCCTAAAGTTTTTAGGCTCCTGCAGGCAGCGAAGATCAAAAGGAAGTTTGTTCCAGGCCATTGCTCCCCTATAAGCAAGGGACCTGCCGCCTACTCTTTTATGGCGGAACCTGGGGGTGCAGGCCATCAGCATTAAGGAGGAGCGAAGCCAAATTTAAAGGTGCTGGAAAACAGTACCTGTACCATTTTAGAAATGCTTTGGATTATAGCAAATTAGAGGACTAACCCCACATACCAAACTTTAACCCTCGGGCAGGAGGTGTTATCATCCTAATCACAAAAGAGCATACCATTTGTTTGGGTGTAACATACAGAGAGTAGGTAGTGTGTGGCCTTTGCACATTGTTGAATTAGAGTAAGCGTTGCGTACTTATAGTGCCATCTGTGCACTTACCCGTTATTAATATTTTCCAAATAAATAAGCTCCCTTCTCTACACTTGCTCAAAAGTACCCCTCTTCCAGCAGATCTTCAGTGGACCAGATATTTTCTTTCCTCCTCCCCATCAGCACAGCAAACCATTAATCACTAGCAAGAGCAGATATGCCCACAGTCTTCAACTGTCATCTCATATTTTTAGGCACCTCATGAATTTCAAACCTCAAATTTAAAAATCTGCTTTCTTCCTGAATCAAACAGTGAGCCTCTGATTATCATGGACACCAGTTCAGAGAGGTTACTCGAGATTGCAAGTGTTCAGGATAAGATAGTGCAC
The DNA here is from genome assembly GCA_963921515.1 of Calotriton arnoldi. NCBI lineage: Eukaryota > Metazoa > Chordata > Amphibia > Caudata > Salamandridae > Calotriton > Calotriton arnoldi. The sequence continues at coordinate 184,122 of CAWUFW010018632.1, read as the reverse complement.
TCCTTCTGCAGTCAAGGCAGTAAGCTGCTGAACACCATCTTCACTGCATGGCTAAGCATTCTCACCACCTAGACTGCATTGGTATTTCCACAGTCACCCAGAGTGTTTTTTTGTGAGGTGCACAGAGCATTGAGCAAGAAGGAAGGTATCAGGACTGTAGAGTTCAGTGCTGGACAAAGGATGTGAAACATGGGCTTTTTCTTTGTGTGCCAAACCAACCAATCAATCATATCATTTGTAAAGCGCACTACTCACCTGTGAGGGTCTCAAGGCGCTGGGGTGGGGAATGCTGCTACTGCTCGAAAAGCCAGGTCTTGAGGAGTTTTCTGAAGGTCAGCAGGTCAGCAGGTCTTGGGTCTGCCGTAGGTAGATGGGGAGGGTGTTCCAGGTCTTGGCGGCGAGGTGGGAGAACGATCTGCCACCGGAGGTCGCTCTTCGGAAGTGGGGGACACTGGCGAGGGTGAGGTCGGCGGAGCGGAGCTGGCGGGTGGGTGTGTAGAAGCTGAGTCGTCTGTTGAGGTATGTTGGTCCGGTGTTGTGGAGTGCCTTGTGTGCGTGGGTGAGGAGTTTGAAGGTTATCCTCTTGTTGACCGGGAGCCAGTGCAGGTCTCTCAGGTGGGGTGTGATGTGGCTGCAGCGAGGGATGTCGAGGATCAGGCGTGCAGAGGCGTTCTGGATGCGTTGGAGCTGTCTCAGGAGTTTGGCCGAGGCTCCTGCGTAGAGGGCGTTTCCGTAGTCCAACCTGCTGCTGACGAGGGCCTGGGTGACCGTTCTTCTCGTTTCAGTGGGGATCCACTTGTAGATCCTGCGGAGCATGCGGAGGGTGTTGAAGCAGGCGGAGGAGACGGCGTTGACCTGTTTAGTCATGGAGAGGGTGGAGTCGAGGATGACCCCTAGGTTGGGTGCGTGGTTGGTGGGTGTTGGGGTGGTTCCCAGTGCGGTCGGTCACCAGGAGTCGTCCCAGGCCGAAGGGGTGTTCCTCATCCATACAGCGACGGCCTTCATTCCTTCGTGAAGGTTGGTTTTGGCGGTGTGGGGGTCCTTGGTGAGGGAGAGGATCAGCTGGGTGTCATCGGCGTAGGAGATGATGTTGAGGTCGTGCCGACGGGCGACGTGGGCGAGCGGTGCCATGTAGATGTTAAACAGAGTTGGGCTGAGGGAAGAGCCCTGGGGTACGCCACAGATGATCTCGGTGGCTTCGGAGCGGAAGGGGGGAAGGCGGACGCTCTGTGTTCTGCCGGAGAGGAAGGAGGTGGTCCAGTCCAGGGCCTTCTCTTGGATCCCGGCGTTGTGGAGGCGTGTTCGTAGTGTGTGGTGGCAGACCGTGTCGAAGGCAGCTGACAGGTCCAGGAGGATGAGGGCCACCGTTTCTCCGTTGTCCAGCAGGGACTTGATGTCATCGGTGGCAGCGATGAGGGCAGTCTCGGTGCTGTGGTTGCTGCGGAACCCGGACTGGGAAGGGTCCAGGATGTTGTTCTTCTCGAGGTAGCGGGTCAGTTGTTTGTTGACGGTCTTCTCGATGACCTTTGCCGGGAACGGGAGCAGGGAGATGGGCCAGAAGTTCTTGAGGTCCTTGGGGTCCGCCTTGGGTTTCTTGAGTAAGGCGTTGATCTTGGCGTGCTTCCAGCTCTCCGGGAAGGTTGCTGTCGTGAAGGAGGTGTTGATGACTTTCCGGAGATGGGGTGCGATGGCTGTGCTGGCTTTGTTGAAGATGTGGTGTGGGCATGGGTCTGACGGAGATCCGGAGTGGATGCTGTTCATGATCTTGATGGTGTCGTAGTCGTTGATGTTGGTCCAGGAGAGCAGGCGGTTGGTGCGGATGGTGGTCGTGGGGGCGGAGGTCTCAGTGGTTGTCGGGGCGGGCGTGGCATTGAAGCTGTCGTGGATGTCTGCGATCTTGCGTTGGAAGAAGGTGGCCAGCGAGTCGCACAGGTCTTGCGAGGGTGGGACGTCGTTGGTGTTGGAGCTGAGGTTGGAGAGTTCCTTCACGATGTTGAAGAGCTCTTTGCTGTTGTGCGCATTGTTGTCTAGGCGGTCTTTGAAGGAGGCCCTTTTGGCGGATCTGATGAGGTGATGGTGTCTGCGTGTGGCGTTCTTGTGGGCTGCGTGGCTGTCCGGTGTTCGTTCACGGAGCCAGATCTTCTCCAGCTTTAGGCAGGTTTGCTTGGAGGCCCGGAGGTCTTCAGTGAACCAGCTGGCTTTCTTGTTGGTGTGACTGTTGGAGGGTTTCTTGATCGGGGCGAGGGTGTTGGCACAGTCGTTGATCCACTGTCTGAGGTTGCGGGCGGCGGTGTCGGGGTCGGTGGGGTCGGCAGGTGGGCTCTGGGTGAGGGTGGTGGTTAGCTGGTCTTCGGTGACTTTGCTCCAGCAGCGGCGGGGCATCTGTTGGGTGCCGTGGTGCATGGTGGGTTTCTTGAAGGTGAAGTGGATGCAGCGATGGTCGGTCCAGTGGAGTTCGGTGGTGTGGTTGAAGGAGACGAGGGGGCTTGCGGAGAAGATGGGGTCAAGCATGTGACCGGCGGAGTGGGTGGGTGTTGTGACGAGTTGTCTGAGTCCGAGGTGGGCTAGGTTGTCGATCAGGGTGGTGGAGTTGGTGTCGTTGTTGTTCTCGAGGTGGAAGTTCAGGTCCCCGAGGAGGATGTAGTCCGTGGAGGCGAGGGCGTGTGTGCTGACGAAGTCGGCGATGGAGTCGCTGAACTGTGGTCGGGGTCCGGGGGGTCTGTAGACGAGGGTTCCTCTGAGGGTGGTGTTGGGATCGGTGTGTATCTGGAAGTGCAGGTGTTCGGCGGTGCTGAGGGTGTCGTCGGTGTTGGTCGAGACTCTGAGAGTGTTCCTGTGGACGATAGCGTTTCCTCCTCCTGCTCCGTTGGTGCGGTCCCTGTGGGTGATCTTGTAGCCTTCCGGGATGGCTATGTCGGGTGCCGAGGCGGGGTTCAGCCAGGTCTCCGTCAGGAAGGCGACGTCTGGGGAGGTTGAGTCGAGTAGGTCCCAGAGTTCAACGGCGTGTTTGCGGGCGGAGCGGGTGTTGAGAAGGATGCATCTGAGGTGGTTGGGTTCTTTCCTGGTCGGCGGCATGGTGGGGCGGATGCTTGTGAAGCTGCAGTTCCGGCAGGTGAAAGCTCCGTGGGTGCGCTTCGGGGCGGCCAGGAAGCAGGTGTGTGATCGTCCGGTGTTGAGTGCGTGGAGGGATCTGGCATTGTAGCGGTGTCGGGTGTCGTGGCGTTCGCGGGGTCCAGGGGTCCTGGCGCTGGGCGTGGTCCAGGCGCGGACGGGCGCAGACGGGCTTGCCTTAGGTGCGCCTTCGGCGCACCAGCGGCACACCCGCTGCGCGCGTCCGCTACGCGGACTCCATATGAGGGGATGTGGGAGGGAGGAGCAGCTGGGAGGCGGGAGCGGGGCGGCGAATGGGATTGCAGGGGGGCGGGGACGCAGCGGCGGGAAAAACGGGCGGGGGCCGCGGGAGAACTGGGCACAGGAAGGAAAAACAAGTTTAGGCAAGAAAACAAGTACAGGCACAGAGGAATAAAAACAAGTCTGGGCAAGAAAGCAAGTTAGGCACAGGGGGATAAAAACAAGTCTGGGCAAGAAAGCAAGTTAGGCACAGGGGAAAAGTACCAAACCAACAACATGAGTTTCAAGGAAGAGGTGTGGACACGTGTTAACAGTCAGTCCTTTCCAAGATAGAGTTCTTCCAGAAAATGAATTCCTAAGTTCCCAAATCAAATATGAAGTTAAATCTTTCCCCTTGTTGTTAATTCCTGATTGAATCATATACAATAAGGCACTTACAAATGATGGATGTGTTGCAAAGCATTTGTTCTCTTATTTTATATCTCATCCATCAACCAGTTGCTTCTATTTTTGTCCCTGGTATTTGCTTCTTGCAATTGGACCTTCTCAAGGATCTTCTTGTCAATGACCTTGCTTGGCTCTTTTCTCTTCCCTGATGTAGGGAATGTGATGCCTTGCTATTAACTTCTGTATTAATCCTCATCTTCAATCAAGACCTCCAAGATTGCCAAAGAGATTTTATGCCCTTTGTGTTCCTTTTTCCTCTTTGCTGGGACCCTCTCAAGGAGACACTTGACACTTTTCATGTGTCCTATTAAGTGTAAGGTAGCTTCATGGCTACTGGGAGGAGTCATCCTTTCCTTGAGCAATCAAAAAGGAATTTTATCAGCCCTTCTCAGTGTACAGTCCTAGACGTGGTCCAGAATTGACTCAATTTTTCTAGGATTTTCTTCATGCATCCATCCTCTATACAAACTCATCCACCCTTTTATGACCATCACACTAACATATTATGTGATCTTCTATAAACTGCAGTAACATGGGTGTGGTTAAGATGTATTTTCTTAATGTGACTATAGTTCTCAGGTTTTCCTATCATCATCTTTTGACTTGCCTTTCCTGAGTACAACATGCTGTGTACATTGGCAGTTTCCACATTTTAATGGAATAGCTCAAAGCTCGCCTTCTGCATACATTTCCCTCAAACATAGACTGTATAACATGGAATTCTGAATCTCACAATTGGTGAGATGCACAAAATCAATTTCAATTTGTCAGGCTGTAGATCAATTCTTTCCTTTCTCAAGCATTTAAACAAAGTCAAATTTCTTAATAGAATTCTTTGTAACTGTTAGGACCTCAGTGAAATAATCACGGAACACAGTGAAACAAAACTCAGTTCTAAACATAGGTAAACTAATCTTTATGGATAGGTAATTAGAAAGTATAGTAGAATAACTTGGTATGATGAACAGCACCTTACTGCATTTGCAAATATTACCAATTCTCTGCAGTGGTTTAAAGTGTTCGGATCTCATAGATAAATGGGGTGAGAAATGCTAAAACTTTAATAGGAACTGTGCCTAGAAGAAAACATATTTTCTTCCTCCTCCTTCTCCTTTTGAGCTCTTTATGGCATCATTTAAGAAAATTATAGTCCCAAGAAAGTGGTATCTAACTCTAGGGCTGGTGGCCACATTCACCCCTCACACGCTATGACTATCAACTTCAGTGAATTCTGCATGAAATATATGACACCCATCAGATTCTATAAAAGATAGCTGAGGGTTTTGCTAAAGAATATGTGCTTTTCTGTGAGCACACCAGGCTGGTACAACAAATTCCAGATGGATGTAAATGGAAAGGTCAAGTAAATAGCATGAAGGAGAACATGATGGCTACTTTCTGAGGTTGTAGGAGAGTCTGTGTTTTGCCCCAAGTTGTATTGTATGTATCTGATCAAGGGAAACTGAAAACAATTGCAGCACTCTCTCACATTCATGAGGAAGACAGTACCAAAAATTCACCTAAGGTTATATATACTCAGAAGAGAAAAAAAGGCTCTTACATGCTTTATATCAGTGCATTGCAATTTAAAATTGAAGCGCAAAAAACATCTGACAAAAATTAAAACAAAAAATTCACATAAAAAAGCTAGACATTGTTCATGCATGATATATTGACCATGGTCCCCATGGGCATACAGGATTCCCTTGCTTTGTTACACAATACTCCATCACTGAGCATAAAGCACCAAGATCAAAAGAATATTATTCAATATTATAACTTATGTTCCCATGCATTTCTGACTGCAGATAGTAAAATAGCAAAAACACAATGCCATGGGAGGATACTACCTGAATATTGAGTTTTAAATATTGTGAAATTAAATATTGTAGCCAGAATATTGACCACCAAAATACCATATTGGGAAGTATATATAGGTTGGCATAGATTTATTACACTTAACTCTACATGTGCAGCTATGTAGCTTGACTATATAAATACCTTCAAGGTACTTAGATGTGGAGGATAGTATTGTAAATGTATACTTACCTGTATATACTTACCTTCACAATATTTTGGTACCTGATATTTAGGCTAAAATATTTTGGTAAAACAATATTTTTATACTTTACATTCTGGCATACAACTGCAATGTGCTAAGGGGAGCCCGTCTCTGCTGTTTCCGTGACTGGGGGGGAGCCGCTACTACAACCCCCAGTCAGCCAAGCAGCGCGGACGCCGCCAACATCAGTTACACACGCCGGGAGGCGCATAAATTCCGGCCAGGGCTCCCGCAGCGCGGAACGCTCGCGGGCGGGCCCATCAACGCCCGTCGGAGCCAGGTGGAGGCTGGGCTGGGCATACTCTCTTGGCCCTAGGCTTTGGTTACTTCCCTGCACCCCCTACTGCAAAGCCTGCGATCAAGCATTTCAAGAAGCCATCTGAACTTTGGCCATTGCACAAGTAAGTCTGCTTGCCCCAAGTTAGTAAACTCTCTCATCAAACAGCGTTGCTCTCCCTTCTTTTTTTAAAAAAGATGGCCAAATTGAAGCAAACGGGGGAAAGGGTGAACACTCTAAAGCCCCTCCAGAACTCTACACTCGATTGCTTTCTTTTACGGGCTGCCAAAGCCATTGACAATTAAATTTTAGTAGCAGAGCGACGGCTGTCTCTAGATGGGGTTCTGGTTGCAGCTATAATTGAGGACCAAGTGCCAAGTGGGAAGAGTGAGCCGCTAAGTGTCATTGAAGAAGGTACTCATGCACATAACAAAAGCCTGTTAACAAAAGGAGGGACGCAAAGGGCTTGATGAAGGTCCAACGTACATGCCCTAAATTAAGCCAAGAGACAAAAAGGTACGGAGTTCCTTAGGTGGGATATTGGTCACCTTGTGTATACTCTAGGTAGTGAGGAGGTGGGGAATACCTCCTATCGGAACTGGGACCCTCACACACCCAGCAAGCTAGGTGTCATGCTTCATCATATGGGTCTGCTCCTCGTCGGGCCAGCGCTGCAATGCTCGACAGGCACCCATAAACGGCACCTATACAGCGAGGAACAAAAGATCTCCGATAAAGAGCCCTTTATGGGTGCCCGTCGAGCATTGCAGCGCTGGCCCGACGAGGAGCAGACCCATATGATGAAGCATGACACCTAGCTTGCTGGGTGTGTGAGGGTCCCAGTTCCGATAGGAGGTATTCCCCACCTCCTCACTACCTAGAGTATACACAAGGTGACCAATATCCCACCTAAGGAACTCCGTACCTTTTTGTCTCTTGGCTTAATTTAGGGCATGTACGTTGGACCTTCATCAAGCCCTTTGCGTCCCTCCTTTGTTAACATACCTTGCCGCACGGGCACTCCCGTGGGACTTCCAAGGTTACCAGAGGGATAGTTACCCTCATTGGCCCATTCTCCGGGACTCACGTCTCAGTCCCCTTCTTTTATAATATCCCCTGTTATACCAGCCATCATGGATGACAACCCAGGTCTCAGCTTCGGCGATGAGATAGCCGCAGAAATACTCAGGAATACGCCATCCATTTTAGGGGGGGAAGGCCCTTCAGCCTTAGGGGCACCGTCCGAGGATTGGACCACCCTGACTAACATGAAGAGGGATTGGCTCAAAATCACGCTCCATGGAGCGATGATGACAGAGTATCTGAGGGCTAATATTGCACCTAATGGTCTGATAGTAAAAAACTTCCCTAGACTTTTCCTGGACGACGTAGTTTTCAAAAAGGAGTGGTCCCTGGTGGCATGGAAATGCACCAGGGACTTACTTATCCTCATTATTAACACGGCAAGAAGGATAGCTGATGCTCTCCTCATTAGAATACAGGTGGCTGAAGGGGCCATTAAAACCACCATTCAGGCAACCCTGTTTAAATCCAAATTGACAGAACTCAATAATGAGATTGCTGAGCATAAAGAATTCCTGATGAAGCAGAAGGTCAGCAAGCTCCAAAAGGATATAAACAGATTCGACAAAGAGAAAATATATCCATATTTGAAGGCTGATTATACGACCAATAAGACAAGCTACTCTTCTGATGAAAGTAGCGACACAAATAGAAGAGATTCAGCCAGCAGTGATTCCAGCAGCGGGAGTTGGGGGGGCCCTAATCAGAGGAGAAATAACCGCCCACAAACTCCTAACTACCCCATACATTACTTTCAAGGCCCACAACCTCCATACTGGCCTTTTCCTATATATCCCCAAGGCCAACCCCAATTCTACCCTGCTAGCCACCCACCTTTTTTAGGCAGAGGCTGGGGCAGAGGAAGAGGGCGCAAAAGAGGAGGACTAAAACAGGTCCAGTGGCAGGACCAACAACCCAATATGGTGGAAACCAGGAGCAAAACACAGGGCAGGAGAGTCTAGTGGTAAACTTATCACATAGGCAACTGACATCAATAGAACGAACGGTACTGGAGAAGGGGCTTGGATAGGTTCCTACCCCCAAAGATGATAAATTTCTTGTACAATGCGAAATCCAGAACCTGTTTAGAAAGGTGCGCCTGAGGGCTTATTTTGAGGATACAGAAGAACCTGCCAAACTAGACTCAGGCCTACGTAACCCCTCCACCTTTACACCCACCAGCGGTATGGTACCGGTGGAGGTATTGACATTTGAAAAAGCTGTGCTAAAAGAACTTAAAAATGAGGGAAACAGAGTTCCTTTTCACAATCTCTCCAATCAGGAACGTGCAGCTATCAAATCACTGGCAGAAGACATCAGCATCACAATAAAACAGGCTGACAAAGGGGAGCAACGGTCATTCAATCCACTACGGATTATGACTCTGAATGCTTACGCCAACTCCAGAATAGAAAATTCTATACCCCCATAGCAACGAACCCCACAGCCCGGTTATCAACTGAGATTGCTACAATGGTCTTTGAGGCAGAGAGTAATGGGTGGGTCAGCAGAAAAGAAGCTGATTTTCTGATCACTAAACATCCCAAGACCCCCTATTTTTACACTCTGCCGAAAATACATAAGGGGACCACCCCAGTCCTGGGCAGACCCATAGTCTCAGGGATCGGTTCTCTGCTAGAACCCTTGTCGCAATTTTGTGACTTTTTCCTGCAACCTCTGGTCAAACAGACTCCCTCATACATCAGGGACACCACTGATATCCTACGTATCATGGGGGAATTGGAAAACACCACTGATATCAACCTCCTGATCACCCTGGATGTTGAGCAATTATATACCAATATCCCACAGAGAGAGACACTGACAGTGATAGAAACTGCACTAATGGAAACTGAATGGGTGGCACCGACTCCCATCCCATTCATTATGCAATGTGCCACCTTAGCCCTAACAGAGAATTTCTTCGAGTTTAACAATCAACTCTTCCATCAGTCTCAGGGTACTTCGATGGGGAGTACCTTTGCTCCTAGTGTAGCTTGTCTATACATGGCGGCATTTGAGCAAGAGATAATCCGACATGCCAGCAACCCCTTCGGAGTTAACCTGAGACTATGGAAGAGGTTTATAGACGACATACTGATCTTCTGGCAAGGGGACATACAGACATGCAATGAATTCTGTGGGTGGATCAATACTAAGAACCAGTACTTGAGGTTCACCCATACAATTTCACCAACTGAAATTGCTTTCTTGGATCTCACCATCAGATTGCAAGAGGGCAAACTAACTACTACTATGTTTAAAAAGCCTACTGATAGGAACAGCTTGCTGTTATATAGCAGTTTTCATCCAAAGACTCTGAAAAATAATCTACCCTTCAGCCAATTTTTACGGATTAGGAGGAATTGTAGTTCAATAAATGACTACAAAACTGAAGCTGAGACACTGTCAGATAACTTACTAAAAAGACAATACCCTAAAAAACAAATTAATTCTTGCATGAAACGAGCGAGAAATAACCATCGCGAAAGCCTTCTAGAGGTACATGTAAAAGAACCCTCCAACACTGTGACCTGTGTAACCACATACACACCTAGATCTAACCTGATCAAGAAGGCTGTGAATAAACATTGGGAGATCTTGAACACAGGCACACTGACAATACCGAAACCTAGGTTTGCGTTCAAGCGTACAAAAAACCTAAAAGACATGTTAATACATACGAGACCCAAAAACAGAAACAGTTCAAACCAGAGACAACTGTGGGATCTCCCCCCTGTCATAGGACACTACTCTTGCGGTTCATGTACCGTTTGTCCACAGACAAAACACACTAAAGAACTGGCATTGTCTGACACATTCACATGGACGATCACTAAACACACGAATTGTAACACACCACGTTGTGTGTACCTGTTGACATGCCCCTGCGAGAAAAGATACATCGGTATGACCATTAGGGCCATTAAAACCAGAATAACTGAACATAAAAGCAGTATTCGTTGCCTCAAGACAAACACCAAACTATATACCCATTTTACAGAACTGAGACATCCCCCAGAAAGTCTACGTTGGGTAGTCCTCGAGGCACATCAACAAATAACACATACAGCCCTGTTCAGGATTGAACAAAGGTGGGTGTTTCGTCTTGACTCAGCCAATAGTGGCTTGAATGATGACATCCCTTGGAGCACCATTAATTAACACATGATCCTTACCTACAGCATGCCATGGGAGCTTAATATACACTACATGATGACAACTATTGTTCCTTAAGAGGTTCCACCGCCACTGAACCATCTGGGACCTTAAGTAGGCACCTTAGGCAGTGTTGACTATCTTCATATACTGCATCTATTACCTGTTGCACTACTATAGTTACAAGGCAGCTTCCATGCTCCGATACATCCCTCATACCAACATGGCCATGATTAACTGAAACACACTTCAAAATGGCCGCCATGATTCCGTCAACAAGGACATCATGTTTCTACTACTACGTGATTTCACTTTGACCGTTACCGAATCTTTCGGAACCTAATGAGGTACCCCATGCAATGTCAAATATCTCCACACACTGCATCTCCCACCTTTTTTAACTCTATAGTTAGATAGCAGCAGCCACGCACTATCACCATACCGATTTGGCTGGGATTAACAATAAATAACACACTCTAAGATGGCCGCCATGATTCCGTCAACAAGGACATCATGTTTCTACTACTGTGTGATTTCACTTTGACCGTTACCAAATCTTTCGGAACCTAATGAGGTACCCCATGCAGTGTCAAATATTTCCACACACTGCATCTCCCACCTTTTTGAACTCTATAGTTAGATAGCAGCACTATCCCCATACCGATTTGGCTGTGAGTAACAATAAATAACACACTCCAAGATGGCCGCCATGATTCTGTCTACAATGACATCACTTTTTCACCAATCGGTGATTCTGGTTTTGATCCCAGCTGTGGCCACTTCACCCGCTCTGCTGTCTCCGCGGCAGGTATTTAAACAGGTTCCTGCTGTGACACGATACCTTCCTGGTTGCAGCGGAGCGGGTAGGTCAGCCACGAGGCTCCGAGCGGGAGCAGGTGAGTATGCACATCCTGTTGGAGGCTCATTCTGACACCGGCGACTAATGGAGATAAGAGGTACCGGGATCAGGCGCTGCGAGCCTTAAGCCACTGAGCTTTAAGCGGACACTCTTTCCTTATGGCATTAGCCCATTACGCGGCAGGGCCCCTGGAGGCGCTTACGCTGTGCCACTTTACCGGAGCAGCTCTGCGAGCATCCATTTTGGGGCACGGCGTGCGGCGCCACCAGACACACCAGCCCAGTGTGAGCACCAACAAATTGATCGTGTCGTTGGTTTGGGGTCATAACTGCAGGCTACAACCACCCTGACCCGGACCTTCTGCTCCTTACAACCTAGTGCACCAGGACTAGTAAGTGAGCATCGAACTAGTGTACATAGAGCCTATGATTATGATCTGGTATTTTATGTCTCATTTCATACAGAGACACTACATTGAGTGTCCCCATACTTCGCTGCTAACTGATGAGGCAGAATTAGATACCTGGAAGAGGTGAGCTTATGTCCACTCACCACTACGGTCCAAGAAGTCACACCTTTTTTAGCATGTATACACAGGGGTATTGTACAGAAGTATACACAGAGCTTGAATGGTTTGCATGATAGCACTGTGTGTTTTTAATATATGTTCGACTCATGAATGTGAAAATTGAGACACATCGATTGAATTTAACTGGGATCATTTCCCACTACCATGTTATGGTTTTTAAATTTCTTTTTGTACTCTAGGTTGGCTGCCTTTTCTCGGGGTAATGACCCACGGGTAGAGCAATTGGTAGGTAGCGTTGCACCTTGCCACCCACTGTAGATAGTTTTTATTATTCACTCGGTCCTGAAGAATCGCCAGCTGATCACTTCCGTGACTTATTGAGGCGAGAAACATGTTGACCATCTAGGGGTTGAACGAAATTTTTTGTCACATTACAACAAAACATTCGCCCCCTCCATTTCTTTTAATCAGGTTGGGACCCTTACAGAATAAAATTCATCATAGAGGCTTCCTTTACCTGTTTTACATTCACATCCCACATCTACACGTACCTAGGCCCCTCACACCCACGGCACCTATACAGCGAGGAACAAAAGATCTCCGATAAAGAGCCCCTTTATGGGTGCCCGTCGAGCATTGCAGCGCTGGCCCGACGAGGAGCAGACCCATATGATGAAGCATGACACCTAGCTTGCTGGGTGTGTGAGGGTCCCAGTTCCGATAGGAGGTATTCCCCACCTCCTCACTACCTAGAGTATACACAAGGTGACCAATATCCCACCTAAGGAACTCCGTACCTTTTTGTCTCTTGGCATAACAAAAGCCTACCAGCTTTATCTCCCTCTAAGTCTACCTCACCAAAATCACTGCCGCCTTGTAATCCTCCAGTTAAAAGGAAAAAGAAGGGGAAACATCTAGAACCTCCACCGGCCGTAAGGACCAGATCCAGGAAAAAGACACAGGATTCAGCAGCGGAAGTGTACTTTGACACAAAGCAAGCTGCACCAACTGCGATAGACTCAGACTTGCCACCTCTCAATCCCATAGGCCTATCCCCGCAAACCATTGAGACCTTAATGACTTGCTTGGAAAAAACAATATATAACAACCTTTTGTCGATTTTGGATAGGCTCAATAGATTGGAGACAAGTGTGGGATCAATCCAAAAGTCTCTTAATAATTTAATGACTGGGGAATGGACAAAAATGAAAAGTCATGAAGGGGGGCACTTCTCCATGGGGGATTACATACCGGTGAGGGGAATCATAGCAGGAACCGAAATTTACCACCCTGTGTCCCTATCTCTGAAAAATACAGGAGTGACCCGAGGGCAGCATCACAAAAACCAACGGAACACACATGTGCTAGTCATCTGGGGAAGGAAAGGCTGCCCCCCAGTAATATCAGGTTTACCGCACGCAGTACTTCACTCACTGAGAACGTAACTGAACACAGCAAACAGACCCCCACCCGAAATGAATGACCTTACTGATAAGAACGATCAGGCCAATGAGGTGACTCTACATCTTCCCCCAGAGTGCTGCCCATATGTGGCAGTTTTAACTAGTGTCCCTCCAGTTCAGAGCAACCATAAAGAAACATTCAATCAGCTGAAAAATAAAGTATGCCTCTGGCTATCCCAGAAAACGAATTTTTCAATTATTAACTACCATACTATCATGCTTGTAAGACGTGTAAGCTGGGTTGTCCCGCTACGCAAGACCTCTATGGGAGACTGCGTAGTAATTAATTGTGGGACACCAATGCTTGTAGGGCAGTTGCTTAGAAGGGGAAATACCTCACCCGACCAGGGGCCTAGACAAGGGATCGACATTGTGCCACTTGGGTATTTCTATAGGCACCTCAAATCCATAGTACCAATTGCTCCTCATAATGTGTATAATGCCGAGAAACCTAAGATGAGACAGGAGCTTTATCAGCTGGAAATAAGAAACAGATACCAAGCCCTCACTGACCTGGACACCCCCGATTGACTAAATCCCGAAACCACTGAAATGTTAATGACCGACGAGGAATTTCCCCCTATTCAGTTGGAAGGTGCCACTAATATTAATAACCCTAGTGAAACTGATCATTGTGGCCAAGTTGCTATGCTGCGTCACCCCGCAGTTAACTTAGACGCAGAGAGTGCAAATTTTACAACAAGATATCATTTCCAGTAGTGTGTAAAAAATGACCAGGATTTGAAAATCTTATTCTGGAATATTGCGGGAATAAGGCCAAAGCTAAATGACCCAGAATGGTGTAATTTAGTGGATGGATTCCACCTATGTTTGTTCCAAGAAACTTGGGCGGTGGAGCAGGTATATAGAGTGGGGTTTACTACTTTTAGTATTGAGGCCAGGCACTCTCTAGGCTAGTCGCCCGGCTGGTGGATTATTGATCTGGGTTAAGACCACTCTGGCATGCAAAATCAAGCTACTGAAATTAGGATCAGAGGAGATACTTGGCTTAGAACTAATATCACTGAAAGGAAATATCCATCTCAGGTTGTTTAATTTATATAATCGTTTTAGCAGCCCCCATAAGCCTTTCGACACAATAACCTCACTAACTAACTTCCTCGATACATCTAGGAAAGAGCACCATCTCATAGTCGCTGGTGATTTTAACACAACATTTGAGCCAGTTGACTATGTACAAGAGGTAGTGAGGGATGATGATCAAGCTAGAGGGATCAACAAGCTCCAGATTCCTGCGATTAAGAAATGTTCTAAGGTGGGGCAACAGGTGCTATCTTTTACCCTTGCCTATGGAGTACGAGCTTGTAATGGCCGGACATGCTCAGACGCAGAAGCATGCTTTACGTTTAAGAGGGGGAAAGCTAAGAGCAGGATCGGTTATATTTTGGTTGACCTCGACCTATGGCCAAATGTTAACGACATGATCGTATTAAATAGGGAGGATAGCGATCATAATGCCTTGTTACTGACGGTATCTGGTCTAGCAATTTTGCATGGTCGATCCCGACAGATGGTGGTCCCTGTTGTCACCACTAACAACAACAAAAGAGTAAAATGGCCTCAGATATTGGCCGATGGGAATTTCTTCCCAAAAATGTATGCTGAGGTAGCACAGATCCTTCCTGTCGTGAGCAATTCTGATATTAGTGATGAGGACATTATGACCATTTTTCAGCAATTAACTTCTACCGTAAGACCCTTTTTTAACAAACAGTGCAAGCTTAATCTAATCCACTGTCCCATGGTACAACGAGGCATGCAGGCAAGCCAGAGATGAGTTAATTGTGGCGGTTAAGAAGGGAACGCAGATAGATATTAAACTCAGAAGGAAATTGTACAAAAAGGCACAGGATGAGGCAAAAAGGGACTGGAGTCAGAGAACTGGCGTACACTTGTAGAAGCCTCAAGGCTGAAGGACTGCCAATTATTTTGGCACCTCTTGTTGAAAGGGACGCCCAAGCAGAAAACTGAGACAGACTTCCACATACAGCCCCATGTCTGGGAGGAGTATTTCACGAATCTCTATACAGGCAAAGCGGATGACCTTTGTTTAGATCCACAAGTCAGCAGCACAGATCTAGTACAAGCTGATGAAATTAGTTTCTCAATAGGGGAAACTGTCAAAGCTATTAGCTCCTTGCAGAATGGGAAAGCTCCGGGGCTGGACAATGTACTGGGAGATTTGTTCAAAGCGGAGCCCACTGTATGGGGACCCCTGCTACAAACAGTTTTCAATGCCATCCTGCGAGGTGGAGATATTCCTGTGACCTGGAGAGATGCGGAAATTATCCCTATATTCAAAAAGGGAGACAAGGGGACACCAGCAAATTATAGGCCTATTAGCCTCATAGATGTGTCTCAAAAAGTTTTTAGCAAAATTATTTTAACTCGGATCCAAGATTGGATTGAGGAGAATAATATATTATCTAAACTGCAGGCAGGATTCAGGGCTTCCACGAGCACTCTAGACCAGGTATTTAGATTTCTCCTGCTTATATGGAAAGAAGTGACAATTAGGAGAGGTCACCTGTACGTTGTGTTCGTTGATCTTAAAACAGCTTTTGACTCCATAGACCGTACCTACCTCTGGACTGCCCTTCGAGACTTAGGACTCCCTATGAACTTACTTAAAATTCTGATTCGTCTGCATCAAGATAATTACGCAAGAGTAAGGTGGAATCCAGATGGTAGTTTATCCAATGACATTCTGATTTCTAAGGGAGTACGACAGGGCTGTGTTCTTGCCCCAACCCTATTTACCCTGTATATAAACGGGCTCATAGGAGAGCTGCTCGATTGTGGAGGTGACCTGCCAAAATTAGCGGGTAGCCCTCTGCCCTCCTTGCTATCTGCAGACGACACATTGCTTATATCAAAGGCGCCAATGGGGATCCAGAATGTCCTTAACAAATTTGCAAAAGCATGTAAGGACAGGGGCTTAGAAATCAATTGCTCCAAAACGAAATATATGGCGTTTAATCCCTACAAATCCATCAAGGGTAAACTGAGGTTGGGCACCCAAGTTTTGGAACAGGTTAAGGCATTTGATTACTTGGGAGTCCGAATCAGTGACAGCCTAGCTTGGACACCCCAAATAGAAAAGAGTGTCCTAAACCTTCAACATGTTGACTGTGCAATAGCTGGGAGGGCCAGGGTTTCTGCTTTTCGACCCACTTCTCCAGCTCTGGAAGTACATAGGGCAAAAGGCCTAGGAGCAGACCTATACGGGGCCGAGCTATGGGGGCTGGAGAGCCTAAAGCACTTAGAACTTGCTGAGAATAAATTATTAAGGGCAATCCTCAATTTACCAGTGAACACCCCCCTAATGCCGTTAAGTCTTGACCTTGGTCTTAAACCCATTAATTATTTTGCTATTCTCAAGGCACTCTTAAAACAGACTATGGCTTTGGAAGAGCTCCTGATACTACAAAAACAATCAGGATACCTTGCTTGGTTCAAAAAGGTCAAGGACTGGCTTACAAAAAATTGGGGTTGGGGTTCATGTGGGAGGACCCAAAGTCCATTATGAAAAAAATGATTCCCCTGCTCAAAAAAATGTACTGGGAGTACGTTGATTCGCAATGCACTGATGTTAATGCACATGGCACTTTAACCTCCAGTTTTATGAATGTTAAGGGATGGTTTGCTCTTGAAATGTTTATGGATGATATTGAACCCCCGCAGGCACGAGCACTTTATATCCAATTTAGGTATGGTGTTTTCCAGCTAAATTCTAGGAAACGTACTTGGGCAAATGCCTCTGTAACATCTTTGTGCCCGTCTTGTCACTCTTCTCCTGAGACTCTAGAACATTTTGTTTTCTTTTGTTCCTCCTATGCTAATCTCAGGAAAACTTGGATAATTCCTGCCTGTCATCTGCAATCTTTTTCACGCCCCTCTGATGCATTACGTATCTTCAGGTCCGACACTACAAGGTGGCTCGTATTTACAATCTCGAGATACCTGCTTTATGCCTGGTGGACGAGATTAAAATTGATAAACATTACTCTGAGAAAGACAAATGAGGCCGTAAGCAACCCGGTCCTAGGACCACCAGTGGATTCCTGGAGCTTAGAAACCTTTAACTCTTATACTTTAGAACTGTTGTAAATGTGGAATTCTCCTCTTTTTAATCATATATGTAATTTCAATTTTAATAGTTGTTATACTGTTGGAGGGACGTGAAACCCTATTTTGTTCTAAATTTTATTCTAAATTTTATTTTTCATTTGTAATGACTTCGTACATTGGTTGTGATTTTTGCTGATGTAAATGATCATGTTATTGATCGAATAAACTTATATATATACTCCATCACTGAGCATAAAGCACCAAAATCAAAAGAATATTATTCAATAATATAACTTATGTTCCCATGCATTTCTGACTGCAGATAGTAAAATAGCAAAAACACAATGCCATGGGAGGATACTACCTGAATATTGAGTTTTAAATATTGTGAAATTAAATATTGTAACCAGAATATTGACCACCAAAATACCATATTAGGAAGTATATATAGGTAGGCATAGATTTATTACACTTAACTCAACATGTGCAGCTATGTAGCTTGACTATATAAATACCTTCAAGGTACATAGATGTGGAGGATAGTATTATAAATGTATACTTACCTGTATATACTTACCTTCACAATATTTTGGTACCTGATATTTAGGCTAAAATATTTTGGTAAAACAATATTTTTATACTTTACATTCTGGCATACAACTGCAATGTGCTAGCGTTAGTACAAAGTGTGCCTAGGAATTTAAGCAAAGTAATCAAAAATAAAGGCTAATATATATTGTACCAGCAAGTGCTTGGTTAAGGGACAAGCTGGGGAGAGTGATCGTGCTTGCAGTTGGAATCAATGAAAAGGTTTGCTGCGCACCATGTTGGAAAACACAAAAGCACATGGGACCACACCGTGTCCCTGTAATGGGTACCTTACAGCACGTAATTTTCCTGTATGTGAGACAAGACTGGAGGCGTGTCAGGATGAGGTGCTTAAGCCTTTGTGGCATTTGAGTGTGAAGTAATCTCATGAATGTGGAACAAAGGATGGAAATGGTGAGATGTGCATGCCATTGAACACATTAAACTCCTTTTATGATAACTGTTGCATGTAGCCTGCAGCAAAGTCACCTTTTCTGCATGGTCACCCAGATTTGTGCCTCCTGGTCCCTATTTTTGCTTGTATTAGGGCTTAGTGCACTGTGACACTGCTATTCAGTGCCATAGTGTGTGTGCTCCTGCCTAAAAAATGGTATTGGTAAAAAACGTTTCACCCCATTGGTCTATTTAACTTTCCTCTAAGGCCTTGGTAGATGGCACAGAAATAGCAATAATTGTATTTAAGTTAAATGCCATTGTGGGCTGTAGTATGTATTTACATCACCCAGAGTCATGGGAAAGCATCTGTTTAACAGCAAGAAAAAATGACTTTGCAATGTAGGAATCCCTATTTTATATATTAATAAGTCACCCCCAAAGTGTGATTTGTAAGCCCTCAAGACACTGTGCCTAATATATATATATATATAAAGCTACACACTATATATTTGAAATGTGTACCCTGATAATGATGCTGTCACAGTGACTTATGGTCTGAAATGTATCACCACTGTGTAGGTTAATCTACATTTTCCATAAGACAGTCCTAGTTGTGAGTAGAATAGTTATTTTTTATCTTCCCATGGGGAAATGCTGGAGAAATAATTCTAAGTTATTTTCCACTTACTTTTCAAAATCTGATTTTAAGGTGAAGTAGGTTTAGCCGAAAAGTAACTTTATAAAAATGGACTTAAACTGCTTCGGTAGACGGCTGTATGACGGAACCCCGCATGCATTTACCCAGCATGCCTTTACAACACAGTCACTAACCCGACTGCATCATTACTACGTGTTACTTTACCATGCAAATCATTACAGCGACTTGCTTTAAGGGGCGCTGGACTTTGGAATAGTTTAAATTACTATTCAAACTTCAGTCTATGAAACAGTAGGGAAGGTGTTGGACTTAAAACTCCAACACCAGTCCAACAACGTGCCTCCTATAGCAAGTCATTGTAATGACTTGCAGGTTAATATGACGTGTGGCTCTGTCGCAGTCGGGGTAGTGACTGCGTTGTAAAGGTTGGTCGTTGTTGAGACTGCGGGGTAAAGGATGTTTCCCTCACCAGACCTGCCTTACAACCAGTTTGCCCGCTAAAAACACCTCCAGAACTTGATTCTAGCTCAGAAGACAATAGCCTGCCTCTTTGTCCTGGAAAATCAGGGTGGTGTTAACTACTGACCATTTTTCAGGGATTAGGTAGGAGGGTGCAGGATAGCTGTCAGAATGAAGAAGAGACTTCACAGTTCTTCTTTTGAATTGCTGATCCCAAATGGGTATGACACAATTTGCTCTCATTCATTCCCAGATCCCTCCTAGGCCCTTTGGCACCAACCCTAGTGACAGGAAGACTCAGTTCTGACCCTATCAGGTGGAAAGAGAGCTCATCTAAATAGGGGGGTGGCTGGGGAACTGGAGAGAGGCCAGCCTGGTGGCTGAAGGGTGCTGCCATCATGAAACGGGACTCCTGGGTAATTTTATAGTAAGCCAAAGAGGAACTACTACAAAAGGAGGCGGGCATAGGGTGAGAAATTAGGTAGGATTGGATAGGGAACATTCTCCAGTCACTGGCTAGTTAACAGGTTAAAACTGGCAAGTCATAACCACCTCCTCAGAACATTGCTGGACCAGTAAAGACTACTCCTGATGAAGAAGGCCTTGCTAGAAGTAAGTAAACTCCTGACTCCTGCTGGCAGAAGAGGATTCAAGGACTCCTAACTCCTGCTTGGCACCAAGGGGCAGAAACCGCTCTCCTAGGGTAAAGTGGTTGAACTCCTGTTTGCCTGCTCCAGAGACACAAAATCCAAAAGGACTTCTGAATCCAAGATGGTCAACTTGACCACAAAGGAAAGGAACTCACAGCATCACTGCTTGAACAGAGACCCAGTACCTTAAAACCTGCCCTAAGGACCTTGATACTGAAGGACTGACCAAAAGGAAGTTTCCCAGGAGTTCACCAACAGTGGGACTTTCTCATTTTTCCACCAGAGGACTAAGACAAAGTGCAAAGAATTGGCTAGGGAGGTTGCACCCAAGCCAAGCCGTGCCATGCCAGAGTAACCAGATTCATCCTGCTCTGAGCTATTTGCTGTGTTAAAAAATGGGTTCAGGAGGACCTCTGAGTGCAGGAACCCATCCTTGTGGGGCGCTGTCTGGCTCTAACTTCCAGCCTTGCCCCACTGGAGGTTTTGAGAACCAAAAAAGCAACTTAATTCGAAGATAACATTTTGGACCCGGGTGAGGGTAATCTATCTGATCCATGAACCTACCTCAGCAGCTATGAAATTCAGCTTTGTCCCACTCAGAGCTTTAATGCCAAAATCAAACAGCTTCAGCACTATATCTGACTTTGAGGGACTCGCACCGGCAGCAGTCATGGACCTTGCATAACTGGAGGATTCTGACTTCCTTTTTAGAGACTAGGTCCTAAGGTAAAAACTTTGGCCAGAATGTTCAATTTGGTGTATCCAACCTCAGCTCCATCGAGGTAGGCCTGAAATTGTGCCTAGGAACCGGTCAATCACGAAATGTTGTTGTTAAATAGCACTTTATGGTGTTTTTTACCTTAAAACATTTCCAGTTCCCTTATCCACTTTGAATGACTTTGATATCTTTTTGCTAATTTAATTTATCTCTATTTTTCTAAATCCTTTATGGAGTTTTATAGAGATATTTACTTTAGAATTGTTAGTACTGCTTGCGTTAGCTGCCCAGGGCTAGGAAGGGATTCTCTAAGAATTGGGTTTTGGCGTAACCAAATTGTGGATAATAAGTTAGTAGGAGTCACTCTGACCCTAATTTTTAACACAATTTCTGACACAGCTAATATTTATTCATTTGTTTATTACATTGTACAATATTAGGACATAATGTTATCTAATGTTTTATGAGTTTATTTGAAAATGCATTTGTGAAGTGAAAAGTAGTGACCCAGAGGCTGACTAGATACCAGTTTGGAATTCTAAAGACAGGAGGTGCTGATTTTTGGCTTACCATCAGATGTTCCTGGAGCAAAGTTCTAGAGCTCCCTTCTAGATATATCACACCTAAATTGCAACAAGTTAAAATGCACAGCCTTGAAAACCTACCTCATCCCCCCCAAAGGCCACTTAAAGTACCCACCGACAGTGCACCCAGCTGATTACATATTACCTCAGTGTCTAGGATGTATTTATTCTCTTTTATTAGCGGTCCACTCCAGTGATCTATCAACAAAGAAGGTGTGTTGTCAGATACTATAGGACTAGGATTTCATGAGAGTTTAAACGTCTCCATTTAGGGCTTCTGACTCATGGTCATAACTTAAGGGCGTCCAGGGTCGCCAAATTTTTAAGAAGAATGTATGTTAAAGCTAAGCATTGCTGCTGGGAGCAAGTGCATTTTAAAGTTCATTATCCGACTGGACTTTGTGTAAGAGTATGTAAGCTTGATAGTCGTAATCATTTCTCAGATATTGAGATATGTGCCACGCACACTCAAAACATTTTAGGGCTTATTTAGGAGAGAGTTGCATCACATTTGCACCATGCAATGTGGTACATGTGTGACGCAAACCTCTAAGTCATATCTTTGAAGCTATGCAAAGCCACTTTGCAGGGCTCTGAGTGCCTCCAATAATCTGGAGTACCGTAATGCAGCACAAATCACTGTGTTGCATTACTCTGTCCTGGCGATCCATGGGAGTTGCATGGGTGTTCCCACACAACTTCTATGGACTTTGGTGCATTCCCAGATTTCCAAGAACTTGTAAACCTGAGGATGGGCCAAAATCTTTTACCTTCCCAGGGGAGGCGTAACGTGGAGAAATATCTCTATTTCTCCTCGTTTCTTCCTCTTTCTATGTGAGCTGCATTTTGCAGCACATATAGCAAGAGGTATATACCTCCCAGCATTGTTTTTGGGAAGGAATGAGCCCCTTTCTGCACAAAAACAATCCTGCATGCAACACAGGCAGCCTTGCACCGTGGTGCAAGGGTGCCTGAGTTGGTGCTTTAGGCTACCAAAAGGGCGCAAGCGTAAGTACAGAAATGTGCTGTATTGACTTAAATATGGTGCATTCCTGCTCTTTCCCTGTCACACAGTGCAGCACAGCAAGGTGACTTGCTTAACTGCACTGTGTAACTTTCTCATAAATGAGGCCCTCTGTATGCAAACACATAACTGTTGGTGCCCCCCACACATCCTGTATGTGACACTGTCAGTCAATCCTGATTTTTTCATCAAGCAGCACTTTGCATTTTGGGGCTTTTAGTTGTGGTTTAATTGAAATAAGTTTGCAAGTAAAAATCACTGCATGCAAACCACTGTTTGATAAAAGGCAAGGTCTGCCTGGAAGTGTCATTACATGACGCGTCATTACATGATGCCTACTGGCTGCTTTGCCGACCTACCCATTCATGTTTGGTCAGAGAGGCTTGAAGTGATGCTTTGTTCCTAGACTGTAACTGTTTTCTGAGATTGAATTGCTTAGCTGCTATCTATATTGCACCTGTTTTCTATAAGGGAGGTCCACGCAGTGGTTACCCATGTTGCATCAGTTTTGTGAGTGTGGCTTGCACTGCTACTTGCTCCCAGTGCTGTATGTTGGTGGGAGGACACTAGAACTAGAAACAAGGAGACAGAGAGAGAGAATGAAAGAGAAATGAAAAGAAAATGGAGGCAAAGAGAGAAACCCATGCCTGATATCACAGACACTTCTAAATATAATCCGATTTCTTTCCTTCTCCTTCCGGCTTAAGCTAGTGATTGAAACAATAACAAGATGATGGATGGAATGCTTGAATTAGTCTCAGCCACTGGCAATCGCTCAAGCCACCTCCCAGTCCATCGTTTCTCGCCCACCATGCCACCTCTTTTTGGACCCAGCCACATGCAAATCAGTCTTGATCCTACTCCAATGGGAACAG
The DNA here is from genome assembly GCA_963921515.1 of Calotriton arnoldi. Classification (NCBI taxonomy): domain Eukaryota; kingdom Metazoa; phylum Chordata; class Amphibia; order Caudata; family Salamandridae; genus Calotriton; species Calotriton arnoldi. Next base: position 160,848 of record CAWUFW010018632.1, on the reverse strand, counting down.
TACAGCTGGGAAAAATGCTTTACCCAGCAGTCAATACCATGATGTGCTTTTACACCGCAGTCAGTACCCTAACTGCGACGTTACCAAGCATTCCTTTGCCATGCAAGTTGGTAGAACAACTTGCTTTAAAGGACACTTTGTTGGACTGGTGTTGGATTTTAAGTCCAACACCTTCCCTACTGATACACCGACTGGAGCTGGAATAGTAATTTAAACTATTTCAAAGTCCAGCGCCCCCTAAGGCAAGTCGTTGTAATGGCTTGCGTGGTAACGAAACTCATGGTAATGTGCAGTCGGGGTACTGACTGCAGTGTAAAGGCATGCATGGTAAATGCATGCGGGGTTCGATCATACAACCATACCCCCTGAACTGGCAAGCAGCCTGGTACCGGTCTCACCCTTATTGGGCAGCTTGTTCTCTACTCAAGCTTGCATAAGACCGCAAGGCCTCATCATCCTAGGCAGACTTCCACCGGGCCATGGCATGGACTTGGGAGTGCTGTCGATCCTGGGCAATGTGAGAGAATGGTTGGATGCTGAAAGTGTGAGTGGCTAGAGTTTCATTTTACCTTTAGCAGCAATCGACACAGTTGACTATCCAGTTCTTTTAAAGCATGTGACAGAGGTGCACTCTCTCTTCTTTTTTTCAGTTTTATATAGAGCGCACTCGACCTGAAGGTATTGGAGCGCTTTACATGAGCACCAGTTCCATTACACAAGGACACATTCATTTTTTGGTAGGCACGGGGAGATTAACTGATTTGCCCAGAATCACAGGATGTTGAGCCTACGCCGAGGCTCGAACCTGGTTCCCCAGGTCCCAAGTCGGCAGTTCCGCACATCCTCCTTGCCTGTGAAGCCTTGTTCTTGGCAGATCGCTATCATTCTACCTGCCCCATATAAATCACTTGCACAAGTGGTGTTACTGCATTCACCAGGGCTCTGGTACCTCTTCATTCCTGTAATTTACTATTTACATGTGCCCACAATCAATTCTTGTATCTTCACTTGTGGCCGAAACTGTAACAAATGCTGGTGACATCCAGCGGATGTCCAGTAGCAACATGGCAGCTCATAGTCCTCCTACATCTATTCCTGTGATGCTTCCCACCATGAGAGGCTGGAGGACCAAGACATTTCAAAGCAAACCCTGGCCAAGCCTGTATTCATCTTATCATTGTCCATTCTGTTACAAACATTTGGATGCTGTGTGTGACGTCGACATCTTTTTGCAAATGTCTGGATTGCAATAGTAATTCAATGCAGTAATGCCAGTGCAGGGACATTTTAAGGATTTAGGGGCCCTGTGCCAAGCATATTTTGAGGGCCCCTGTCAGGAAGAGTTTTGAATTTATGATCCAATTTCAGCTCTTTCATGCCGTCTTTGACCGGGTCACTGACAGTGCACGTGCACACTCTTCCTATGTTTACATGTAATATTCAGAAATAGTGATGTGTCTTTTCAATATTGTAACATAGCAGCTGCTCACTAATATTACTGCAAATAATCTCTGTGACATTCTCCCATTTCTCATATGTGTGGTTCTGATTTGATCTTAAAGAAACTTTTTTATGGCTGTTGCATGTCACATAAACACAACATTTCTCTACAAAATGTCTGTAATAGACACTCACATATAACCCACATTGAAAATAAAGCAAAGGAAAACGGTATTTAAAATAATCTGTGTAAGAATTATTCAAGGTCATCAGGGAAAGACTTTGCAGAACAGGGGTGGCTCTATCAGGGGGTCCCCTGAAAGTCTGGGGCCCTGGGCCAGAGTCCACTTTGTCCCTGCCTTAAAACGTCTCTGTGACAGTGGACAGGCAAGCAAACGTCATTTCCGAGAGTGGTAAAGAGATCGATGTCCCTCTCACTGAAGGCTTGGCATTGGCGGATGAGTCTGAGCTTGATTGGCTGCCCTCAGGGACGTGCACTGTGACGTGTATTGTTTCCTGAATGGTCCATTCTGTACAACAGGTGGGGTTCGAATGTTGACATTCTAAATATAACAACATGGATTACACATTTTATTTGAGTCTTATGTTTTTAAATCTATGATTTTCTGGTAAATTCCGGCAGGAACAAGGGAACAATGTTGCTGAAAGCCTGACTGACCCTAAATAATTTGAGCCTGGGTACTTTGCGCTGCAATTGTGTTTCACTATGTAAGGCATATGGCGACGGTTTCAGGATATGTGATAACTGAGCTCCTGGTTTATCTATGAAGTAACCTAATTAAAATACCACGCAGCTTTGTTAATAATTGTTGTTACTGTATTAATCATGCACTTAACCCAGAGTTCTTAATATCAATGATGACAATGTGCGTAATGGTAACAGGATCAAAGGACATGTGACATAGCAGCAGGGAAGGATTGGTGTCAGAGCTCATATGATGTCACTTCCTGTGATGTCACTTTCGCTATCCCAGGCATTTTGCTGTATCGACGTCCATGATCTGACTGTACCAGAAATAGCCACCATTTTAGTCACTTAGATTTTCAAATTTCGAAATAGAATGCATTGGATCTTATTTCCTTAATGTAGAACGGACGCAATTAATTGGATGTACAGCTGAACGGCTGGTGTGGTACGTAATGTTAGTGAAAGGAGCTCACATTGCTTTTTATCTGTCACTTTCTCTGCAGAGTTTAGCTACAACAAAATTGGAGAAATATTTTTTGCCAATTTCTTTGAATGACAAGCCTGACATAATATATAAGGTCAACCGACACCCGAATCGACTAGAAACCTTGGTATTTTACAGCGCCAATACTGACAATTACTTTGTGTCTTTCGACTGGGGCAAGGGAACCAGTGTGCAAAATCGGAAGGTATAGTATAACTGATTCTATATGGTTAACTAAATGTGGACACTTGAAATTAAATGACTGTGAGTTCATCCTGTATGGACGTTTTTGGAATTGTAACTATATTTGGTCAAAAAGGAAAAATGAATCTAAATCGGATTGTGCAATAATAAATTTTTGTTTCATTAAATATTATTGAATGTTATAGATTAGATATTGAAAAATATTTATGAAATAATAGTTCCATTTATTTTCAGTCACTCTTTAATGTCAGTTTTAAAGGGATTAAAATCAATTTTTTCCAAAAATGACTGTGAAAAATAAATTGTTTAACAGTCCATAACAATTAAAATGACATACTATAACAAGCATTTGCAATCCAATAGGTCTTGCATTTACGAAACTCTCATAAATGCGAGACCTATTGCATTGCAAATGCTTGTTTGTCAAAGCGCCCATGCGGCGCTTTCACTTTAATGTCGGCCGTGCCCCTTTCCTTAGACGAGCCGTGTCTAAAGAAATTGGCGTGGCCGACATTAAAGTGAAAGCGCGGCATGGGGCACTTTTACAGAAAAAGTTTTTGGGCAAGTTGACAAGTTGTAAAAGCGCCCAATTCCGTGCTTTCATTTTAATGTCAGCAATGCCCATTTCTTTAGACGTGTCTCAGGTAAAGAAAGGTGCCTGGCTGATATTAAAATGAAAGCGCCGCATGAAAAAAAATAAAGACAGCATTTAATAAATGAAGAAAGGAGCGCGGCCGCTCTATTCAAAGTGGACCGTGCTGGAAAAATAAAGAAAGAAAGGCGCGCGGCCGTTGCAGGAAAGCACGTTGTGTCAGCAGTAGGACAAAATAATGAATAAAATAGTTCTCCCAGGCTAAATAAACATACTGTGTACCCACAAAAGTAAAATGTGCAGTCCTCATGGGAGGTTACAAATGCAGACACAGCGATACTAAGGAGGGACTACTAAGCCTAGTCACGAATCAAAAGATATCATTTAGAAAGGTCAGTAGCAGGAGTCAATTGAAAAGTTGGGTGGAGCTTCAAGTCCATACTCCAATACAGCATGACTCTCAGAGCAGCACATGCGCTGCCCAGGCTTGACCTAAAAAGCATACTAATGGCTTCATTTTACATGCAATTTGTCCATGGAAGTCGAGAAAGGGGTTTTATGCAGTGGGAGGATGGCTTTTCTGAGGTCCTCTAGGCTTAACATTTTCACATTCACTGAGAGTGCCTTAAACTATCTGAGAATTCAGGATCATCTTAGAAAGCAAAAAGGTTTCTGGGCCTGCTTTAACAGACTCATCATTCTACCATCTTACCTCCTAACGTGCCACCTGTTGAGCCTCTGACCTGTGGGGATGGAGGGTTCTTTAACGGAAGTGGAAAAGAAAGGCTGTGCTAATACAGTACAACAGCTATTACCATTACCGGTATGGTGAGTGGCCACAAAAGGAGTTAATCGGTCCAAGGTTGATTTTGTGACAGAATGGCCGATTTAGTAAAAGCAAGTTTAGTTCTTAATCATAAATGAAATATAAATACATGCCACCACTGCAAGTTTGAACCTCATTTGCAACAAGGTACACATTTGATTTGTTCCTCAAAATGCAGTGCTTGTACTGCGGTTGTTCATACAGTGATTAACAGTGATCTATGCTCCTGAGGACACCAGACTTCTTTTATTTCTGAGGAGCCACATTCATCGCCTACACCGGAAGTGGTAAAGGCTCTAGATCTATAGAAAGTGTGGTGAAGTTTGCATTTTGAGCATTTCCGTGGCTGGAAATTGCACAACTTCATTTTCTATATTTCTCAGCTGGACAGGTTAAGCAGTCAACAACTGCACGGTCAATGCAGAACAAGATATACTGCCCTACAGCTTTTTCTAACTTGGGGAATTTGAGCAGACAGATCGAGGCTTACTCTAGCTTACTGGTTGGTGTACAGCAGATCAGATCTTTTACAAGAAAAAGCTATCCACAGCCATATAGTGGTTGATGAGCTACATAAAAGATCTAATGAAGGGCTCGCAATGCCAGAGTAGTCTGATCACTATAACAAGAGATACTGGTGCACACAAATAAGTGGTTTTCTAGTACAACTTGAAGAGTAATAACAACTCAATCCATACATTTTTTGGTAGTTAGTTTTAATGGGTGTCCCCGAGAAGTTAATGAAATAATTTCTCAAATGCCTGTGCAACAGCATAACACCCAAAAGTAAGCCAACACGTGTTTCGGCCTATGGACTTTTTCAAGGCTGGAATTGTAATGGGAATACAATTAAAACACAATGAAGAGAAAAGCAATATTTATTTGTTGCATGCACAACACCATAGTCAATTAAGAGTGACAGTTTTAAAGCCAACTGTGTGGATGAAAACAGGACACACTAGACGAGTGTATTGAGGTACAAATGTGGATTAAAAATATGAGCGATAAGTGATATAGGAAGAAGTGAAGAAAAATGAGCAAGGCCTGATGAGCTGAACCTTGTTTCAAAAATATACAAGGGTGTCAGGACTTACTTCCGTCACGCAGAAAGACCCGCGTCCACAGGAGCGAAGATGTGTTTCCACTCTCCAATAAGGTATAGTCAGCCCAAGTAATCAGCCACTAGGGTAATGCCTAATACCTCCTAGAAGGGAGGAAACCGTCAAGGGTGAACCACCAGGGGGCGACCAGCAGTTGAACAGGGGTGCTGAAGTAGGAACTCGTCTAAGCGTGTGTTTCCAGGCTGCATAACAAGAAGAACAAAGAAAAAGGGAAAGAAAAAACAATACACCTAATGTTAACAAAATATATGTCAAGCAAATCGTGTCAGCTAGGAGTATTTCTCTGAGAGAGCCTTCAGTATTGTTAATAGTGTACTGTTAACTTACTTCCACAGTTGCTGAGAGTTTCAAACACGTGGTCTCTTCAAGGTTAAGCAGAAAATAAAACTTATTCAGATTGCTCTATTTAACAGAGCCAAGGTGCTAAGGTGTTGCCTTCTTGCAAAGTCAGAGGCAAATGTCTGCCTTCTGTCTAAAAGGAGACCGAGTGCACCAGAATGGAAAGAATGTCAAACCTCCGTGACTAGTAGCGAGTCCTGCTACATTTGTAGGTGTGTCAGTTGCAAGCAAAAAAAAAAAAAATATTACAAAGCAGTCACTGTTTACTGAGAGTTCTACAGAGGCTCTCTGCACCCACCGGAAAGTCTTTGCCAGGCGATACTGAAATTAACAGGGTCAGCAGTCACAGAGTTCAGCTCTTTACAGAAACCAAGAGAAACAGAAAGGAAACAGCTGACCTGTGATCCTCGGAGGAGATACAATGTAGCGAAGGCTTCGCTGGGAAAAGAATCCAAATTGGGCTGGGAAATCAGGTCCGTGTGAAGGGAGGCAGGCAATCTCCTCGAGTCAGCGCAGACACACGCTGGGAAGTGCTTCCAACTTTGAAGGGAGAAGTCAGCTGGGTGGAAGGAGAGGCAGACAGCCTCCCTCGGTAGCACGAGCGCACACTGGAACAAAAGTAGGAATCCTGGAAACGCTGTGTCGAAGGTTCACAAGGCACTCAGGACAAACAGGAAGAGCTCCTCACAGAATCCGGGTCAGGGGGCGTGGTCCTATTCCAAGGAAGAAGTAAACCAAGCAACGATGTGGGTAGGGAATCTACCTTTATACCCTGTGAGTCATCTGACCTGGTGATGCCTGGGTGTTTTCGGCAACAGTACACTTTTAAGAACACAGGATGACCAACAAGGTGCATTATGGGAAATGTAGTGAGGTGGTTTTCGGCCATGTCAGCGTGCACGCAGTCTGGCGCGTAACAGTTCTCCCTCCCAAAGGCCGATTAATGGGTCTGGGTTTAGAGGGGTTTAAGGCATGAAACCTTCTTACTAAATGGGGAGCATGGACCTGAGCAGTGGGTTCCCAAGACCGGTCTTCGGGGGATATCCCACCCAGTCTATCAGATACTGTAGTTTTCCTCGATGTCTTCTAGAGTCTAAGATTCTTTTGACCTCATATTCCAGCTCTCCCTCTACGTTAACAGGAGGAGGAGGGGGTTCAGGATAGGAAGGGGGTTCCTAGGGTTTGAGTAGAGAGGTATGGAAAACCGGATGTACTTGTATCTCGGGTGGTAACTCAAGTTTCATGGCGACAGGATTGATAATTTTAAGGATTGGATATGGCCCTATATATCTGGGTTGTAACTTGCGGGGCCCTGCTAAGCTGAGGTTTTTGGTGGCTAACCATACGAAGTCTCCTACTGAGTAGACAGGAGCTGGACGCCTGTGTTTGTCAGCTTGCTCTTTCATGTGCTCTTTTGCTAATTGTAGTTCGTGTTTAGCTTTGTTCCATATTGAGATGAGGTGGGTGTGGTGTTCAGTGACAGAAGGTAAGTCAGAGGAAGACAGAAGCGAGTGAAGGGGTAGGAATTTGGGGTGAAATCCCTGAGAAAAGAAAAAGGGGAGATCGAGGTTGCTGAATGTGTGGTATTGTTGTAAGCAAACTCAGCCAAAGGGAGAACTTGTACCCAGTCACTGGAGACTGTGCTTAATAAACAACGTAAATACTGTTCGAGTGTTTGATTAGTTCTTTCTGTTTGCTCATCTGTCTGAGGATGATAGGCCGAAGAGAGTCGATGGTCTATATGTAGGGCTGTGCACATGCCTTGCCAAAACTTGGAAATAAACTGAGCTCCACGGTCTGAAATTATCACCGTGGGCAAGCCGTGTAACCTCACGATCTGTTTGATAAAGACTTCTATCAGTTCTTTGGCTGTTGGTAGTTTTCTGAGAGGGATGAAATGGGCCATCTTGGATAACAGATCTACTACCACCATTATAGTTGTGAATCCACGTGTAACAGGTAAGTCAGTAATGAAATCCATGCTAATGGATGACCAGGGAGTGTGGGGAATGGGCAGGGGCGTCAGTAATCCAGCAGGTGCACAATGAGAGGCTTTTTGTCTAGCACACGTGGGGCATGCTTTCACAAATTCACTGATGTCCTTAGTCATACCTTTCCACCAAAACCATCTCTGACAGGTTTTGTCTGGTTTTCTCTCCTCCAGGATGACCTGCTAATGGGAGGGTTTGGCACCATTTCATGATTAAGGCACGGAGATGCTCCGTAGGTAAGAACAGTCGATTATCATGGTAGTACAGGTTGTTTACTATAGTGTTACGAGGGTCTGCCAACCATTCAGTACGATTTAATGCAGAATAAGCAAGGGTTAGGTCATCCAAAAACGTCTCCGACTCCCCTTTGGTGATCTCTCCTACTGCAATGATTTTTTTGTCAGGGATAATGGGGACTGGAGAGTCCACAGTTACTCTACAGTCTCTCCCCAATCGAGATAGAGCGTCTGCCTTGCCTTGTTTCACCCCAGGGCGATACGTGATGATAAAATCGTATTCGCTAAAAAAGGAAACCCAACTCAACTGTCTAGGTGTGAGAGCTTTGGCTGATTTAAAAAATTGAAGATTTCTGTGGTCGGAGTATATGGTGATGACATGTGGAGATCCTAGTAAATAATGTCTCCATTCTTGGAATGCCAGTTTAATAGCTAGTAGTTCTCGTTCTCCTATTGTATAGTTTTGTTCTGCAGGTAGGAGTTTCTTGGAGAAGTATGCGACAGGGTGCAGGCTCCCTGTCTTGCGGTCTCTTTGAGACAACACTCCGCCCACAGCGTATTGAGAGGCATCGGCCTCCAAATAGTATGGTTGGGTACCATCAGCATGGCGGATGAAGGGAGCCAAGTAAACCTGTTCTTCAGGGTACAGAAGGCTTTTTCAGCTTCATCTGTCCAGTTGAATACTACTCCTTTCCTCAACAATTTAGTGATCGGGGTTATGATGTCCGAGAAATGGTCTATAAATCTGCGGTAGAAATTGGCAAACCCTAGAAAGGACTGTACTTCTTTCACATTACTAGGGCTTGGCCATTTCGTTATGGCCGACACTTTGGAGGGGTCCATGTGTACCCCTTCAGGGGAGATAACAAAACCTAGGAAATTCACACGTTTAGTGTGAAAGGTGCATTTGTCAAGTTTGGCAAAGAGATGGTTATCTTGAAGGCGTTGTAAGATTTTCTTAACGTGTCCTACATGTTCTTGCTCAGACTGTGAATAGATTAGTATATCGTCTATATAGACGATTACGAAAAGATCTAAATAGTCACTCAATATCTCATTCACAAAAAACTGAAAAGCAGCAGGGGCATTGCATAAGCCAAAAGGCATTACACAATACTCGAATAGTCCGAATTTTGTGCGAAATGCCGTCTTCCACTCATCTCCTTCTCTTACTCGAATTAAGTGGTAGGCCCCACGGAGGTCAAGCTTAGTGAAGATCTTAGCGTTTCGCACTTGGTCTAGAAGGTTGGAGATGAGCGGAAGAGGGTACTTGTTTTTAACAGTCACCTTGTTAAGCGCGCGGTAATCCAGACAGGCTCTCAAGCCACCTTCTCGTTTTGGAATAAAAAAGATGGGCGAGGATACAGGAGATGTAGAATGCCTGATGAATCCTTTCTGTAACATGTCCTGGATATAGTCATGTAAATACTTGGTCTCTGGTTCCGTTAAGGCATAGATTCTGCTGACGGGTAAGTCAGCGCCAGGGACTAGATCTATCCGACAGTCGAAAGAGCGATGGGGAGGTAACGCCACAGCTTTGACCTCATCAAAGACATGTCGGTATTCTACATATTCTTCGGGTAACTCTAGCTGTGCCTCTCCTTCTACTGCACAACAGATAGGGGACTGCCACTGTGTTGCGTCTTGGTAACAATGTAATACACAACAGTGGGATCTCAAGGAGACTTTTCTAGTGACCCAGTCAATGTAAGGGTTGTGTAATTGCAACCATGGCACCCCTAAGATGGCTCCAAAATTGGGAGTGTCAATTAAGTCAAAAGAAATGTTCTCTGCATGTCCATTATCACACAACATGACAATGTCAGTAGTCTGATAAGTCAGTAACCCAGAAGACAACTCAGAGCCATCAACGGCTCTTACTTTCTCCGGTTGGGCCTTGGAGATAAATTTGATCCCCAGAGCTTTAGCCAAGGTGATGTCCAAAAGTTCCCCGTGGCCCCAGAGTCCAGTAATATAGAAATAGCTTTTCTATGCTGAGAAGGTAATATTAGAGTCACTGAGATAGTAAAGTGTTTAGGTACAGGCGCCATGGTGTTGGCTAGAAATTGTGAGATCTGCATGAGGATAGAACTTGGAGGATCGATCTCTTTGTCCTTCAAGTTTCCTAGTTTCCCGCCTGTGTAGCAAAACCGCTTTTTACAATGGGGGCTTTATAAGCGGTTTTGGGTTTCACGGTACAATCCTTAGCGTAATGACCGCTTTTGCCACAGTAAAGACAGAGATTAAGCCGCCTACGCTTCTCTCTCTCTTCGCTAGATAATGATCCGCGAATGCCTCCTATTTGCATAGGTTCGCTCGTGTCTTTGACTTCCTTCTTTTCTCCTCTGTGCGGCACGAAACTCGAGTAGTCTCCCTTAGACTTCTCACCTTTACGCTCTCCAAGCCGGTGATCTAGTTTCACTACTAGGTCGATAAAAGAAGGGCAGTCTTCAGGAGGGTCCACTATCTGTGACAGGATGTCCTTTAACTCGTCCTTTAAACCCCGGTAAAACAGAGAGGTTCTTTTCTCCTCAGGCCATTGAGTTTCTGTAACTAGTCTGTTGAAGGAAGTGATATAGGTTAAAAGATCCTTAGATCCCTGCTTGAGTCCGAGCAATTCATTATCACTAGCCTGCATGTACGTATGTCGTGCAAAGAGGCTCCTCATGCGTTCTTTAAACTGGGGGAAATCATACAATACCGGGTCGTTGTTTTCCACAAGGGCACCGCCCAAAGGGCTGCGTTTCCAATGAGATAGGAGATAACAAAAGCGACTTTGGCCGCATCATCTGGGAAAGAGGCAGATCTACAGAGGAACTGCAAATGACACTGGTTCATAAAAACACTATATTTGCTACTATCCCCATTGAACCTTTCTGGCATGGCTAAGGGCACAGGGGAAGGGGTAACCACAGTTACGTTTACAGGCGAATGGTCTCTACTCCCAGTTACAGCAGTTGAGGAAGAAGGAACGTGGAAGTGTGCAGTTTGGATGTAGCTTTTCTTTTGTTTAGGGAGTGTGTCGGTTCCTCTGTTTTCTACCTGTCTATGTGTTTTCACAGAGTCTAGTTCTGCAACCAGACGTTGGTTTTGCAATCTAAGTGTTTGGAGTTCTGATTGGAGTGTAAGCACCGTAGTGGCTAACTCATGCATAGTGGTTTCAGGTGACTCAAGAGAAAGGGGACTTGAATTTATGGGATCGTAGGAGGCGCCGTTATCCATCTTCACTCGGGGGACTGAAACAACATGGGCTTGGTTTTCTATCAGGACTTACTTCCGTCACGCAGAAAGACCCGCGTCCACAGGAGCGAAGATGTGTTTCCACTCTCCAATAAGGTATAGTCAGCCCAAGTAATCAGTCACTAGGGTAATGCCTAATACCTCCTAGAAGAGAGGAAACCGTCAAGTGAGAACCACCAGGGGGCGACCAGCAGTTGAACAGGGGTGCTGAAGTAGGAACTCGTCTAAGCGTGTGTTTCCAGGCTGCATAACAAGAAGAACAAAGAAAAAGGGAAAGAAAAAACAATACACCTAATGTTAACAAAATATATGTCAAGCAAATCGTGTCAGCTAGGAGTATTTCTCTGAGAGAGCCTTCAGTATTGTTAATAGTGTACTGTTAACTTACTTCCACAGTTGCTGAGAGTTTCAAACACGTGGTCTCTTCAAGGTTAAGCAGAAAATAAAACGTATTCAGATTGCTCTATTTAACAGAGTCAAGGTGCTAAGGTGTTGCCTTCTTGCAAAGTCAGAGGCAAACGTCTGCCTTCTGTCTAAAAGGAGACTGAGTGCACCAGAATGGAAAGAATGTCAAACCTCCGTGACTAGTAGCGAGTCCTGCTACATTTGTAGGTGTGTCAGTTGCAAGCAAAAAAAATAAAAATATTACAAAGCAGTCACTGTTTACTGAGAGTTCTACAGAGGCTCTCTGCACCCACCGGAAAGTCTTTGCCAGGCGATACTGAAATTAACAGGGTCAGCAGTCACAGAGTTCAGCTCTTTACAGAAACCAAGAGAAACAGAAAGGAAACAGCTGACCTGTGATCCTCGGAGGAGATACAATGTAGCGAAGGCTTCGCTGGGAAAAGAATCCAAATTGGGCTGGGAAATCAGGTCCGTGTGAAGGGAGGCAGGCAATCTCCTCGAGTCAGCGCAGACACACGCTGGGAAGTGCTTCCAACTTTGAAGGGAGAAGTCAGCTGGGTGGAAGGAGAGGCAGACAGCCTCCCTCGGTAGCACGAGCGCACACTGGAACAAAAGTAGGAATCCTGGAAACGCTGTGTCGAAGGTTCACAAGGCTCTCAGGACAAACAGGAAGAGCTCCTCACAGAATCCGGGTCAGGGGGCGTGGTCCTATTCCAAGGAAGAAGTAAACCAAGCAACGATGTGGGTAGGGAATCTACCTTTATACCCTGTGAGTCATCTGACCTGGTGATGCCTGGGTGTTTTCGGCAACAGTACACTTTTAAGAACACAGGATGACCAACAAGGTGTATTATGGGAAATGTAGTGAGGTGGTTTTCGGCCATGTCAGCGTGCACGAAGTCTGGCGTGTAACAAAGGGAAGACAGGAGACACGTTGTGTTAGTACCATGTTCATGAAAAGGGAAAAAATACTACCTTTTTGTGAATATGAAGACATTTGATATGATTTTATCTTCGTGTCCAAATTTCCATGATTAGTAATATTGTGGATGTTAAGATGAATGTCCCATTATAATATGTCATGCAGGTGGTTATTACTGCATGAAGACTAGTCCTATGTATGGAAAATAAATATCAAAGTCACTTGAGAGCCATGGTATGATTTAAGCTGAGTGTAGCTGTTACAATAAAAAATAAAAAAAAGTACAAGATGAAGGAGTAACCCCTGTGTTGAGTCCGATTCAATACCTAACGTTATATGGATTAAGGCCAAAATTAGGACCAATTTACATCCTAGTCTTAGCAAGAAGGAGGAGGTGTAGATAATCAAGAACTTTGCATAAGTTGATGGTGGATATGAAGAAATCAATTCAATGCTGTCCCGACAGTTTAGCAAAATCCGATGGTGTGCCGAGAATAGTTATAAAATAGTATAAGACTGATATCAGTAACAAAATGGTATGTCCAAAAAATTATGTTCAGGAAGCTAAATTACGATGGTAAGGTACTGACCAGTGTCACCTGGGGTGCTGGTAGTAAGTCCCAAGAAGTATTATTAATTGGCTATGATAGACCTGCTACATCCCCTCAGGGAATATACTGTTGATCAAAGTATAACGATACCTTCAAAACGTTTGATGAAAATGCCATTCTTAATATCTTAACAACACTTAAACCGTCAAACCACTTCTGCGACCCTCTACCAGCTAACATCTTCAATGAGATTAAAACCTCTTTACTCCCTCTCTGGACTAAGATAGTGAATGCTTCACTCCTCCAAGGGGCTTTACCAGACTGCCTAAATTCAGGGCAGGTAACCCCCATTCTCAAAAAACCAACAGCGGATCATACGAACCCCGATAACTTCCGTCCCATCTCCACCATTCCCTCTCTGGCAAAGCTCCTTGAGAAATGCAGACATACCCAGCTATGCAATCACATTGATCAGTTCCACCTTATTGACCAATTCCAATCTGGTTTCCGTCAGGGTCACAGCACGGAAACAGTCCTTACCCACATAGTTGATGACGCACTTAAAATGCTAGATCTGAACAAATCTTGCCTCCTAATCCTCCTAGACCTATCCTCAGCCTTCGACACAGTCAAACATGACAGTCTCCTTGAATTACTTGAACACATAATGGGATTATCAGGGGTTGTCCTAAATTGGTTCGCCTCATTTCTACACAACAGAACTCAAAGAATTAATGTTAACCAATCTTTGTCCACTACCACTCCTGTCACTTTAGGGGTCCCTCAGGGTTCCCCCTTATCCCCTACTCTCTTTAACCTGTTCATGGAGCCGCTAACCAAAATTCTGAAATTTTCCAATGTACAATACCACATGTATGCAGACGACACCCAACTATACCTTAAAATCTCCTCCCCTGAGGATATCCGTCTACTCAACACAAATCTGCAAAAAAAACAAAATTGGCTAACCAGAAACCACCTTAAACTCAACTCGCTCAAAACTGAATTCCTCTTAATTGCCCCACCAAAAAGATCCCTCGACATCGAAGATTGGATGAAACACTTAACAGTCTTCAACTGCCTTACACACATTAGAGATTCCACAAGCTCACTAGGAATTACACTTGACAAGAATCTCAACATGCAAGAACACATCAGCTCAGCCACCAGAGGAGCAAACTTTCAAATGAGCATTCTAAGAAAAATAAAACCCTTCCTCTCGTTCGACGTCCTTAAATCAGCGGTGCAAGCGCTAGTTATCCCCAGATTAGACTATGGGAGTGCTACCCTATGTGGTCTGCCGAGATCCAAGTTGGCTCCACAAAGGGCATCCCTTAACTCTGCTGCAAGGCTTTTCACTGGATCGAAAAGGTACAGCCACATCACTCCAGATCTGAAGGCACTAAACTGGCTCCCTTATGAGGCAAGGATTCAGATGAAAATTGCTTGCATGACCCACAAAGCCCTACACTTCAATACACTGAAGTACCTAGCTGACAAACTGGAACTGTCCGGCGGTGGCAGATCATCTAGAAGCACCAGCACCTTACTGTTGAAACCTCAAAAATTTCGAAAAAAGAAAACCTACAACCGAGCCTTCTCCGGATTGGCCCCTAGAATCTGGAACTCCCTGCCCCCTGAAATAAGACTGATCCCTTCAATCACTTCATTCAAAAAAGAAGTCAAACTCCTTTTAATGAACAAATCTCTACCCTGAACCCACAAACTCATTCTCTGGATACTGATCAGACTGATCCCTTCAATCACTTCATTCAAAAAAGAAGTCAAACTTTTAATTAACAAATCTCTACCCTGAACCCACAAACTCATTCTCTGGATACTGATCTGACACTGTTCTCCAACTAGGGCTTGCACGCCGTCTGAGTACTGGTTTATAACTCACTGTCCCACTCCTGATTTGCAACGGACATTGTCAGAGTTTATGTTTCTTCGTTATCTATTTTCTACTTATTGAACTAATCTGTAATGCGCTCTGATACCCTTCTAGGGTCAAGTTTGCGCTATATAAAACTATATAAATAAAATAAATAAATAAATAAGATAATAAGTTACATAAGAAGAGGACAAAATAATATTAAATTAAGGCAAAAAACGTAAGTGATGCTGGTACAGACCTGTTTATGTCCGGACATCTGTGTGTTTTGGGTGTTCATGAGATGCTGAGCTAACATGTTTGGAGAGCGAGGAAGGACTGCGAGGAAGTAATATGTGCAGCCTTACTCGGCTGACAACAGGTGCCATGTTGTTAAGTACGTAAGTAGAAAGCAAATGTGCAAATTACATATATAAATACTTTAATATCACTGATGGGTTCTATTTATTGGAAAACGAAGAAATTGATGAACTTGTCAATACTGTCTGAAATGTGAATAAAGAAGTATAGACATCTTGCAGCAATTATAATTTCAAAACCCAGAAACCTCTTTTCTGTCGAGTTAAAATATGGTAAACTGTGAAGAAGGTCACTGTGCTGCAGCCAGGGAAGGAAAAGCCAGATCCTTAACACGAAGCCCGGGGGGTGGGGGGAGGTGAGAGAGGGGTGTAAGATGTGAAATGAAATGAGAGAGCTCAGCGCTCAACTTCTCGACAAGGAGTAGTATTATCCTAACATGCCCTGCCTCAGGAATGAGGCGCACGCGAGGCTGTCATCGCATGTTCATAGAAACGTAAACCAGCTTGAGGACACCAAGCCCAGCGTGAGGTGGGCACAGGGAAGGGAAGAGAGCACCTCTTACCTTGGGAAGGGAACACTGCAGCGACTCCACACAGTCCAGGAGAAGCAGGGTATAGGTTGGAGAGGCGGTTCCTGGAAAAAACAAGTTTGTGCTAAATAAAACTACCAAAAAAACCAATGTCTGGCCTGCAATAGTGAGATGGGAGGAGGAAAGAGAGGCCATCACATGCTGTACTGTGTGATGGCCAACCAAAAGGCTCTCTGAGTGAAATCGCCGGAAAGAGAGCTAAACACACAAAGGAGGGACTTTAACAGAAATGCACCAATAGGAAACCAGCATTTCTGAATGCTGTAGCTAACAGCCAATAGCAATTGGTGGGTTTGCCAAAGCCACACAGAGAGATACAACAGGTCATCGCTGATGCTCGACCTAAAAACAACAAATCAATTAAAAAATTGTATACAACACTGTATAGTAAGTACTTTTAAAACCTGTGTTTCACAGAAAATACAAAAGTGACAGGCTACCCAAAATTACTGTAATAACTTTTCAAAAGCAAACAAGAACTAAAAGTTGAGATACTGCAAAGCTAGCTATATATGAAGCAGAATATTGTATTTTTTGTGTGGAATTGAAGCTCGAAAACCGCATGGCACAGTTGGGTTCTGATGCGATCCTGGAGCATATTTCCTTCCTACAGAGACCTACCCAACCCTGCTCAAATGGAAGTCAGGCAATATTTGGCTACCTTGAGATTTTCATCTGAAATTCTCAAGGAGCCACAATGTGGAAGGGGATGCAATGTGGCGTAGTGTGAGAGTGTGGGGGAGAACATAGAGTCAGAAATATCCTCTGACAAAAAATATTGTGTCCTAATTATAGGTTACAAACATATAGTTCCATTGGCTATAGATATTCTGTTATATAAGGCCAATGGGGCAATAGTTCTGTAAATGACTGCTCCAGTTCAGGAAGGACCTCAAGACCTGGCTCTTCAGATGACCCCAACACCCTACGGAGCTGCCCCCCCTTTACCCCCCGACGCCTTGAGACCCTCACGGGTGAGTAGCTGCGCTATACAAAACCCAGATTGATTGATTGATATTTAGGACAGGATATAGATATAAACAATATTCTGACTACAATAGTCTGATATGACACCACAGAGCAGATGTTTTCATTCGAAAATTAGACACTGATTTAAATGTTCAGAGCTCAATAATGAATTGGTTATTAATATGTGTTCCCAAGAATCACTACAGAAACATATGCATAAAAAGTAGGTGCAGGTCCTATATTTGCCAAAATACTAAAAGAGTTTCTTGAAAAATAATTCTGTACTAAAATACTCGCAGTGGTCTGCTGTTTTCTAGCTACTCTTGCCTCTTTTCCCCATCCTCTTTTCCTTATGTGTTCACTTGCAGAAGTTTGTAAAATTCAAAATCAGATGTGACCATAAACATTCACCAACCTCTTCAAGCCGAAAATGGTGCTAAATTACTAAGAAGTGAGCAGGGCTTTAAGTGGGATGAAAAAACTGGGGGGTCCCTCAAAGGGGCGTGGCCAATGTAATTAAGGGCGTGGCTTAAAAACACGTAAGCTAATAATCTGTGCTTAGCACAGTGTGCCCCTTAACTTGTACTTTTCTGTTTCTGTCATTGCATCCAAATATATGATACAGCAAGTAACATCATACCTACAACAAGTCAGGACTATTGACTTTGTCAATGGTTGTTAGCTGTATAAGAAAAATAAGCAGCAACTATCTCTTGTATATAATATTGAAAAAGCTTCCACTTAAAGCCCTGGTGACACTACGACAATCCTGTTGCTCCTGAGTTTCAAAAAGAGAAGGGAAATCCAGAGAGAAATTAACTCTCTCTAAGGGATTTCCCTTCCCCTACAACGCTCACCTGGCATGACGTCATGCCGTAACTTCTCCACTAGTGAGAAGTGAGCAGTTTGAGCACGCGCACATGGATGTGCCTGCTGTCATTGCAGTCCGGAAAAAAACGGCCCGCGTGTGCCAGGGCACAAAACAGAGCCCGATAGAGACCCGTTTCAAGGCCGCCTCTACAAAACTGCTGGTGCTCAGCACCGGTGAGACCCGGCCCACTTAAAGCCCTGACTGCTGGATAACACACCAGCGAACAAGAAGAGTTGTTAATTTCCCAGAGGATTCTGGGGTTGGTTTCACATTTCTGGGGTTGTTTTGGATTTTGTTTCCGAGTTGGGGTTGTTGCTTTGAGCAGCTTGAGTGGGGATTGTCAGAGCCCATATCAGCGTAAAGAAAATGTATTGCCCCAGAATGATATTATCGCATACTCTTCTACTTATGTTGTTGTTTATAGAAGATCCGGACCTGGCCTTACACGATTAAATTAACAATAATTTCCCCGGAAGTGAAGACTTTACCTCTTGAGGTTAAATGTGTCAAAAGTCTGATGAAGCCAACATCCTTTGCAGTTTCTGAGAAGTGAAGGCCGCAAGGGGGCCTACTTTCAGGAGGGACACTTAATAAGGATAGAACGTCTTTGGATAAATTGTGGAAGGGTACAAGTTCAGGCTACACGCCCTTTGCAATCAGTGTATGTGTACTACTCAATAGCGCACTCCTCTATGCAGTTTCGTCCCTTAGAACAGGCCATCAGGGAAGATGGGTGCTGCCTGTTGCGGGGGACCTATAGACACTACTATCAGGCCTCACAGTAGCCGCAAGCAAAGACACACGCCACTCACATTCGCAGTGTGAGCCTGAGGTCACAAGCAACCCCGGCCTGTTTATTTAAGCCCTCTGGCCACGCCTGGCCAGAGAGTGATACATTGTGTGGGTTTGCTTCCGGGCCAGGTTCTGGGTCCCACCTCCGTGGGACTCAGGTCACTACATCCCTCCCCAAGTTAGTGTTCAAACAAAATTACGAAATCAACAGATAAAGTCTTGGAGCCTCCGGCTAGGAGGTGGATGTGGTCGCAGGTTATACCTCCCCTGGCTGGACCGCTGACTCGTGGGCTGACCTTGTGGTGATGCTATGACTGTGTCAGCACTTGGGTTGGTTTTCATGGCTGATGGTTGGGAAAAGTTTGTTGCACTCTGATCTCCTGCGGAGATGGATGACATTTCACCCGCAGGCTCTTCTTCATTTCTGATATACCTGGGTTCATCTTCATCTCGACCAGGTATTGGCACCTTTCTGAACCAGGAGACATTCCTGGTTATTATGTCTGTACCCCTTTGGGCAGTGATAGTGGTGCCATTCGCTTTTAGGACAGTCCACAGCCCTGGTTCATAGGCTGTGTTGAACTTCCCTTCACTGCGCCGATTCCGAACCAACACAGAGCTCCCTGGTATGATGATGTGAGTCTTGGCTCCCCGTCGTCGACTGGCGTGGTCATTATTCTCCTTCCGACAAACCTGAGTGTTGTTTGGTTCATATGGCTCTGGGGACCAGGCTTCGGCCACACGGATGGTGTCTCTACGATGTCCAGCAAGCATCAGGGACCACAGTGATTTCTGAGTCGTGCAGTGCGGGGTGCTGCGGTATTTCCGCAGGAACCGTTGCAGTGCTGTTTCAGGGTCGGCTTGTTCAGCCACTGCAATTCATAGGATTTTGTTTAGTGTCCTCATGAAGCACTTAACTTCACCGTTGGCTTGCGGCCATTGTGGAGTGATACGATGATGGCGCACCCCCAGCACTGTGAGCAACTCTTTGAAATCTCCTCCCTGAAAGGGAGGGCCGTTGTCGGTCTTTAATTCGTAGGGTACGCCGAAAAGTGCAAATGTCTTTTCCAAGACAGGTTGTAGATGTGTGAAGGCAGTGGACGCGATCACTTCCACTAGAGGATACTTGGACTAGCTGTCGATGATCACAGCTGTTACTCTTCCATCAGGAAAACTCCAGAAGTTGAGGCTGACCTGTGACCAGGGTGTGGTGGCCGGCGCCTCAGTTATCACAGGAGCGGGGATTCCTGGCTGCTAGTGAGCTGGCAGGGTCGACAGTTTTTGATCAGGGCGCCTACTGATGTCTCTAGCCCAGGGAACCATACCTTCTCGCTCATGCGCGACTTCATGCGCAAAGTCCTATGGTGTCCTTCGTGGGCAATGGCTGTTGATCTTTCTTGGAGGCTCACCGGAATGACGATTCGGGATCCTCTCAGCACTACACCTTCTGCTACTGCGCTCAGCTCATCTTGCACTCGCCACAGTTTCCCTAGGCGTTCTCTCTCTTGTTCGTCCCACCTGCTGGTGTCACGTAGAAAATCTTCCCAGGATCCTTTCTGCAGTGAGGCCATCACTTTGCTATGTAATGGGTCTTCTGTGGTGGTTGCTTTGATCTCTTCGATGGTGAGGGCGCGGGGACATGCCCACTGTGAAATCATGTCGACATATTCTTCTGTCGTTATATCTTGATCACTGTCTTCTTGCCCTGGACTGGGTGGATGCCGTGAGAGGAAGTCAGCAGGGTTTTTCGCTCCAGGGCAGTATACTCAATCAATCAATCAATCAATCAATCAGGGAATTGTAAGCGCGCTACTCACCCGTGAGGGTCTCAAGGCGCTGGGGGGGGGAGGTCCACAGATCTGTTTAGCCGAAGAGCCAGGTCTTGAGGGTCTTCCTGAAGGTGTTCAGGGAGGGGCCGCGTCTGATGTCTGCCGGTAGCTCGTTCCAGGTCTTGGCTGCAATGTGAAAGAAGGATCTTCCGCCTGCTCTGGCTCTGTGGATGCGCAGGGTTTCAGCTAGTGCGAGGTTGGAAGATCGGAGGTTTCTTTTGGGTACGTGGAAGTTGATTCAGTCGTTGAGGTATTTGGGTCCGTTGTTGTGTAGGCATTTGTAGGCGTGAGTAAGGATTTTGAAAGTGACTCTTTTCTCCACGGGGAGCCAGTGGAGACTTCGTAGGTGTTGGCTGATGTGTTCGTGTCGGGGGATGCCGAGGACGAGTCTGGCGGCGGTGTTCTGTATTGTCTGGAGTTTGCGGAGTAGGGACTTGTTGATGCCGGCGTAGAGTGCGTTTCCATAGTCCAGTCTGCTGTTGATGAGTGCGTGGGTGACTGTCTTCCTTGACTCAGGGGGGATCCACTTGAAGGTCTTGCGGAGGATGAGGAGGGTGTTGAAGCAGCTGGAGGTGACGGCATTGACCTGTCGGTTTATGGTGAGTGATGAGTTGAGTACGATGCCGAGGTTCTTGGCGTGGTCTGAGGGGGTAGGTGGGCTTCAGAGGGCAGTCGGCCACCAGGTGCTGTCCCATGCAGAAGGGGTGGCACCGAGGACGAGGACTTCTGTCTTCTCGGCGTTGAGCTTCAGGCAGCTGTTGGTCATCCAGACTGCGACGTCTTGCATTCCTTTCTGGAAGTTGAGTTTGGCAGTGGTGGGGTCTTTGGTGAGGGAGAGGATGAGCTGTGTGTCGTTGGCGTAGGATACGATGTTGAGGCCGTGTAGTTCCATTTGGTAATGTTGCAGTGTTATATTCCATATAGGTGCCCTATATAGGCGCAGGTAACCTTGTAACCTTTCACCTATATTCTTCCCTACATTACACACATAGCGGTTCTTGGGTACTGACCTTTTACCTAGATATGACACTGCATTCAGAACGCAGGTTTTTCCCTGGTTCGATTCTCGTACATTATGCATGAGGCTTCTTGGAAGCACAGCAGGACTAACAGTAGGATTACCATCTCCTGTATAATATCTCTGTATAAAGTTCAGGCCCAACGTCATCCTTTAGGCCGACACAGTAACACAGCAAGGTAGGACCTCTGGGAAGACCTATGGTATATATACAGCACATCTTGCTTAGGAAGATAGAGGAGACTGAGACTTCCCGGCTGACACACTGACCAGAGACGCTGAGGTTCCTGCATGCAGATGCTCCAGCTCGCAGTGGTCTAACATCCCTCGCGGGGTGTCCAACTCAAGACCAGGACGGGGTTCCATATTCTCTCATTCTGAGGTAATGGGGTTGACTAGATCCTAGAGGAATTCTTGGCATAACACCTACACAGATGATAGGTACATTTAGGTACATCTAGTTAGGGAGACATCGTAGGAGTACGCACCTTTTTATCATATGATTTATGTACTTGTATATATTCATGATTTCTGCAAGATGGTAGAACTATACCATCCCTTTACTTTCGTAGTACTGCTAATCATATATCTCTGCTACTGTCTAATGGTTGTGGCAGCTCATTTATGCTACACCAGAATAACAACTGTTCAATAAATACTTATTGAAAACGCCCAGCCTGTTTATTCTGTGTATCTCTCTGAGACAAACTAAGTAAGCCCGAGTGACTGAGCGAAAGGTAGTATATTGTTTCCACGATTCTGAGGTATCAGGGTTGTCATGTTCTGAGGTTGCCAGAATCTATTCTCTCCTTGGTAAGAGGAGATTATAGAGGCACTGTGAGCTAGCTAATACAGATAGGCTAACGTATCCGGTAGGGGTGCACAGAATCAGTCTGCCACCAGTCCCACAGTTTATGTTATCCAAACGCGCAGATCCTGTATAGGTTATATAGGAACTACACGACAGTAGTTGTATGGCCCACCGTTCAATCCTTGGCGGGGATGAGGAGCTGTACCTTTGAATAAGGGAAGTATTGGCTGCTGGTTGGTCACGACTCGGAATGGGTGGCCGCTTATGTATAAGTGGAAGTGGTTGCATGCCCATTTGATTGCTGGCGCTTCTCTCTCAATTTGGGAGTAGCGTGCTTCAGTCGGGGTAAGGGCTTTACTCACGAAAGCAAAGGGCGCCCATTTGCCTGGTTCGGTTTCCTGGGTTAGGAGCACTCCGAGGCCCAACGGGCTGGCATCCACTAGGAGTTCGGTCATTCAGGCGGCGTCGAAATACGCCATGGTGGTCTTGCTTAATAGCGCTTCTTTCACTCTCTGAAATGCTCCGTCTTCTTCGTTGCCCCATTTCCAAGCAGCATCTTTCTTCGTGAGGGCTCGTAATGGCTCTGCGATCGTGACAAGATTGGGTATAAACCGCCCACAGTACGTGGCCATTCCAAGGAAGCTGCGTACTTCCGATGCGGTAGTTGGGGCCGATGCGTGCTGGATGGCATGGGATTTCCGGAGGTCAACTCGGACGCTGTCCTGGCTGAAAATATATCCGAAGAATTCACTTGTGTTCTGGAAAAACGAGCATTTGTCTTTGTGGAGAGTTACTCCATGGTCAGAAAGCCGCTGCAATGTAGCTCGAAGCTGTCGGTAGTGTTCTTCAATGGTTGCAGGATGTATTAAGATGTCATCACTTACATTCAATACTGACAGCATCTCTCGCACTGCATTTTGGAATATTTCGGCTGCGGATGAAATCCCAAAGTTTAACCTCTTGTAGCGACGCAATCCTATGTGGGTCGAGAAGGTTGTGATGTACCGGCTCCCCTCTGCCAGCTTCAACTGGTAATAGCCGGCGTTGAGGTCTAATTTAGAGAACCATCGGGATCCATTGAGGTCGGCTACTATGTCATCAACTGTTGGTGTGATGTGCCTTTTCCTTTTAATCGCTTGGTTGGGCAGGCGCATATCAAAGCACAGTCTTATCTTCCTGGGTTGCTTTGGATTCTCGGCTATCACCATGGGCAAGACCCACTGGGTCGGTCCGGTAACCTTCTCAATCACTCCTTGTTGTTACAGACTGTGGAGTTCCTGTTCTACTAGTGGTCGTAGGTGAAACGGTATGCGTCTGTGACGCAGTGCTATTGGCTTCATGGACCTGTCTATGTGTAGTTTGATGGGCGGCCTCTTCATGCTCCCTAGTCCTCTGAACAGCTGGGGAACAGCTCCAGGATATCTTCTGTTTGCAAAGTTTTGACGGCCCGGGCAAACGTGACGAGGCCTAGATCTTCTACTGTGTGGCTTCCTACTAGCGTGTCGGCTTCTCTGTCTACTATGTGGAACGTTGTTGTGATCTCTTGCCCTTCTGATCTTACTGGTGCGGTTATCTTGCCTTTTAGGGGCAGTGGCGTTTGGCTTCCATAGGTGAGGATCTTGACACGTGAAGGGGTCAGCAGGGGTTTGGGCTGGAGTTGTTTGTACTGTTGACTACCCGTGACGTTCACGGATGCCCCTGTATCGATCAGTGCAGTGACTTGGGATCCAGCGACATCTATGATGCACGTGGGCTGTGGGCGTCTCCTCAGTTTTAGGTCACTGGCGAAAGAGATGAGGTAGCATTCACCTTCTTCATCTGTAAACGTATCTTCTAGATACCGTTGCCGTGACAGGGTCTTCGCTGTCTTCACGTTTTCGGGTTCTTCAAGGGCCAGTTGTCTTACTGCCTTCGAGGGCAGTCTCCTTCCGCGTGCTCCTTTGCTCCTCAGACCACCTCTGCACATGACGGCGAAATGGTTGGGGGTGCCACATTTTAAGCATGTCCGCCCTTGAGCTGGGCATTCTTCCTGCGGGTGTTCCTCCCTTCCGCAGTGTCCGCATCGTGATCCTACTGGGCTCTTTGCTGGCCATCGTCCTCAGTTTCCTTTATTCGGCGTCCGGAGTGCATCGGCACGTTCTGTTTTGATGGTTGTGGACTTTTCTGGGTGTTGGGTAATGGCCATATCCATTTCTGTCGCCCTTGCATCTGACAAATCATGTGATCTTGCCATGATGAGGATTTCCTCCAGTGAGATTCCGTGCTGATGGTGAATGAGGGATCGAAGGGTCTTATTGCGGCATCCCTGTACGACTTGCGCTCTCACCTCCTTATTCTGATCGTCGGCTACGCATGTGCTAGCTAGCTCCATTAGGCGTGCATGGAATGTGTCCATGGATTCTCCTTCTCTTTGCCGTGCTTGGCGCAGTTTGAATCTCTCGTAATTGGGATTCAACTGAGGGTCGAAGTTTGCATTGAGAGCCCTGACAGCAGCATTGTAGTCATTTGCGGCTCCGGTGTTAGGTAGGTGTGCAAATAATTTGTATATCTCCTCACCCGCAAAATTCAGTAGTAGGGACCTTTTCACGGTGTCATCTGTCTCCCGCGCTGCGGTGCAGTAGTTGTCTTGGCGGGTGATCCATACTTTCCACCTTGGAGACGCCGTAGGTGGGTCTATCCGTTCGCTGAAGGGTGGTAATACGTTAATCTGGATGTGTTGTGTGTTGGATTTGGATATGCTGGTGGCCGGCCTGTAGCCCTGGTTGTACATGTTGCAGTGGTGGGGCTGCCTCTGCTGCTGTGTCAGTCATGCTACCTTATATAGTCCAGTTTTCAGGTGATAGCACACTTTTGTGTGGAGTTTTTGTGGGTGCTCCCCACAGTTCTTGCCACCTTAGTGAAGAGTGTTTATTGTCCTTTGTTTTCCTTTCTTTTTTTTTCTCTCCCCTTCTGTGCTGGGTTCCTCTTGTGTTTGTCCTCTATGTCCCAGTCCCGCGTGTTCTGGTGATCCTGTGCATGGGACTCGTAGCTGGGGCTGTGCTGGGCAGTGCATGATGCAGAGAGCAGCACTCTGGTGTAGCTGAGGGCCCTGGGCAGGAGCGCAGACAGGCGTGTGCTCAGGCATTGTTCCGGGTGGGGCCGCAGCGTCTTTTTCGGCTCGTGGAGCCTTGCAGCCTGCAGGGGGCGAGATGCGCAAGTGCACTGAGGGCAGCGTGTGCAGGCCACCGTACGTTCTCACGCTGGCTCCGACAACACGCTTTTCAGGAGCTCGAGCCTCCGCGGGCCTCGCAGTGCAGCCGGCCGCGTGTGGGGTCCACAGCAGCGGCGAATCACTCAGGCAGCATGCAGCAGTTAGGAACGTCAGTAGCTCAGCATTTCTCCAGCACTGGGCTGCAGGGCAAGCGTCGCAGGGTTTGTGCAGGATAGGCGGGGTCCCCTCATCACCAGTGTTGCGGGGGACCTATAGACGCTACTAGCAGGCCTCACAGTAGCCGCAAGCAGAGACACATGCCACTCACATTCGCAGCGTGAGCCGGAAGTCACGAGCGACCCCGGCCCGTTTCTTTAAGCCCTCTGGCCACGCCTGGCCAGAGAGCGATACATTGTGTGAGTTTGCTTCTGGGCCAGGTTCCGGGTCCCGCCTCCGCAGGACTCGGGTCAATTCACTGCCGAGGGACAAACTGTGTAAAATGATGATGCATCATTTTACCAGCTATGGTCCACCCAGGGCTTTAAGTGGGCCGGGTCTCACAGGTGCTGAGCACCGGCAGTTTTGTAGAGGTGGCCTCGAAACGGGTCTATATCGGGCTCTGTTTTGTGCCCTGGCACACGCGGTCCGTTTTTTTACGGACTGCTATGACAGCAGGCACATCCATGTGCGTGTGCTCAAACTGCTCACTTCTCACTACTGGAGAAGTTACGGCATGTCGTCATGCCAGGTGAGCATTGTAGGGGAAGAGAAATCCTTCAGAGAGATTTAATTTCTCTCTGGATTTCCCTTCTCTTTTCGAAACTCAGGAGCATCAACATTGTCGTAGTGTCACCAGGGCTTTTTCAATATTATATACAGGCCAAAGTTGCTGCTTATTTATCTTATGCAACTAACAACCACTGACAAAGCCAATAGTCCTGACTTGTTGTAGGTATGATGTTACTTGTTGTATCATATATCTGGATGCAGTGACAGAAACAGAAAAATACAAGTTGAGGGGCACACTGTGCTAAGCACAGATTTTTAGCTTACGTGCTTTTAAGCCACGCCCTTAATTACATCGGCCACGCCCCTTTGAGAGACCCCCCCCAGTTTTTTCATCCCACTTTTGCCCTGCCAGCAGTGCACTCCATGACCAACCCCAATGGAGCCACCCAATGGGGAGAAAGGGGATCACCCACATGGCAACATAGATTTGGCAGTAAAAAGTACGATACTCATGGCTCCGAAGCACTAGGAGATCCTTGTTCAGATATTAAATGTGGAGGGAGAGAAAGAAACAAGATTACCAGAGGTGATCCACCCAAATTTACAATGGATAATGAAAGCAGCAGCGGCTCCTCTGCAATGGCGGAGGACCGTCGCCCCACTGCCTGGTGCAGAGCCAGCAAACGAAAAGTAAAACAATGTTCTAGCATCGTTTTACTTTTTGTTTGCCAGCTCTGAGCCAGCTTGTGCAGGGAGGGGCGATTCATGGGAGGGGGGGAGGAAGAGTGCTTGTGCGCTCCCTCATGACGCATATGTGTTTGGCCGACCGTCTCAGGGTGACCAAAACACACATGCGCACTTAGCTTTCTCCAGCCCTGCTGCATTCAGCAGCCGGGCTGGAGAAACCCCACAGACTCCATGACCTCAGCGGAACATCTTTCCTCACCTCCGCGCCCCCCCACCCGCCGCACCACCCATTGTTAGTGCCGCCCGCCACTGCATTGAAGTACTTACGGCCAGTCTTAAATTTCACATGGAAGCATGTTCTGTCCACGATGGCCTACTATGCGCTCCTTGTCTTCAGCTCATTTTTCACGTTATCAAATGCTGAGCTGAATATGAGTTTCTGTAGAGAAATGACAGTAGAAGGTAAGTTTGTCTTCTTGTTGCCGAAGGTCACCAGTACCTTGTGTTGCAGAAAACAGATTAATCTTATTCTGCATTGGGAGAGATGCAATATCAACCACTTATTGACCCATTTTAAGTGGCCAGAAAACATGCCAGTACAACCCTCCACCCTGTGGAGTTACCATTAATGCGGGTTAAAATGATTCCATTGGGGAAACAGGACAGGATCATGAGTTGGCCCCTTGAGGTTACACTGAGAAATGAGGAATCAATTAATAATGCATTCAGTTTATTTGGTTATACCCCATTTTCCCAGGTATTTCACCTGTGCTTTCCACACAATGGGCTTTGAAGAGGAGAGAACAATATGGGTAGCTGGGCCCCCTCCAGTGTACAGTGGGTTATTATTTGTGACTGCAAAATGATGGATGACTTAGATCAGCGGCTAGGCAGGTGCCAGATGCACCTCACATGCGATGTAGGCCACCACAAGACATTTTGACTAGTATTGCTCCCTTGCTGGTGCTGTTAGTAAGGATCACTCAGCTGCCTCCCTGCACACACACTGCCATCAGCCAAGCCAAGATGGCCGTGGAGCCACAAGGAGGTGGTCCACGTGGAATGGTACAGCAGGCGGGGCAGACATAGGCATCAGTCCTCATCTCCCAACCACAGCACTACCTCGGTCACCTCCAGGGTAGTTTCCAGCGATGGTCACTGGCAGGAGGTCAGACTAAACAAAGCACTGCATGCCTGTTGCCAGCAGCTGTCTTGCTGGGTATCTGCTCACAATGCCAACCACCTCTCCCACCAACCAAAAAACATAAGGGTTGGTAGTCCTGTCACACACATTTTGACAAATGGCTGATAGATATGAGATATGACACTGGTTTCCCAAAATGCAAATGTTCAGCACCATATTCTGGTTGCCAGTATTTGTATACGGATGTATTTTTCACTTAGAATGAGTGGTATACCTACGGCGGAAGAACTTGTTGTCTTTTTGTTGTCTGTCTGTATTATATTTAGGGCTCCCGGTTTTCTTACATATAAATACAGACGGAAAACTATTTTTCCTTTGTCTGTATTTATATTTAAAAGCGGTAAAATACTAGCAAACTTAGCGTGCTGCCCTGTTCCAGCTGAGTTGACTTGCCACGCCCCTCACCTGCAGGGCCTTACAGTTTGTGATTTGCTGGAGATATCTTCCAATTAGGGTCTTTTTTGACCTGCAGCCGTGCCCCTGAGCCAATCGTGGTTCGATCCAGGCCTCACTGTGTGGGCGTGTCAACATTTATCCGGCCCCACCCTCATACCTTTTGCCCTTTATTTTGGGGGGTCACTCCCTACTTCCTCCTTCTTTTACCTTCACAGTGACCACCCTGAGTGCAGAAGGAGCCTCCCGGTCGCCATTTTTGTTGCTGCCCCAGCCCTTCTCTCGCCATCTCCGGGGCTCCGCCACTTGAGCGAGCTCTGCGGCCAGCCCGTCGCCATTTCAAGGCAAAGGTAAGTGTATTTTTCGGACGTATGTACAATCGGGGGACAGATGAATGGCAGTCCTTACATAATTGGTGCAGAAAGGTAAAGCGCTCCAATACCTCCGTGCCGAGTTTGCGCTATATTATTTAAATATGCAACAACGTGTGGCGGAAGAACAATCCGGCCACAAACTCTGCAAACACTCCAGCCACTGCATCTTTAAAGCCAAGCGAAGCTTGATGGCAGCTTCACAGTCAGGGCCGGAGTGTTTGCCGAGTTTGTGGCCGGGTTGTTCTTTAAGTGCAGTACACTGTGTACCGTTACTTTATAGCACCGTGACAACCAAAAATGAATGTGTCCTTAAGTAATTGTGGGAAAATGTAAAGCGCTCCAATACCTCCGTGCCGAGTTCGCGCTATATTATTTAAATATGCAACAACGTGTGGCGGAAGAACAATCCGGCCACACACTCTGCAAACACTCCAGCCACTGCATTTTTAAAGCCAAGCGAAGCTTGATGGCAGCTTCACAGTCAGGGCCGGAGTGTTTGCCGAGTTTGTGGCCGGGTTGTTCTTTAAGTGCAAGTACACTGTGTACTGTCACTTAATAGCACCGTGACAACCAAAAATGAATGTGTCCTTAAGTAATTGTGGGAAAATGTAAAGCGCTCCAATACCTCCGTGCCGAGTTCGCGCTATATTATTTAAATCAGCAACAACGTGTGGCTGCAAGAACAATCCGGCCACATACACTCCTGCCACTGCATCTTCAAAGTCATGCGAAGCTTAATGGCAGCTTAACAGTCAGGGCCGGAGTGTTGGCTGAGTTTGTGGCCAGGTTGTTCTTTCAGTGCAAGTACATTGTGTACACTGTGTACATGTCACTTAATCTCCCCGTGCCTACCAAAAATGAATCTGTCCTTGTGTTACGTATTTGGTGCACATGCTTGTTTATTTACTTGTGCAGGGCTAATCTCCGATCTCAAGCACCCTGATCGCATTCTTTTTTTCTTGATCAGAGAGCTGGTGAATTGTCTGAAAAGAAGTTATAAAATATTTTAATTGATAAAGATGTTGAGAATCTTGGTTTGTATCGGCTTCAATGTGGATGCGCTCTTTAATGCTTTCAGTGGTGTGTTCATCGCACCAGAGGTCAGTCTAGATTAATTTAAATAAATGTGGAAAAATACTAGCTGTAGCGTCGTCTTTTGCTTGTGTCAAAAATAAATATGGATAAATACAGATAAAATGCCCCAAAAATAAATATGGATAAATACAGACGGAAATGGCAAAAAAATAAATACCATAAAACCGGGAGCCCTAATTATATTTAGTTTTATTCATGTGTGTCCTTCCTCTTGGTGCGTATATCATTAATTGAAAATGATTCTTCTCTGTTAGGTTTTACATGGATAGTAGTGAATCTAGTGCTTATTCCTCATCTACCAAAAGAACACTGATGTTAATTCCTAAATTAAGATTATGCTATTTATTTCTTCTTCTAGATTTATGTAATTGCCTTTTGTATTTCTATTTTGTATAACTTAACCCTTTTTAAACAAAGAAACTAAGTGAATCTATGAACTGTTCATCAATAGCGTTCATGTATCATCTGCTTTAGTGAGATGGCATTAAGTTTTTTTCTGTCCCTTACTTTTTAGATCAAAGTCTGGATTCAAAGTAATTTAGACGTGAACACAATCGACCAGAAGGAATACCCCCTTGAAACTAAAGCCCGAATCAAACTTGTGTGCTACTGTACTGGTCGCCACGTTCTGATAACCTATTGCGATGATCGCCACCTTCGGGTGTTTGGAGACCACAGCCAAGGTATAAATTCCCATGGTTCAGTCAAGTGCCCTGATTCTGTCACGTGTATGACTTACAATAAGAACACTGGACAATTGGTCACCGGATTAGTGGGATCTGTCATCTTCTGGAATATCAACTATGGTGTCTCTATACCCCTCAGTATTTCAAAAGTTATTAAACTCAACTTTGGGGATCTTGTCAATTATATCACGTTTGAACCAAAAGCTTCCTGGATGGTGGTTCTCTGCAGGCGCCAAATTAGGATATATAATTATGAGCAGAATATAAAAATCAAGTCCTTACGGAACACAACTGGAGCATCATTGACTTGCGGCACCTTGCACTGGCTTCAACGGTATTTGTATGCTGGGGATGAAAAAGGGCACATGCACATCTGGAGCTTTGACACCAGTAGTCCAGTATATGAATTTAAAGCCCACCACGGCACTATCACAAGTATGGTAATCCGGCTGTCAATCCAGACCCTCTTCACCGCCTCTATGGACCGCATTGTGAAAGAGTGGAGCCTCTCAAACCTAGAACTTCTGACGAGCATCAGCTTGGACGATGAAGTGATCTACTTTCAAATGATCAATGAAAATTCTTTTTATTGTCATACTACCCACACATTTTCCATTTGGTCTCTCAACACATTCTACAAGATGTTTAATGCCACAGGTTCTTCTGTGAAGAAGATGTGCTGGGTCAAGTGCTCCTCAAATACAGCCCGGATTATAGCATTTACAGAGGATGGCATGATTCGGTTCATATCTCCAATTACTGGAGAACTATTACTTCTAACCTGGCCTTATGCTTTGCTGGAAAAAGCCACAGACTATGTCTATGACCCTGACTTAGACGAATTATTCATCGCAGTTGGATCAGGTGACATCCTTGTACTGAACACAGCCATGTGCCCTTCCCCTGCAAAATATATTGTGTCCACCTCAGAGAATAAAGAAGACAAAGCCTTATGTCTTGTTTCCATCAGACAGAAACTACGGGAAAAAATGGTGCGGCTTATTTTCAGTGGACATTTAAGTGGCCAAATAAGGTTAATATCCCCACGTAACTGTAGCATGAGTGAGCAGAAGATTCATGATGGCAGCATTCTTGCCATGTGCAGTCAATCAGTGGAAGGGCTTGAGGATGACTCCATGGAATCCAAACTGCTGTGCTCCTTTGGTACAGATAGTTATATTTCCTTGCAAACGATTTTTGTTAAAAAGATGAAGATCCAAATGAAGCTCTTGTCGAAATTCCTCAGCAATTGTCCTCTTTCACATATCCGACTAATTCCGCAGTTTGTGTGTGCAATAACAGAGAAGAACAAGATCCGTTTCTGGCATATCAATAAATCTTTATGGCCGATTGGTAAAACGGAACAGAGTTTCACTGATTCAGAAGAAATCCAGACCAGCACCATAATCTCGTTTGATTTCTGTCCATCTTTGGGGTTACTTCTTACTGGGGAAGAAGATGGTGCAATTCGCATTTGGGACACCAAAGGAATCCTCCAAGCAGAATTTGGTATTAACCAAGGATTCAGCTGCACTTGCTTTGCCAACCAAAGGGGGATTTGTTAATTGGCTTGAACCGTAACATCTATTTGGTGTCCAGCCTCCACTATCTTCCAGAAGAACTTCTTCAGACTTTAGCTTCCAAGGATGATGAAGAAGAATTAATTGAGCATTCATTGCCCTTCATACACAGCTCCCTTTCATCTTTTGATGTACTTTTGGTTCCGAAGTTTCTGTACTCAGCAGAGACGTTCAAACGCTACCATACCAAGAGTTCTATGAGCACCATTGAAGGCCTTACAGTCCAAGATGCCTCAAAGGCCTCAGAATATAAAATAACTCCAGTTATGAAGTCAGAACTTGAATTCATTGAACAGAAAAGAATAATGAGGACAGAACAAGATAATGAATTTCCCACTGAGACTACCAAAATGACCATTTTGCACCTCAAACGTGCAAGGCTGCCTTATCACACTGTATCACAAGGCCAGTTGCATCCAATTCCAGATTGGGAAGCACCTCGGAGGAAGAAATTCAAGATAGAAGCTACATCATTAACAAAGGCTACTCTTTGCAGGAAATGGCCCATTGCACCAGATGGCTATGTCCCCAATTCTGTCATTAGGGCACTTATGTGGCCAGGTGCCACACCTGATGATCTGATGCCACAAATGTTTCGATTTCGTGTCACTAAACTTCCTAAGACCCAACTCTCAGATACAGAGTTTCCGTCTCTGCTTGAGAAAGATAGCCTTTGGTCCTTGGAAAAACCTGAAGCAATTGGCATCCAAATATCTGAAACCCTACCCCAACCAGTTCTGTTAGAAGTGCATGATCTTCTGCATGATATAGCAAATAGTGCGTGGCTGGGAACAAAGCTAATTGAAATAAACCTTTACACTGTATTGGAAGCTATTCTTCAACATATGTCCACAGCACCAGCCTCTACATACAAGTTGGGGACTAAGGCTCTGGTCCAGATTTTTAATGCCTATACAATTCCACTGGATCTCAAAGCTGAAGTCGCAGAGCGACTCTACGAAGATACGTCTGACAAGCAGGATTTGAAACGGATGGAAGTCTGGAAAACCCTTGTACGGCTAAACTTAATGGATCCCAAGGTTCTGAACAACCTCACCAGAGGACTGATGGATCCCAACGCAATCCTGAGGGATCAGGCCAGGTCTATCCTTGCCTCTATCTTCCAGGTTACCACCAAAAGTGCTCTTACAAAACTGTTGAAAAGGAATGCAATTACACTCTCAGTGATGTAAGTATGGCCTTGAGAGGGTGGAAAGGGCACCGCAAAATTTCTGTACTGCTGTGGATGGGACCAAGGGCATTTAGGATGAACCTGAAAATCCTTACATATATGCTGTTAGTTCCTATACACTTATATTCACATGTCTCTGCCAATCAATTCAAGCTTGTATTTCACTCTTGGGCTGTGATACTATAAGGGATGTAGAGGGACGAGACGTGGAAAAAGCTAATTTTGATGGCAAAAAGGGGGTGTCCATTTCCATGCCTGTGGCTAAAGACAGAGAAAAGGTATTATTTAATTTTGTTTTCAGGCACCATTTGGCAATGATGTTTAACAAATCTACATTAAATTTGGAACTCAGTGTAATCAGCTATGTTTTGGCATGTTCAGTGTTGTGTTTTGTCCAGGGGAAAAACATTAAAAGTGACTGTGGGGTTGGGGTATTTCAAAAAATAAAACATTTTCCATTTTAGCTCACATATGAAACGTTGCACTTCACTACAGCAAAAACCTCTTAATGGATTTACACAAAAATTCACAAAAAAGTAGAACTTCACCCAGAAAGTGGACTTTTGGTGGTTTGGTGGTAATCCGTTTGGTAGTTTTGAGATATTTGCTGTGTAAAAAGGTGCCAGGCGAGCTTCAAAGGGTTAAAGTTTTGAGACACCTCGACAGTTGAAAAGGGTTTTTTTTTTATTTGCCTATAACATTAGCACCATTTGACGAACTTGTAGGTAACGTGGCAGACGCTTAACATGCTCACCTTACTCTTGGTGTTTTCAAATTAATGCAGATCTGTCAAAGGGGGCACATTTAATAGAGGTCAAAAAAGTATTCTTTTGCCTATAACTGCTTGAAGCGTTTGAAGGAGTCGCATGAAATCTGGCAGTCAACTAGAATGTTTGTAAATTGTTATCCAGAATTTTATGAAGATCCATTAAGGTGGCAAAGTTAAAAAGCTTTTCATTGGCTAATAAGTTTGGTGCTGTTTAATAAACATGCACATATTTTTGCAGGCTATTTGCAGGTTAAGCTTAATGCAAGAATCGCAGGTTTCATGTAGCTCTGAAAAGGTGGTGCCAACTTAAGAATGGGATTGAAAAATCTTTGATTTGGCCATGACTGTGACACTGGTTCAAAGATCTGCATGAAATTTGGCAGACACTAAGGGACATATTTATCAAATTTTCATGCAGCACAACGCAGCAAACCACCTTGCTGCACTGCATGAAAGAGGCAGGGCAGGAATGTGCCAAATCTATCAAGATATGTGGAGAAGTGTGGCTCAATGGTTAGAGCGGCAGACCCTGATGCAGAGATCTGGCCCGGGACCAGGGTTCAATTCCCGCCTCGGTGGGTCTTGGGCTCAATTTCCTCGGACCTGATAATTCTCGCCTCGGTGCCTATTCTAATCATGGGTCCCACTCTGCAACTCTGGGCAATAGCTTGCTTAATCTCCACAACGGCCCCACCAGCGCTGGGATGCCTGGCTTCACCTTGGGGGTGCCCAGGAGTGGACATTTCACTGGGAAAAGCCAGGAAGGGTTCCACAGCGGTATGCGTACAGCGCCGGGACACCGCTGTTAGGGGTAGCCGTGTGCTTTACAAGTACAAATTTCATTTCATTCATTTCATTCCTGCCTTCTGCCCGCGCTGGCGCTCAATTAGCAGCACAGCACCCTTGGTCATGGTGCAAGGGTGCCTGCATTGTAGGCAGGATTGTTTTTGTGCAGGAAGGAACTCCATCCTACACAAAATTAATCCTCAGAGGCATTTTCCTCTTTCTGTGGGCCTTATTTATGAGGAAGTGAATCAGTGCGGTGCCGCAAGCCAATTTGCTGCGCCGCACTGAGTCACTTCCAAAGCACAAGGATGCGTCATATCTACAACGATATGAGGACCCCTGTGTTCCCCCTTCTGCTGGCGCACAATTGGCTGCCATGCGCCGACGCAGGCACCCTGGTGCAAGGGTGCCTGTGTTGGGGGGTGATTGTTTTTGTGCAGGAAGGGATACCTTCCTGCACAAAAACAATCACGAGAGGTGTTTTCCTCTTTCTATGTGGGCTGCATAATGCAGCCCACATAGAAAGAGGAAAAAACAAGGAGAAATGAAAACATTTCTCCTCATTGCGCCTCCCTACGCCTCCCCTGGGGAGGCAGGTCATTCTGACACATTCCCAGGTTCACGATTTCTCGATCTATGGGTGTTGCATGTGAACACCCACAGCAACACCGATGGAACGCCCCTTTCATGCAAAGTGCTGCGTGAAAAGGGGCTGTATTTACAAGGACACGAAGAGACACGCAGGGTGGCTTTACGTGTCCTTGTAAATATGGGTCAGCAAAATGCACAGCCGGTGCGTCACACAAAGTGACGCACTAGCGGCACAAGGGGCTGGTAAATGTGCCCCTCTATGCGTGCTCCATTCTGCAGCACACATACAAAGAGGAATAAATGAGGAAAAAACAGGAGAAATAATGTTACTCCAAATTTATCAAGCCATGAAGGACCTCACATGGTGGCCTTGGGTGGCTTGATAAATATTACTTAGGTTTTGTGTCGTCCTTGCGCCTCCCTGCATGGTGCAAGAGCAGTGGCAGGGTGGGCGGACCGCCCCAGGCGGCACGGGTTTTGGAGGTGGCAGCCGCCCCCTCTCCCCTGCTCTTACCTGCGGCCATCGCGGCCCCCCCGCCCTTCGATTTGTCTGCCGCAGATGCCAAACGCAGGGGCCACCACGGGCGGCCTAAGGCCTAGCTACGCCACTGTGCAAGGGCGACACAAAACTATGATAAATCTGGCCCTTAGAATATTTGGTTTACTTTTGATATTTTGAGGTTTATGCAAAGCCATCTAAGTTAAGGTAGAGGTAAAAAAAAGCTTTGATTTGCTAATAAATTTGTTCCCTTGTGATGGATTTGCACGAGGTTTGTCGGAAGTTGGTTGTCTCTAGGAAACCTATGCTTCACACAGCTGAAGGCAATGTGCAGTTGGGTTTAAAAAAAGGTTTGGTGCTGGGTGTGCAGTTAACCTCCAATGTATGGAGCTGAAGGCCATGCACAATGAGCCTGGCTGCAACATCATACAGAGGAAATAATGTTCAACTACACACCCACCACATATCCATTTAACCAAACTAAAAATGGAAATAACGAATGAAAAACTTCCTTCAATAATTCTGAAACTCATTGAAAAAACACAGTTACAAGTCAGTTATGATACATGCAGGACAAACACTTTCAACTTTCAATGGAAAAAAAGAAATTTACTATAAAAACACAGTTAGAATAACTTGACGTGTTTTTTTTGTTTTTTTTGTGGAGTTATCAGAGCGCTTTACATGAGCACTAGTTACGTTACAGACGGACACATTCATTATTGTTAGGCACAAGGAGATTAAGTGATTTGCACAGAATCACAGATTGTTGAGCGTCCCTGCTGAGACTCAAACCCAGTTCCCCAGCTCCGAGGTCGACCGCCCTAGCCGTTAGGCCACATTCTCTCTCTTACAAAGCCTAAAACCCCCTGAAATTCATGAGTTATGTTACATTACACAAAACACAACTCCCGTCCATGCCAATCAATGCTCAGGACCTCAGACATGACATCACTGATGACATATCAAATAATATCATCTTGATGACATCACTCATGGCATAACTGGTTACAGCATTGACATGCTTATTTTCCATCAAAGAAAATGTTATGAAGTTGTCTACAATAAAATACCAGTCTTCACCTAGCCTCAGTTCTAACAGTACTTCGGAGGTGAACCCATGCCCATCATCATGCATGTATACACCCACCATCTCACGGCCACATAGCATTACACCAATAAACGTCCACACAACCATCATCATACATCAACCCACCCACCACCATATAGCCAAACAACCAACATCATATGCAGGCACAAATACCATCATATACTATCATTCAATCAATAACACACACCAACATACCCACCATCACATGACCGCAAACTGTCCATCATAAGGCCACACACCCACCGTAAGATCACACAACAACCATTACATATCCCCCATTATATGCCATCCCACACCAAGGCACCTACTATCATACAACTACGAACTTACCACACAGTGATTATAAAAAAAAACTGCTCTCACTAAGGAATGCTGTAAGAAAATATCTCTTTTTGCATAATCATCTCCATTTATTCTTGGACTGATGTATTTGGTGTTTGCACTCTGTACACTGGGAACCTGCTAATCTGGCCTCGGTGCCTATGCTCTGACATCTATAAACTTGTTGAATTGCTTAAAATCCCTGATTGGCACTGTTAAGTTACATATAAGCCCCTTGTTTGTGGTACACTGTGTGTTCAGAGCCTGTATGTTAAATGTCACTAGTGGACTGCAGCACTTATTATGCCACCACTAAAGTAACCATGTAAAAAAGAACTCTAGGCCTGCCACAGCAGCCTAGCTGGGCAGTTTAAAAACAACCATTTCGGCCTGTCAAAATCATACTTTTGCCGAGCCTAAACCTTCCTTCTGAAAAGTAGCAAGTCACCTCTAATGTAGCCTTACCACCTCTAAGGTAGGATGCAAAGTATTTAAAAGTAGGACAAACGTAATTAGTGGTTTTATGTGTCCTAACAGTGAAAAGGTCCCACACCTGTGTTTCACTGTAGCAAGGTTGGCTGTGGCATAGAAAACACTGGGTTACTTTATTACACTTAATACCGTTGACTTCAGATTGATACTAGCTAGTAAAATACTTCAAACACTCATTTTTAAAGTTAAACAAAATCCAACTTACTGCCAAAGTCGAATTCTGTCTAATTATTTTCCTGCCTAACGCCTCTGGTAGTCTTTACTACGTTAACCCCCAAATTCACCTGGCAGCCTTGACAATTAACTGCTTTTACAAAAGTTAAAAGCAGCCATCTTGTTTATACCACATTTTGGCTGTGCTCTGAGTTAGGGCCCTAGATTTAGGTAAGTAGTAGGTTTCATTATTTTTCCCTACCTTTTACCACTTTGTTAAAGTGGTAATAGGTAGGGAAAATTATTTATATTTTGCTATATATTTAAATAAATATTTGTTAAGTGGCACAGTACTTCTAGGAAGTACTTCAGTGCATAAAAAACGAATAAATATGTAAAAAAAAAGACAAAATATACTGTACTACATCATTTAGTGTTTTTTACATTTTTTACATATTTAATTTAAAAAAAATGTTTAAGCAGTATCACAGTATTAACTACAAATCACAGCGCTAATTCCAAAAGTTTAAGTCAAAAAAAATCTGTAAAAGATTTGAAAAACACTACTACATTAAATTTAAGGGAAAAGATGCTGTAGTACAGTGCCTATCATTTTTTTAAACAAATTTTATATTGTTTTAAAATTTGACACTTAGGCCCAGATTTATATCTGGGCTAGTGTCCCATGTGTCCACCATGGGGACGGAGTAAATTACTCCCTCCCCATGGTGGAGAGGCTGCCCACCTAATTTATAAAGACCCCCAAGCAGGCAGTCATTTAGAAAGGAAATGGCAAAAACCGCCGCCACGGCAATTCCTGCCATTGCATGTTAATGTTTGCTACAGGGCTGCGTTGGAAGGATCCATCCCTATAGCAAACAGTATTATTTGTTTCTGAAACAATATTTTTTTTTATAAGAAAAAAAGTAATGCTCTCCTAGCCATTGAAGGCTTCTCTCATAGCGGGGTGAGCATTTTAATGTTTTTAACTGTTCCTTACCGTCAAGTTTTGTATGGCGATAAGAAACAGTAAAAAATTACTAGATATCCACCCATCTAAAATGTAGCTGTTTCTCCAACAGCCCTTACTCCCCAGGGTCACCTGAGACTTTTGGCCAAGACAGAGATAGAGTGGTCACTCCACTCTATGCCATTCTATGCCACTCAACTGTGCGCCATTCCACTGTACGAAACTCCACTCTACGCCACTCCATTCTATACAACTGAACTTTAAGCCACTATACTCTACACCACTCTACTCTAGGCTATTCCACTCTACAGCGCATCACTCTGCGCCACTCCACTGTACACCACTCCACTCTACGCCACTCCACTCTACTCTTTACCACTCTTTGCCACTTAACTCTAGACCACTCTACCCCACTCCACTCTATGCTATCCCACTGTATCCCACTCCACTGTACGCCACTCCACTCTACTCCACTCTACGACATTCCATTGAATGACAGTAGACTGTATGACACTGTCTTCCTCTCTAAAACACTCCATTTAACAACACTTCACTCGCCAAGACTCCACTCTACGATTTCTATTGGACATTAAGAATCATTCAAATTCAATGAAAAAACAAAGGTTAAAACTTAGTTATAGTTAGGAAAACTTTATTTATTCTTTCTATACAAACCAAACTTAAAGTACACAAACATTAGAAATTCTAAAGTTATAGTTATACCTTAGATTTATAATTTATGCACCACCTTCAATTACTATAACATTATTTCTATACAAACCAAACTTAAACTACACCAACATTAGAAATTCTAAAGTTATAGTTATACATTACATTTAAAAGTTATCCACCACCTTCAAATTAGTATAACTTACGTTCCTCCATACAGTGTTGTCAACTCTATAGCCAGAGTACTTTAACTATAGCTTGCACGTTTCGATGCACTGCTTATACTGTTTCTTATTATATCACTTGTACAATGTGAATTCATAGCATTTATAACAAAACTTATAACATCTTAAATTATATCATTTGCAAGAACACTGTGCATGGTAGAGTGGTGAGTTATAGTTAATGCACTCTGGCTAGCGAGTTGACAACACTATGTACAGACCCTAGACATACCTACACAACCCTACACTAACGCACACATCACACACAGCCCCACACTCATACACAAACTCACACACAGAATTTCACACACAGATAATCACACATACACTTACAAACCCCCTGCACACACTCATAGAACCCCACAGAGATACTCATATACAAGCCACCATTCACACACATACACACACACAGACACACACAAACCCACACAACCCCACAGTAACACACAAACCCATAGAGCCACATATTCACATACAAAATATCACATCCCCCCACGCACACATTCACACAACCCCTTAGCACACACACCCACACAACCCCACACTCACACACTCACAGAACCTCAGACTCAAACACACACGCTCACACAACCCCACCCACACACACCCAAACAACCCAAGTGTCAGACACAGACTCTCAAAATCACACACTAATATACACACACATTCACACACATACACCCAACCTAACAAACTCACACATACACCAATACAACCCCTACACACACACACACATACTCACACAACTCTATACACACACACACCACCACATCCACATACACACACAAACACAAATACACATCCTGACAACCACCCACACACATTCTCACACATATGAACACCCCTGCACACACAGACACACACCTACACAACTCCCACACATGTGCACACCCACAGAACCCCATTATGAGATGCAAACTCACGCAACCTCACACACAAACTCTTAAAATCGCACATTGACATACACACAAACACACATATAGACACAATCTAACAAACACACGCTCACACACATATACCCACAGAACCCCCTACACACACTCACACACATACAATTAGACACACACACCACCACCACTTCCTCACACAAACACACATACACACCCTGACAACTGCCATACACATATTCACACACACAACCCCAACACACCCACAAAACATCCATGCACACATAAACAAAGTCACACACATCATAACCTCACACTCACATACACTGACACATACACCCATAGAATCCTAAAGACACTTAGTACCACACCTACCCACACAACCCCACACCCTTATGAACACACTTATACAACCTCCCACACACACAAATGCTGACAGACACACCCACACATGCCCCTCACACACATTCACACTCACACCCACCCACACACTCACGCAAACACACACACAAGTCACACACACAACTCCACATATACATAGTCACCTACACACTCACACAGACTCCCATACTAGAAGGCACACACATACATACAGTTATCTGCACCTGTTCATTGACATTCACCTAGACATACATACAGTGAGACTCGCACACACTCATAAAAATACAACCCTCCACACACACAATTGTACATACTCCCACACGTTCACTACACCATGCAGAACTCCTCTCAAATTCCCTCAGACACACATATATATATATATATATATATATATACAAATGCAACTAGTCCAACACACTCCGACATAAACTCATATAGAGAGACACAACTACATGCACAGAGGCACACACTTGCACTCTGACAGACACACATAGCCACACAAACACCCTTACATATTTCCTCAGAGAGACCACAACAGACATTGTCTTGCAGTCACACACACACACATACACTTACACACTCTTCCACATACAGTTGGTTAGATTATTTTTTTTAAAGTTTGTTTGGATTTGCAGAGTCACAGCAGCTCTTTATATAGCCAAATTCAAGGTTATTGCATCACTTATGGGTATTGCAGTGGATCTGCGAATCCACTAAATATATTTTTTAAGCATTTGGAAAAAAGATCATGACCGTGATGTGTTCAATGGGTTGTTCTTAAAATAACCATAGTTTTTATAGTGTGTTGTGAACAGTTATAGGTATAACTGGATACATTCCTTGATGTTAAGGAAGATCTTGTGCCCTTCTGCTGTGAAATGGACTTTGTCTTTTCAGTACACTCCTGGCATGTCAAAGTGGATATTATTGTGGTAAATGGATCCCATTCTATGATCGCAAAGCAATGCTGAAATTGTTTTATTGGCCGATGGCCTAGATGCTCAATCTTTAGATAAATCTGAGATGACAACTGCCTCTTGTGCCTTTGACATATGTTGGACTATAGTAAGGCTGTTTGAGAAAAGAGAGTCATCAATTGTGCCAATGTCTCCTTCATTTGGATTTCGAGTCCAATGTTTGTAATTGTCCATAGTGTACAATCATGAGGTCTGGGTACTCACAATCCAAAATGCTCCACATGGGGAAATCCAAGATTTTTCTCAATGCCACAGCTTTTGGCATGCTCTCTAGCCCAAACGACAAAGCTTTGACTCACACTCCACACTCTTACCATGATGATGGTATGCAGAATGGGAAATGTTTACAAACAGCATGGAGAGTGAAGAGAAATAGAAAAAGAAAGTGCAAAGGTTGTGGTTGGTTGATGTTGGAGTGCTGATTGCTAGGTTATGTAGTCAATAACTGCCATCTGAATTGTGTATTCTGACTGGGAGAAAAAGTATTATTACTGTTATGGTAATTCTATTTTTTTAACTGTAGAAGGTGACTTCCAGAGCAGTTAAAGCAAGGAGATTGAACAGAATTATAAAAAACCCTGTAACTGTTGTGGTTGGCTAATGTTGGGGTACTTAGTACTAGGTTAGGTGATCAATAAGTACTGTGTTAATTGTGTATTCTGATTGGGAAAAAAACTATTAGTACTGTTATGGTAGTTGTAATAGGTTCATATTTTTTAACTGTAGAGGGTGAATTTCAATGGTATTGTTAAGCAGAGTTGCAGAGCAATGACAACTTTATTAACTTTGACTTAGATCTTGCTTTGAAGGATTTTCGTTGTGGTTGCCATGGAAACTGTCTTTGTAGGAAGGTTTATGGGGGAAGGATGTTATGGAGACGCACATTTATATTCCAAATCAAAAAAAGTAAAAGGGATGACAGTATGCCAGTGAATTTTGAAGTGGAATGTCGAAGAATAGGAATAGACAAAAATAACCTATCTCTCCCTTTACCTTAGTGTTGTACTCTTTCTAAGGGTGTTTAGTGAATTTGCTGATCCATTGTGGTGTTACACTGGGGCCATGCAGAGCACCCAGATGGCTCTGTAAATCCTGACATATAAGCTTCACTTAGTGAAGGTTGCAGGTTGAGCTTTATGGTGGCTCCGCGAATCCAGCCCAACATTAAAAGAGAGGTCATATGAAATTCAACTAATAACAAGTGGGCCCAGTAAAAAAAAAAAAAAAAAATGCTGCTTTCTGATTGGGTGATGGGCTCATCTTTACAGATACATATACCCTATGCATAACTTTTCCCTTTTGAGTT
Source organism: Calotriton arnoldi (assembly GCA_963921515.1). NCBI lineage: Eukaryota > Metazoa > Chordata > Amphibia > Caudata > Salamandridae > Calotriton > Calotriton arnoldi. The sequence goes on along the minus strand of CAWUFW010018632.1, from coordinate 117,449 downwards.
CATCTCTTGTTGGTGAGGAGATGCAGTAGATGATCCAGAAAGGTCATACTTGGAGCCTGTTAAATATGTTTTCATTCAGCTGGATATAATCAACAGCTGCTTTTTCAGGTATTTGCACTGATTACACATTCTTTACGCTTCTAATGTCAACATCACTTTTGTATAGGGTAAACTTTGTTTATTGTGGACTTGAATGTTTCATGTACCTGGTAAATGCAAATGAAAACTAAAGATTAGAAATGATTTGTATTTGATGTCGTTTTATACTTAGTTACGTATTGAGAACATTTTGTAGCAATTATGGGCAAATATATTTATATATCTATTGCATTGCAATGCTAGTGATAATTGCTGTTGATGACTAGAACTTGTTGAAAATAACAAGTTTTTCTTTTTTCAGCATTTAGTATGGATATGTACTATGAGCCAATTTCGATTTCATATATTATGTAGGTATGTACGTTTCAAGGGTGACTGGCCTCTCTGCAAATAGGTCTGTTCAGAGTATAACCTATATATAGAAGAGGTTTGGAAAACTAATAGGTGATGTGTGTAGTACTGAACATGCAAACCCATGATAAGGTATTGTTAGAAATGGGGGTCTCTACTTGGCAATGGTTTGCACCTTTTTCCAAATAGGGACCCTTCCTTCTAGTTAGGATAAGGGGGATACACTGCTAAAATACCCCTGCTCACCCCCTTGGCAGCTTGGCACGAGAGGCAGTCTGTAAAGCATTTGTACATAACCAACAGTAATACAGTGAAAACACTACAAAAGGACACCACACCTATTTTAGAAAAATATCCAATAATTATCTGTGCAAACAAGACCAAAAACGATAAAAGACCAACATACAGTAATCAAAAATATGCACTTTGCAAGAATGACTCTAAAATGCAGTTCCTTAAAAGCCGGTAGCTCCGTCCAGGGTTACCGCGGTGCTGAGAACAACAGAATCCAACAGTTTCGTCCGACCCCGTCGGTGCAGCCCGGCATTTGTGTTAGCAGACTCACGAATAGTACCTTACGTACCCGCCGACTGCGTTGGTGCGGGCTGGTCATAGGAACCGTTGTGGTTGCGATGTGAAGCTTAGCGGTGCGGTGTGCAGTGCCCTCAAGTCGCAGTGCAGGCAGCAGCTCGGTTACGGTCATCCAGCTGCGTTGGTGAGACCTGGTCTGCGGTGCGGAGTGAGGCGGTGCTTGTTGCGGTGCTGACAAGTCACGGTAGCAACAGTGCCAGTTGATGGGAGCTGGCGTAGGTTGGCCCAGACTGCGGTGTGGGACGGGGTGGTGCGTCGTGTGACTTACGAGCAGTGCCCCCAAACCACGATGCAGGCATAGTTGTCACGGTCAGCATGCAGTGACGTGGTCGGTAAGACCCGGGCGGCAAGGTGAAGCGAGGCGGTGCGGAGTGTGGTGCCCACAGGTCACGGTTCAAGCAGCGGCTCAGTGGCGGTCGTCGTTGACGGTGATACCCGGGTTGCGGTGCGAAGCACGGCGGTGCCTTCAGGACACAGAGCCAGCAACGGTGTCTGTGACAGTTTCAGCTGCTTTCCCCCTCTGTGGCAACTGAAACCCACGGTTCTGGAGCGCGGTACCCAGACATAAGTGAAGTCTTTGATGACCCTGAGACTTTGTGAACAGGAGGCAAGCTCTATTTCAAGCCCTTGGAGATACTCAGCTACAAGTGAAGAAAGTTCAGGGATGGCTAAGCAAGAAAATACCTACTTTCTAAAAGTGGTATTTTCAAACACAGAACATAAAAATCAAAAGAGGCAGTACTCCTCCTGGCAGTTCTTCCAGCTCTTCTTCTTGGCAGGTTCCTTGATCCAAGCGAGTTCTAAAATTCTGGGGTCTGGTCCCCAATATTTAACCTCAGTTTATTTTTGTTCTCTTGGGCAGAGAGTGTCTGTGCTCAGTCCAAACCGGTTTGATCCTCTCTGGCCCGGCTTCCTGGCAGGAGGTGAAGACAGCATTGTCCAAGGCAGACCAGGCACATTCAGGTGCAAGAAAATCACCTCCCACTCTCCCACTACTCTAAATGCAGCCCAGGTCTATTCAGCCCAGTCCTGACTCACCCAGAAAAGGCAGGAGGCACCTCAACCCCCCGCAGCGGCTGTCTGAAGAGAATGCACATTCCCAGCCCCTGTCACTCCAAAGCCAGACAGTCAATCCACAACCCAGCAGAGGCACACAGGATGACTAAGCAAGAAAACACCTACTTTCTAAAAGTGGTATTTTCAAGCACGTAACATAAAAATCATCTTTACTAAAAGATGCATTTCTACATTCTGAGTTCAGGAATACTAAACTCCATTTCTCTATCTTGTCCCAATGGGAAGATATACTCGTAAAATGTTACCTAGTACTTCCCATTCTATCCTATTGGACTGATAGCCTTTCAATAGTGAAAAACAAAATATACTGTATTTCACTATCAGAACGTGTCACACACACCAGTACATGTCCTACCTTTCAAATACACCGCACCCTGCCCATAGGGGTACCTTGGGCCTATCTTAGGGGTGACTCACATGTAATAAAAGGGAAGGTTAGGGCTTGGCAAGTGGATGCACTTGCCAAGTCGACATGACAGTAAGAACTGCATGCAGACGCTGGGTCTGAGAACCCTTTGAATGGCTGCTCATGTGGGTGGCACAATCAGTGCTTCAGGCCCACTAGCAGCATTTGATTTACAGGCCCTGGCACTCTCAGTGCACTTTACTACCAGTAAATCAAATACGCCAATTATGGAAACACCAATCCATAATACAATTTACAATAGGCGCACTTGCACTTTAACACTAAACAGCGGTGAGAAAGTGCACAGAGACACTAAACAAGCAAAAACAGAGTCAAAACCAGGAGGTCAGAAAGCAAAAAGACTGGAGAAACATGCCAAAAGATGCCAGGTCTAACAGGTATGTTCTGAGTAAAAGCTTCATATACAAAAGGCAAGGTTAATTTGTAGGGCATGTGTATGGTAGGTTACTAGCACTTGTATGATTCGTATGATAACCTCTGTTTAGGGTGCACAATATATGTAAAGCAAGCTTTGCCAAGTAATACCTAATGTTATATGGCCGTTAAGGTCATTGTCGACATTGCTAAGTTAGCATGAGCTTCACTGCAATGATGCTGCTTTTGCGCACGTTACTACATGACTTTATTTTGCAAGACTCGTTTTGTGCATTTCACATGAGAACTGTCTGCTTTTCACGTTCTCTGCTAGTTCTTGGAGTTTAGTCTGAACATGATGTGCAAGGTCGATACACAATGCCCCTTGTTATTCTGTTCTGGTCAGTCCATAGCACCTAGACAAAACATGCTACACACAGCTGCATTGCTGGAAACTCGTGCTTTATATTACGGGGATGCATGATGTTCACACACTTGGAAAGAGACCTTTCCATGGAGAAGAGCTATGCTGTTCCTATGATGTAAAGCTTCCATCTAGGCTTTAAGGTATGGGGTCTGCTGACAAAGCCCAGAGATCTTCCTTTATATAATAAACTTCTTCTTACCACGGGGAGGGTAGTTAGGCCTTATAGTCCTTTTTCCACTATCTGTATATGATGACATTCCCCTTCATATTCTATGGAATTGTAACAATGCTAATTGTACTAGGTTTATGCATTTCGCTGCTGGTAGTGGCACGTATACTGCACTATAGAGCACGTTAGTGAAAATAAAAATTTTGAACTATACAGTGACTCTGACAATTCTTATTGTGGACAAGTATGAGTGAGTGAGCGAAAGGGTTGTCTTGCTGCTGCGATTCCTGAGAGGGTCTGGAGTGTTGTGTTCTGGGTTGTCTAATCATTTGTAGCTTCGTGATTATGTAGGACAACAAATAAGACACTATAGCTAGTCGGTTTTGGGATTTTGGGTACTAAGGTGGTAGGAAGGTGCAACCCCTATACACCGATGTCCTGTTTTTTTGCGCATAGTTCTGTGTATGTGCAGAATCCCTGCAACATGGCTCCCAACGTGTGGCCATGGCAACATGGCGCCGCCAACGTTTGGTCTGGTTCTTATCTGCGTGACTCCTGAGTAGTGCTTGTGCTTGTCCACAATCCCCTCACTTCTGTTTCCGGAGACGGTTGTGACGATGTTGCCTCTTATATTGTGATATTTTATAGGTTTTTCAAGCTTGAATTTTAAAAGGTCTTTCTCTTTCTTATTTACATGTTATTGCGCTGCCACACATAGGTTGTTATTTTATAAGTTTGATTATGGCGGTTGCCATAACAGCTCCTAAACGCGCACCAGTCACTGCTTATTTGACTCAACATGGAGTCCTTGCTGCTGGTATTGGGCTAATTTTTGTTGTCGGAGTAGATCCAGCTTACCGCTTTGAGGTGTTTTATTCTTGGGTTACCTTTCCGGCCGTAGATGGGGCAGATCATTTGTTTCACGAATATACTGCCACGGCCCTTCCTCAGAATTATCGTCCTTATAGGTCTCTTAAAGTTCCGCTAACCGCTTGGCAACATCAAATATGGTTTATTGGCGCCCTACCTCAACCAATGACACTGGTCCGTTTAGGCCCCTTATCGATAGATGGGGGCAAGGCCCATTTTGGCTGGGTATACCGCACACCCAACTTATCTTACTGCTACGGTCGCAGAGCTATGCGTATTACATACTTCATTAATACGCGTTCATAGAGCTGTTATTCAGTTCATGTCATGCATCTACGAGGTGGGACCACCTGGCGTAGCTGCGCAACCAGCGGGACCTGGTGCTGTAATCATCAGTCCCCTCATGATTGATTCTGTAATGGGCAAACATCCACAGAATAAGAACGAGTTTCCTTATTGGCTTGCTGAAAAGTTTGGGCAAGGCTGTTTTTCCAAATACCATGCTTGTGGAGAAACACAGGATCCTGACAGTGAGCTTACCTAAAGACCTGGTTCCCGAAATAGCTGATTGTAACACTTGGGGTAAAGTGTTTGCAGCGGTATATTCGATGTGTTTCGGCACCCCCTCAATGACCGTTCTCCCTTCCGTGATTAAACGTGTTCAGGATGAACATGGGGCGAAGCGGTCCTGGAGTTGGGAATGAGACTGGTGGGGGTGTTCGATATTGTTTCCGATATGATCCTTGCTAATGTTAAGGCTGATGAAGTAAGCTTGCAAATGGTACAACGCTTGGAGGCTGTTGCTGACGCAGACAAGACACGCAAATTGCCAAAGATTATTGCTAAAGCATATAAAACCATAGAGCGCAATAGTCTGGGAGTTAAGCCTTTTATTCAAACGCAAACTCAAGCTCAATTTCAACAAAAAGCCCAGACTGAAAAGGATGGGCGCCCCTTCTTTCCTAAAAAGAACTGGAAAAATAAAAAACAGGGGCGGCAGCAACAGAAGCAGGGTTTGCGTGCTGGTTCACCGACCCCTGAGTCTTCTGAGCGTACTTATGACTTGCGTGATCGCGCGAAAATTAAGACTCCTGATAGATTTCAAGTCCCTGATCAGCGCTCTCCTCATTCTTTACAGGACACATCGAGCTCTCAAGTCGGTGGTGGGGAACGCCCGGATCATGGCAAAGGTCCGACCACACAACAGGGACGGGATCAACCTCAACAGTTTGACGTCAAAGTCAAACAAGAGGATCTGCCTTGTTTTAGACCCCCATATCAGAAGAAAAAGGTTGCCGCTTTAACAGCGAAGTAGTATTTAGGAAGACAAGGGTGCCCCAATGTATGAACCTGGGGTAATGTAGTTTAAAGGAACAATGGTTCTAGAGTGGCCTAAAGGGTCCAAGGGGAAGTAACCCTGTAAGGGCACTGAGAAAAGTAAAGGAATAGAAACTTAATTCATAAAGGAGAGCAGTAGGAAATATAACGAGGGACATATAGGTCAATGTATGACAAATATTTATTACACAATGAAGGTATTCAGGTGCTCACACAGTAAGTGACAATAAGCGTGACGTGAGAAGTGAGGGTGAACTTAAAATAATGACATCGCATTGACAACAGAAATAGAAGCTCCTTTAAAGATTTTTACAGAGTATAAGGAGTTCATGTTGTAGGGGTCGACGACGTTTCGAACTCAATTATTCGAGTTCATCTTCAGGACAAAAAGTGTGAGCAACTTGAATTGAGCTGAAGAAGGAATTAATATCCTTGGTAAAGGCGTCTACGTAGCGCTGTTCTTCTTAAGGTGACCGGGATAGCCTGCGAACTAATGCGCGTTATGGTGGGACCCGGTAAGGGGGAAAAACAAACTTACACTCAGCGCGGATTTTCCTTTGAGCAGGACACGCTCCTTTCCTCTCCCAGGCCTCCATTTACTGAACTGTGACCGGCCAATTTAATTAATTCCCGGCACAGCACATTGCCATTTAGCGGCGAAGGAGTTTAAGCATTTGCTTCCAGCAAACTAAGTTTGTTTTTCCCCTTACCGGGTCCCACCATAACGCGCATTAGTTCGCAGGCTATCCCGGTCACCTTAAGAAGAACAGCGCTACGTAGACGCCTTTACCAAGGATATTAATTCCTTCTTCAGCTCAATTCAAGTTGCTCACACTTTTTGTCCTGAAGATGAACTCGAATAATTGAGTTCGAAACGTCGTCGACTCCTACAACATGAACTCCTTATACTCTGTAAAAATCTTTAAAGGAGCTTCTATTTCTGTTGTCAATGCGATGTCATTATTTTAAGTTCACCCTCACTTCTCACGTCACGCTTATTGTCACTTACTGTGTGAGCACCTGAATACCTTCATTGTGTAATAAATATTTGTCATACATTGACCTATATGTCCCTCGTTATATTTCCTACTGCTCTCCTTTATGAATTAAGTTTCTATTCCTTTACTTTTCTCAGTGCCCTTTACAGGGTTACTTCCCCTTGGACCCTTTAGGCCAATTAACAGCGAAGTATGCCTCAGACGGTGACAACGCGACTTCTAGATTGGACTTGGGCGGTGACTCTGCTCGACAGCGCAGTGGAGATTACCATAGAGCAGGAGGCACTGCGTCCTTGTTTGGAGGCGAGAGCAACTGATACGTTTATTACAGTAGAAACAGCTGATACACAAGTTTCCCCCCCCCGGATAAACTCTATGACATTGTCTTCCAAATTGAAGGTGATATACAGCATACAATCACAGGGGTTTTCTGGGAAAACATCACCTCTTCATACGACATTTTGTTGGCAGAGGCAAATTGGCCTCCACCATTCATGCTGAACGCTTCTAGAGGGGAGGACATGATACTTCCGAGTTTTTCGCGCTAGGTCCCTGAGGAACATGCAAAGGCTTACGCATCTGAGTGGGCTTTGGCCCTTGCCCCGGCGGTGTACCGTAATCAGGTGGGCTGGGATAGAGATTCACCGGCACATGAGATACCATTACGGTCTATGCCACAACCACAGCCCCAATATCCAATCAGACGAGAGGCTAAGGCTCCCATTTGTGATATTCTGACACAGTTGGAGTATCAAGGAGTGATTGAATCCTGTATATCACCAATGAATAATCCTCTTTTTACGGTATCAAAACCCGATGGGTCGTATCGCATTGTATTAGATTATCGGAATTTGAATAGTTATTGTCGTACATTTGCGGTACAAAACACACATAGCTCTGCACTGGTGAACAATCTTATTCGTAAGAAATACAAAACTACGCTGGATATATCTGATGGTTTCTATAGTCACAACTTGGCTCCTAAGAGCCGTGACTTGACAGCATTTAAAGCCGTCGGAAATCAGAAAAATTTACACGATTGCCTATGGGGTATAAAAATAGCCCTGTGGCTTTCGCTGCACGTGTTGTCTCTTTGTTGGACAGCATAGACCCTGATGCGTTCTCGTACGTTGATGATATTTATCTGACGGACGATGAGCTGATGCTGCATCTTGTCCGAGTCGGCCGAATTATTCTGTTGTTTGCCGACTATGGATACAAATTTAATTTTGTAAAGTCACACATCTCTTATTATGCGGTGTGCTTTTTGGGCTACAAGCTCAATAATGAAGGTAGGGGCTTAGCCCCCCACTTTCTGGAGAAGTGTGCACAATTGCAGCCTCTGTCTACACTGAAGAAACTTCAGTCTTTGCTGGGATTCTTGAATTTCGGGAGGGCTTACATCCCTGATTATGCCCAGCGTATCAAACCGCTTTATGCTTTGATACAGCCAACATATTCTTCTGCTAGCTGGCTTCCGTAACATTCCACTATTCTACAATCTTTGCAGTCAGATCTGCTTGCGACTAACCACTTGTTGACGCATGATAATTCCACGAACCTGGTGATACGTATAGTGCCTGGGAAGGTGGGTTTCACTTACTTGACATTCAATGAGGGGGACACAGTACCAATTGCATACAAATCACATTTGTACACAGCGGCTGAAATGCGGTTTTCGAATGTTGAGAAAGTTTTGACGGCAGTCCAGATGGCGATCCTGAAGGAACGCGCACTGGCGCAGGGAAAACGTATTCTTATGGTCAAGTCTTTCTTGGCTTAAGAAGCAGTGACTAAGGCAAGTGTACCAAACTCTAAGGCATTACATCCCCGTTGGATACAATGGGCTACTTCTTTCACATCTTCCGATGTCACGTTTATCTTGATCCTGCTCTTCAGACACAGGAGTTTTTACAGTATGAACATGTTCATCCTCCTCCATTGTCGTTGCTTCCTGTGCATGCGTACAAATGTTTCATTTATACCGATGGCTCAGCACAACCGGCCATAGGTTCCAAACACACTTATTCAGCAGCTTGCGCTATTGTGGCTGGTACAATTGTAAATGGGGAATTTAAGTCTTCCATAGTGCATACACAGGCACTTGGAGACTGTACATCCCAATTGGCTGAGCTGCGTGCTCTTTTTCTAGCTCTCGAGTTTGCTGATCCAAATGTGAATACGCTTATTGTATGCGATTCTTACTACTGTGTTCAGTCTTTTAATGACAACTTATTCTTTTGGTCTCAGAATGACTATCGAGACTCTAAAGGCAGCGCAATAAAGCATAAATGCTATGAGTTCAAGTAGCAGAGCTTAAAAAATATCTGCCACTTACACAGGTTATACATACTCTTGGCCATCAACGTGTGGGAGCACATGCTGTTGGTAATTCTTTGGCTGACGAGGCTGACAAATCTGCAGTAGCCACGTGTTCCGTTGCAGCAGTTGCAAGGTCCATGACTAAGATTGATTATGACATTGTGGCAGCTATAGCTGCTACGAAGGATGGAACTGCTTATCCGCAGGTCTTCCCTTCGAAGTATTCTTATCATTTATCTCCCGAACAAGTTCCTTATTCTAAGATACTATCTGTTGGGGATCGGCTGATTCCCAACATGACCGCAGACTTGCTTTGATCATTGCCGCACACAAGGGCATGGCTTCTGTAAATGCTGGGGTATCTGCAACAGTCTCTATATTACAGCAGCGTTACTGGTGACATGGTTTATATAAACAGACCCGTAGTTATGTACTTTCATGTGACATTTGTCAGCAAATCAAACCATCTGCAGTCTTAAGCCCGCCACAAACACATCTATGTATTTCCAATCAGTTTTTTGGCTGTGTATATCTTGATCACTGCGGTCCATTCTCTTCTGATACTGCATATAAATATATTTTGGTTGCAGTTGATTCGTGCACTAGATTCCTTTGGGTTTGGCCACAACGCAGTGTTGACGCTCAAAATGTCATTAGAGATTTGCGTGTCTTTGTCGGGATGTTTGCCTGTGGCACCTTCCATTCAGACCAAGGTTCAGCGTTTGCCTCTAGGGCGTACAAGGACGCGATGAAGTCGATGGGGTGCTGGTTCAGTTTTCGTCTCCATACAGGCCTGAGGGCAATTCTATAGTGGAGCGAATGAACCGTGACTTAAAGCAATCTTTGACAGATAGAGTCTTAGGTACTGGCAGGAACTGGCTGGCCCATTTGTATGGAGTTCAATGTGCACTCAATAATCTCCCTAAAAGATCTCTGGGTGGGCGGACCCCATACGAAATGCTCTTTGGCATTAAAATGTTTGTGCCAGACCTTGATGGTCTAGACGTTGTGGCGGCTGCCGGAACCTTTGATGTAGATAATCATTCTACTATGTTACAGGACCTACAAAAGACCCGTGACGGCTATGCAACTGAACATTTACCCTCTTCCAATGATGCAGCACTGCTGATTCCGGTAGCCGGCTGGCTCCCTAAGACTGGAGATCTGGTACGAGAAAAGCTGGAGAACAAAAAGGAGTTTGGTCCCTCTTATAGTACACCGGTTCCGGTGCTTGGCCTGAAGGGTACTCGTACAGTCATTTTACCGCTGGTCGAAAGGACAATAGATACATCTCGGTGGACAAGGTCAAGCTATGCCGTCTGGCCGATTCTGAATAGTGTAACACCTGCAGTTTCTTGCAACGCTATCTCTTTGAATCCGGGGAGATCATCCTCTTCGACTACTCCACGTATCGCTGGAGGTGAGGTGGAAACAACTATTGACCTTTTGCCTGTACTGCCTGCATCCTCTTCCAACACAGATGTTGAGTATACTTACCCTACAGATGAGTGCCACTGTCCTCGACAACATCACGCTGAGGCTGCCCTACCACCTGTAATAAACATGGGTGCAAGCGGTTATTTTGGGGACCGTCCCAGCTTCTCTTATGACCCATCCTCCTCGTCTTCCTCCTTGGCACTTCCACCGACAAAATTACGTATTTTCATCTTTTGGTTCAAAAAGACTTATATGGTCCCCCCATGGAGCTACATCTGGTTGGTACTTATCCTGATTTTCCTCTAAATGTCAATTGGATTTGTGATAGTATTTTTCTTACTCATCAATGGTCATTACTTGCCAGAACGCTCTGCTGTGAACTTGGTCGATGGTATTCTGGCCCCTCATACATCGTCCCATATCATGAAACATGATCAAACTCTTGTCAACATTTCAGCGTTCCCGGTTGCAGACGGCATCGTTTGGGATAAAGTAGCATTCAAAATTCATGGCCCGACGGAGGTCCTCAACATACCATAAGTGTTTTGCGTCTCATTAGGAGATGTGGTAACACAGGACATACATTCTGATGATTGGGATGTACAAGCAGTACATTCATTGTTTTCTGATTTAAAGTATTATGCTGCTTTTGATGCTGAAGATTTATATTTGAATTCTGCCAATTATGCTGATTTATTCTGTTATCGACACTATGGGCATCATTTCATGCATAAAACAAACATGTTAAGACCTGTTTTTAATTACACGCAATGGGAACATTGTCCTACTCCCATACAGGGGAGTTCTAAAACTCTTAGAGATAAGTTCACATACTTCACAGATTATGACAAGTCTAATCCAAAATCCTTTTTTTTTAAATTGCAGTCGGCATCCCGACCAAAATTTATTCTGACCCACACTAAATTGATCTATTCCAATTCATTCAGAACTGATCTGGCCACGCAGGGTTATGATCACTGGAAAGATACCATTGATTTGAAATCAATTTGGGGCACTAAGGCTTGGCGGGTTCAGGGATGTGAAGCTTTGCATCGTGCCTGCCTAATACAGACTCAAATATTATATTTAAATGATACAGTACACCAAACTACTTGCTTTGGTTTGGCAACTGCCAAAAATTTGAATATCCCGTCCATTCCGTCGTTAGTGGAATATGACAATTGGCGTACACAAACAAATTCTACAATTGATGTTTTACAAGCTTTGTTTCAAAATGACACTTTCAATGTCTCTGATGTTGACCCGTCTGGGTGGTTAGTGTGGCAAACCAATTCAAACACATGCCAACTGCATTTTTATAATGTAACACCTGGTTTCACACAGACTAGACCGGATCCTTGTTATTCATATTCACATTCGGTCACCACGTACTCAGTGGGTAAATTGAACACTCCACTTTGTCGTCAGTAAAACAACACCTGTCACTCTGGTCAGGTGACATTAATTTGGCTGATTTTATGCTAAGCCCTAGGGTTCCTAGAACAAAGAGATTTATCTATGCAGCTTACAATGAGATATGGAAACTTTCACAGATTGAGGCAGCGCTTCTTCTGCGCTAATTTGACCAAGCAAATTTAGAAAAAGTCCGTGCAGTGGTCGACAATAGTATTAATACACTGTCTTCACGCATTTACACCTTGGATAATATTGTTTCTTATGTTATTGATATTCTTCAGAATGATGTATCTGTGTTATACCATGGTCAAAATCAATTACGATCAGTGATGCAGTTTGCATGGACTTTACAGACTCTCAAAATGGGAAAAGTCCCTTGGGATTATTTGACTGCATCTGCTTTATTTTTTCCGTTTAATGTGACTGATAAACAGAGATTTGTGTCCATGAAAGATGCAACATACACGCTTTTACACATTGAAAGATTAGAACACTTTCTCTGTGATGGAGACAGATTCAGCTGTATCGTTAATTCATGGGTTATCTCTCTCCCATTTTCGCTGTTTCAATTTAAATCTTGCATGAAACATTTTCCAATTGGCCGCTTTGAACCCCTGGGTTGCGTGTTCCTACATGAATTATGGTCTCTACCTTTCACTTACAGATGTCAACGGGAGGGTAAGGAAGTTTTCCTAACAGGGGAGGACTGCGATTCCACAGTGGGACATTCCCTAGTTTGTAAACACATTAAGTTGCACGGCGCTTGTAATGTTCAGCACCTAATCTTGCTTGTTTTTTTAAAGGAACTCCCACCCCGGCAATAATTCCCGCTTTTACACTGCTTACTAACGGTAGTTACCTTTTTTTGAATAACCAAGACTGCTGTGGTTTACGGGCTGGAATCCCGTATATTGTAACAGTTTCACAACGTGTTACTTGTTGTAGCAATGTGCTTTTTCCGCCCCGCCTGGGAAAATAGATAGTTCCATTTGGCCTTCCATTCCGACTTTGAAAACAGGTTTCAACAAATTAAGCAGGCTCAAAGCGCTATTGTTTCAACAAGAAGTGGCTCTCACTTAGGCTCGAGAGACCTTCGAATTGCAGGTGGCTAGAACATCTAGCGAGATTCAGCCACTTCTGAACACGAACCTCCCACTTTACTTTGGGGAGCTTATACATCAAATATTTCATGCGTCTGACTCCAAAGGCCTTGCATATTATTTTATGCTTGTGGGATCCGGCCTTGTGACTTCTTTTCAGACGATATTTGGAGTAATACCGGCTTTTATTCATTCTATTTTTCTAGCGTCTTCGGCGGGTTCCCATTGTTACTGGCGCTAGCTGGTGGAATCCTGCTTCTTCTGCTCCTGATACGCAATGACTGCTCATCTTGTAGTAATGCACAGACCAGGCCAATTGCAACTGTACTGTGATCGAATGCAAGAACTTTTTGGATTACCATTAGCAACGCTTAGCGTGAGTTATGGATTGCGTGCAACCTGTGTTCTATTGTCAGCAGTGCCCCTTCTATTGAGCTTTGGATTTATGTCTCTCCAATACGTCATGTTCAGACCCGGATTTTGACCATTTAATGGGTCCCTTAGTGGCCCATGAGCAGGCCTGTTCTGGGATTGTCCGTTTGGCGCGTGCGGATGCACTTGGAGTCTTGGCTGAATGGAATATCTGTTTGGCTGCACAGAATCTCTTGCAACGGAGTTTCATCGAATATCACGCAAGTTGTCCGGAAATGCTCTTGGAAGCATCGAATTATGAGGAGCATGTCTGTTCCTTCGACCTACTTGATTGGATGGCATCCCTTTTTTCTACTAACGATAGGGATGACCTTTTGGAAGGAATTGCATTCTTAAGTTCACATACTCTGATGGATTTGCCATCTCCATCTTAACCACGTTTTCCGAGAAACGAGTATATTTTAAAACAACATACAAATATATATATATTCACTGAAAAAACCATAGGTTTTAGGGACAGTTATAGTTAGTTGGACATTTCACTCGTACAAAACCATAGAAATTCCCCCGTTATAGTTAGTTCAGCTAACTATAACTCGCGCCCCCGCAATGCACTGCTGATGACGTCACATATTACATCACTCATGACATGGTCAGTGACATCACTGATGACATCACTGATGACATCTCAAATGACATCACTGATGACATCATCCAGTGACTGTGTGTTTCTGTAAAGTTTAAATATGTTTAATATATATAGGGAAAGGCGTATTGAAGAATGAGTGGGTGTATAAGTGTCTGAATGGATGATTTAGTACGTGAGTGACTGACTCTACAAGTGAGTGATTAAACGTATCTTACTGAATGCATGGGTTAGTGACTAAACTGTGTGAATGTCTGTATCCGTCTGTCTATTGGTGTGTAAGTGGATGCATGGATTTGCGAATAGCTACATGAGTGTCTATATGGGTTATTGATTGGTTCTCTGAGTATCTGTATGGCTGCCTGAGTGTTTGTGTGGGTGGGGTGTGTGTGACTCTATACATAGATGTGTGAGTGGGTGATTCACTGGGTGCATGATTTCAAGAGTGCATCTGTGATGGACTGCTTGGGTGGGTGAGTGTGTGTATGGGTGTGTTAGTGAGTGAATGTATATCTCAGTGGTACATGTGCGAGTAACTACATATGTAAAAGGCAGTATATATGTGTGTTAGAGTATTTAAATGGCTATAAGTGAGAGTGTGTTATTGTGAGAGTGGCTGTATGGATGCGTGAGTGCTTGTATCAGTTATTGTATAAGAGCGTAAGAATGTGCTAGTATTTGTATGAGTAAGTGAGCTGGTGTGTGTATAACTGTATAGGTGAGTAAATGGGTGTGTGATTAATTTTTTGCATGACTGACTAGGTGTGTGAGTACCTCTATGGATGAGTGGCGGTGTGTGAGTGTTTATATAGGTGTATGAGTGCATATGATAGTCCTGTACTGAGTGACTGTAAGTATGAGTGACTGTACAGGTGAGTGAGTGGATGTGTGTGTAGACCTAAGAATCAGTGAGTGGGTATGTAGTTTTTGGTGTTGGAGTGTCTATGGTTTTGAGAATGGCAGTCTGTAATTTAGAGTGGGTGTATCAAAAGTTATATTAGGGTGTGAGAAGTTGCATGAAATTATCACATGGATGATGTCATCAGTGATGTCATTTGAGATGTCATCAGTGATGTCATCAGTGATGTCACTGACCATGTCATGAGTGATGTAATATGTGACGTCATCAGCAGTGCATTGCGGGGCGCGAGTTATAGTTAGCTGAACTAACTATAACGGGGGAATTTCTATGGTTTTGTACGAGTGAAATGTCCAACTAACTACAACTGTCCCTAAAACCTATGTTTTTTTCAGTGAATTTCAAAGGTTTTTTAAATGCTAATTTCTAACTATAACGTGCCTGAAACCTATGATTTTTTAAGTGAATTTCAAAGGTTTTTTAAATGCTAGTTTCTAACTATGCCAACAGAGGTAGGACATGTGAAGAAAGAAGAAAAAACGCACAGAAAGAAGCAAAAGATGTGCAGAAAGAACCAACAGAGGAGCAGAAAGAGGACTTGTTGCAAAATCATCCTGTGCCCACAACTTTTTCAGACGGGTACTGGTGGTAACTGACTCTGACTAACCAGAACCAGTGCTATGCTAAAAGACACTCAGAATATAGTGAAAACACCTACATACACTAGGGAACACTATGCGTTGGGTTACCCCTGTGATTAGCATGACCTCCTCTGCAAGTCCCTAGTACATAATAGGGCAGGGGGATTAAAACTACCTCTTAAAACGCGCTACAGGGCGCGTTTGCACAGTGGTGAAGGGAGGGGGCCTGAGGTGACATGTGTGCAAACGCGCCCCGTGGCGCGTTTTAGGTTGCGGGATTAAGTCCCCTTGAATCCTGAGGGTCCCTGGGGCCCAACTAGCCCCCCAGGTACCTACAGTTAGGACCACAGAGCTAAGTTGCAGAGAGGCGTTCCGAGGCCACGCACCTTTTTCACCTCTCTGCAACGCAACTCTGTTGTGCTTACTGAAGGTACCTGGTGGGCTAGTTGGCCCCCAGGATTCAAAGGAATTAACTCCCCAACTTAAAACGCACCACAGGGCGTGTTTGCGCACATGTCACCTGAGGCCCCGCCCCCTCCCTTCACCACTGTGCAAACGCGCCCCGTGGCGCGTTTTAAGTTGGGGGATTAGCTCACCTTGAATCCTGAGGGTCCCTGGGGCCCAACCAGCCCACCAGGTACTTCCAGTTAGCACCACAGGCCTGCGTTGCAACGCCTGTAACAAATTGTGCAATTGTGTTTAGGTAGTGAAGAGGGTCGTGCTGGGGGTAGTGTTTTAGGGTTTAGGGTAGTGCAGTGGTGTTTGTGTAGTGTAGGGGGTCATGCTGGGGGTAGATTTAGGGTTTAGGGTAGTGCAGTGGTGTTTGGGTAGTGTAGGGAGTCGTGCTGGGGGAGTGTTTTAGGGTTTAGGGTGGTACAGTGGTGTTTGGGTAGTGTAGGGGGTCGTGCTGGGGGTAGTGTTTTAGGGTTTAGGGTAGTGCAGTGGTGTTTGGGTAGTGTAGGGGTCGTGCTGGGGTTTGTGATTTAGGGTAGTGCAGTGGTGTTTGGGTAGTGTAGGGGATACTGCTGGGGGTAGTGTTTTAGGGTTTAGGGTAGTGCAATGGTGTTTGGGTAGTGTAGGGGGTACTGCTGGGGGTAGTATTTTAGGGTTTAGGGTAGTGCAGTGGTGTTTGGGTAGCATAGGGGGTATTGCTAGGGGTAGTGTTTTATGGTTTAGGGTAGTGCAGTGGTGTTTGGGTAGTGTAGGGGTTCGTGCTGGGGTAGTTTTTTAGGGTTTAGGGTAGTGCAGTGGTGTTTGTGTAGTGTAGGAGGTCGTGTTTTAGGGTTTAGGGTAGTGCAGTGGTCTTTGGGTAGTGTAGGGGGTCGTGCGGGGGGTAGTGTTTTAGGGATTAGGGTAGTGCATTGGTGTTTGGGTAGTGTAGGGGTCATGCGTGGGGTAGTGTTTTAGGGTTTAGGGTAGTGCAGTGGTGTTTAGGTAGTGTAGGGGGTCGTGCTGGGGGAGTGTTTTAGGGTTTAGGGCAGTGCAGTGGTGTTCGGGTAGTGTAGGGGGTCGTGCTGGGGGAGTGTTTTAGGGTTTAGGGCAGTGCAGTCGTGTTCGGGTAGTGTAGGGGGTCGTGCTGGGGGAGTATTTTAGGGTTTAGGGTAGTGCAGTGGTGTTTGGGTAGTGTAGGGGGTCGTGCTGGGGGTAGTGTTCTAGGGTTTAGGGCAGTGCAGTGGTGTTCGGGCAGTGTAGGGGGTCGTGCTGGGGCTGGTGTTTCAGGGTTTAGGGCAGTGCAGTGGTGTTCGGGCAGTGTTGGGGGTCGTGCTGGGGGTGGTGTTTCAGGGTTTAGGGCAGTGCAGTGGTGTTCGGGCAGTGTAGGGGGTCATGCTGGGGCTAGTGTTTCAGGGTTTAGGGCAGAGCAATGGTGCTCAGGCAGTGTAGGGGGTTGTGCTGGGGGTGATGTTTCAGAGTCTAGGGCAGTGCAGTGGTGTTCCGGCAGTGTAGGGGGTCTTGCTGGGGCTGGTGTTTCAGGGTTTAGGGCAGTGCAGTGGTGTTCGGGCAGTGTTGGGGGTCGTGCTGGGGGTGGTGTTTCAGGGTTTAGGGCAGTGCAGTGGTATTCGGGCAGTGTAGGGGGTCGTGCTGGGGCTAGTGTTTCAGGGTTTAGGGCAGAGCAATGGTGCTCAGGCAGTGTAGGGGGTTGTGCTGGGAGTGATGTTTCAGGGTTTAGGGCAGTGCAGTGGTGTTAGGGCAGTGTAGGGGGTCGTGCTGGGGGTGGTGTTTCAGGGTTTAGGGCAGTGCAGTGGTGTTCCGGCAGTGTAGGGGTCGTGCAGGGGGTGGTGTTTCAGGGTTTAGTGCAGTGGTGTTCGGGCAGTGTACGGGGTCATGCTGGGGTGGTGTTTCAGGGTTTAGGGCAGTGCAGTGGTGTTCAGGCAGTGTAGGGGGTCGTGCTGGAGCTGGTGTTTGAGGGTTTAGGGCAGTGCAGTGGTGTTCGGGCAGTGTAGGGGGTCGTGCTGGGGCTGGTGTTTCAGGGCAGTGGAGTAGTTTTCGGGCAGTGTAGGCGGTCGTGCTGGGGCTGGTGTTTCAGGGTTTAGGGCAGTGTAGTGGTGTTCGGGCAGTGTACGGGGTTGTGCTGGGGCTGGTGTTTCAGGGTTTAGGTCAGTGCAGTGGTGTGCGGGCAGTGTACGGGGTTGTGCTGGGGCTGGTGTTTCAGGGTTTAGGGCAGTGCAGTGGTGTTCGGGCAGTGTAGGGGGTCGTGCTGGGGGTGGTGTTTCAGGGTTTAGGGCAGTGCAGTGGTGTTCGGGCAGTGTAGGGGGTCGTGCTGGGGCTGGTGTTTCAGGGTTTAGGGCAGTGCAGTGGTGTTCGGGCAGTGTAGGGGGTCGTGCTGGGGCTGGTGTTTCAGGGTTTTGGGCAGAGCAGTGGTGTTCGGGCAGTGTAGGGGGTCGTGCTGGGGGTGGTGTTTCAGGGTTTAGGGCAGTGCAGTGGTGTTCGGGCAGTGTAGGGGGTCTTGCTGGGGGTGGTGTTTCAGGGTTTAGGGCAGTGCAGTGGTGTTCGGGCAGTGTAGGGGGTCTTGCTGGGGGTGGTGTTTCAGGGTTTAGGGCAGTGGTGTTCGGGCAGTGTAGGGGGTCTTGCTGGGGGTGATGTTTCAGGGTTTAGGGCAGTGCAGTGGTGTTTGGGCAGTGTAGGGGTCTTGCTGGGGGTAGTGTTTCAGGGTTTGGGGCAGTGCAGTAGTGTTCGGGCAGTGTAGGGTGTCATGCAGGGGGTGGTGTTTCAGGGTTTAGGGCAGTGCAGTGGTGTTCTGGCAGTGTAGGGGGTCATGCTGGGGGTGGGGTTTCAGGGTTTAGGGCGGTGCAGTGGTGTTCGGGCAGTGTAGGGGTCATGCTGGGGGTGGTGTTTCAGGGTTTAGGGCAGTGCAGTAGTGTTCGGGCAGTGTAGGGTGTCATGCAGGGGGTGGTGTTTCAGGGTTTAGGGCAGTGCAGTTGTGTTCTGGCAGTGTAGGGGGTCGTGCTGGGGTTGGGGTTTCAGGGTTTAGGGCAGTACAGTGGTGTTCGGGCAGTGTAGGGGGTCGTGCAGGGGGTGGTGTTTCAGGGTTTAGGGCAGTGCAGTGGTGTTCGGGCAGTGTAGGGGGTCGTGCTGGTGCTGGTGTTTCAGGGTTTAGGGCAGTGCAGTGGTGTTCGGGCAGTGTAGGGGTCTTGCTGGGGGTGGTGTTTCAGGGTTTAGGGCAGTGGTGTTCGGGCAGTGTAGAGGGTCTTGCTGGGTGTGATGTTTCAGGGTTTAGGGCAGTGCAGTGGTGTTCGGGCAGTGTAGGGGGTCTTGCTGGGGGAAGTGTTTCAGGGTTTAGGGCAGTGCAGTGGTGTTCGTGCAGTATAGGGGGTCGTGCTGGGGATGGTGTTTCTGGGTTTAGGGCAGTGCAGTAGTGTTCGAGCAGTGTAGGGGGTTCTGCAGGGGTTGGTGTTTCAGGGTTTAGGGCAGTGCAGTGGTGTTCGGGCAGTGTAGGGGGTCGCGCTGGGGGTGGTGTTTCAGGGTTTAGGGCAGTGCAGTGGTGTTCGGGCAGTGTAGGGGGTCATGCACGGGGTGGTGTTTCAGGGTTTAGGGCAGTGCATTGGTGTTCGGGCAGTGTAGGGTGTTGTGCTGGGGCTGGTGTTTCAGGGTTCAGGGCAGTGCAGTGGTGTTCAGGCAGTGTAGGGGGTCGTGCTGAGGCTGGTGTTTCACGGTTTAGGGCAGTGCAGTGGTGTTCGGGCAGTGTAGGGGGTCATGCTGGGGCTGGTGTTTCAGGGTTTAGGGCAGTGCAGTGGTGTTCGGGCAGTGTAGGCGGTTGTGCTGGGGCTGGTGTTTCAGGGTTTAGGGCAGTGCAGTGGTGCTCGGGCAGTGTAGGGGGTTGTGCTGGGGGTGATGTTTCAGGGTTTAGGGTAGTGCAGTGGTGTTCGGGCAGTGTAGGGGGTCGTGCAGGGGCTGGTGTTTCAAGGTTTAGGGCAGTGCAGTGGTGTTTGGGCAGTGTAGGGGGTTGTGCTGGGGCTGGTGTTTCAGAGTTTTGGGCAGAGCAGTGGTGTTCGGGCAGTGTAGGGGGTCATGCTGGGGGTAGTGTTTCAGGGTTTAGGGCAGTGCAGTGGTGTTCGGGCAGTGTAGGGGGTCGTGCTGGGGGTGGCGTTTCAGGGTTTAGGACAGTGGTGTTCGGGCAGTGTAGGGGGTCTTGCTGGGGGTGATGTTTCAGGGTTTAGGGCAGTGCAGTGGTGTTCGGGCAGTGTAGGGGGTCTTGCTGGGGGTAGTGTTTCAGGGTTTAGGGCAGTGCAGTGGTGTTCGGGCAGTGTAGGGGGTCATGCTGGGGGTGGTGTTTCAGGGTTTAGGGCAGTGCAGTGGTGTTCGGGCAGTGTAGAGGGTCGTGAAGGGGTGGTGTTTCAGGGTTTAGGGCAGTGCAGTGGTGTTCGGGCAGTGTAGGGGGTCGTGCTAGGGGTGGTGTTTCAGGGTTTAGGGCAGTGCAGTGGTGTTCGAGCAGTGTAGGGGGTCATGCAGGGGCTGGTGTTTCAGGGTTTAGGGCAGTGCGGTGGTGTTCGGGCAGTGTAGGGGGTCGTGCTGGGGGTAGTGTTTTAGGGTTTAGGGTAGTGCAGTGGTGCTTGTGTAGTGTAGGGGGTCGTGCTGGGGGTAGTGTTTTAGGGTTTAGGGTAGTGCAGTGGTGTTTGTGTAGTGTAGGGGGTCATGTTTTAGGGTAGTGCAGTGGTGTTTGGGTAGTGTAGGGGGTCGTGCTGGGGGTAGTGTTTTAGGGTTTAGGGTAGTGCAGTGGTGTTTGTGCAGTGTAGGGGGTCATGCTGGGGGTAGTGTTTTAGGGTTTAGGATAGTGCAGTGGTGCTTGTGTAGTGTAGGGGGTCGTGCTGGGGGTAGTGTTTTAGGGTTTAAGGTAGTGCAGTGGTGTTTTTGTAGTGTAGGGGGTCATGTTTTAAGATGCAATGCTCCAATACCTGACCTGGCTGCACTACATAAAACTGCAAAAAAACTAAAAATAAAAAGTGTTTTGCACACTTTTGTCATTGGGCTATATGTGGGCTACATCTGGGTAATATTTGTGCTACATTTGGGCTCTTTTTTCACTGGTGGCCATCTTGGAAGACTTCTTTGTTATGAAGTTTC
Organism: Calotriton arnoldi; assembly: GCA_963921515.1. Classification (NCBI taxonomy): domain Eukaryota; kingdom Metazoa; phylum Chordata; class Amphibia; order Caudata; family Salamandridae; genus Calotriton; species Calotriton arnoldi. The sequence continues at coordinate 96,396 of CAWUFW010018632.1, read as the reverse complement.
CTAATTTCCTCATTTACTGCAGTCTCCTCAGTAGGAAATGCTTTCAGTTTTTTACTTTGATTCCATCAAGAAGGCATTCAGATGTGTCTCACATCTGCCATAAATTCAGAATGTTAGCACTCTAGTTGCTCATTAGATCACTGGAGTAAAGCTACTGATCACCAGGGAGTTAACTGGTAGTCTGCTGCTGGTATTGAAAGTGATTGTTTCAGTCTGCATGTCAGAATTTTCTAATGAAATAGAAGAGGATTTGAGATCTCACTTAAAACATGCCCTAATTTTTCTTTCTGCAGCACTAACCATAATTTCTATTTCAAAAAGAACCCCTCATTTTGTTCCTTTTTAAATTAAATTTTTAAGTGTTACCGGTTTATTCCAATCAAGATGGCTTCAGGTGTGCCATACTTTTGTCATAAGTACGGCTGTTAGTGCTCTAGTTGTTCTTTAGAACACTCTGGGAAGCTGCAGTAGAACACAAAGGCATCAACTGGCAGGCTGCTCCTGTTGAAATATAACAGGAAGATATTTGAGATCACACTTGAAATATGTCCTAATTTTTCTTTCTACAGCACTAACCATAATTTCTATGACAAAATGAACCCCATCATTTTGTTCCTTTTTAAATTAAATGTTTTAAGTGTTACCAGTTTATTCCAATCAAGATGGCTTCAGGTGTGCCATACTTTTGTTATAAGTAAGGCTGTTAGCACTCTAGTTGTTCTTTAGAACACTCTGGGAAGCTGCAGTAGAACACAAAGGCATCAGCTGGCAGGCTGCTCCTGTTGAAATATAACAGGAAGATATTTGAGATCACACTTGAAACATGTCCTAATTTTTCTTTCTACAGCACTAACCATAATATCTATGACAAAATGAACCCCATCATTTTGTTCCTTTTTAAATTAAATTGTTTAAGTGTTACCAGTTTATTCCAATCAAGATGGCTTCAGGTGTGCCATACTTTTGTCATAAGTAAGGCTGTTAGCACTCTAGTTGTTCTTTAGAACACTCTGGGAAGCTGCAGTAGAACACAAAGGAATCAACTGACAGTCTCTACCCTTGTTGGATGTAGATGTTTTACTCAGAATGTCAGACTTCATTCTCACATGACTGAGAAAGATAATGTGAATTTACAGAAAATATGCTCTCATTTTAGCTTCTGGAGCACCTTCCAAAACTCTATGGGACAAGCATGTGAAAATAGTTCTCTCAAACATGATTCATGATATCCCAGCAGAAGGTTTTTCACAGGGTAAAATCACCTTAGAACACACCACAATTCCTGAAATTAGTATGGTACCATCAAGAAATGAATTCTAATGTAACTAAAGTCTGTTATCACCCTTTATAGTTCTCCTTTTGGTAACCCTCAAAATCTTCGATTCACTACAATGCATTTCAATGGGGTACTATCATTTATATTGGTCCCAAGATGGCTGCCAGCAATTCCAGGATGAAGTGCTGACAGCCAATCAGATCTCACGATGACATGTGTGGTTAGGCTCCGCCCAGATATATATGTGACTTTACTTTTGATTTTCTCAGGAACTACTGAACGGATTTACACCATTTAAGCAAAAGGCACGACACTGAACCAAGGGCTACCTCTTTGCCAAATCTGGTGTAATTCCGTTCAGCAGTTCGGGCTGTAGCTGCGACTAAAGGTTCCTATGGAAAAATGAATGGGGAAAACGCGTTTTGGGACCCCCCTTTTTTCTCGGCCCCCGCTTGACTTATCACCCCAAGACTTTCAGGATAGGAGCGGACCGGAGCGCCCCAACAAGTTGGAAACTTTCGCGAAGATTCGTCAACCGGCGCCAACTTTATTTCAAATAGAATGTCGCGGATTTCCTATGGATAATAGGTGTTAACTATAACTATCTACTGGCGACCGCCAGTAGATTATATATATATATATATATATATATATATATATATATATTTTTTTTTTTTTTTTTTTTAACTCTGCTTACCTTTGAACTCTGTTTTGGTCCTTTGTCTATATACTATGACTTTACCAGGGGGAGGGTGTTATATTGCCGTTAGGGTCATTGTCGACATTGCTAAGTTAGCATGAGCTTCTCTGCCATGATGCTCCTTTTGCGCACGTTACTACATGTCTTTATTTTGCAAGACTCTGTTTGTGCATTTCACATGAGAACTGTCTGCTTTTCACGTTCTCTGCTAGTTCCTGGAGTTTAGTCTGAACACGATGTGCAAGGTTGATAAACAATGCCTCTTGTTATTCTGTTCTGGTCAGTCCCTAGCACCTAGACAAAACACGCTACACACAGCTGCATTGCTGGAAACTCATGCTTTGATATTACAGGGATGCATGTTGTTCACACACTTGGAGAGAGGCCTTTCCATGGAGAAGAGCTATGCTGTTCGTATGATGTAAAGCTTCCATCTAGGCTTTAAGGTATGGGGTCTGCTGACAAAGCCCAGAGATCTTCCTTTATATAATAAATTTCTTCTTACCAAGGGGGGTGGTTAGGCCTTATAGTCCTTTTTCCACTGTCTGTATATGATGGCATCCCCCTTCATAACAATGCTATTGTACTAGGTTTATGCATTTCGCTGCTTTTAGTGGCATGTACACTGCACTATAGAGCACGTTAGTTAAAATAAACATTTTAAACTATACAGTGACTCTGACAATTCTTATTGTGGACAAGTATGAGTGAGTGAGCGAAAGGGTTGTCTTGCTACCGCAATTCCTAAGAGAGTCGGGAGTGTTGTGTTCTGGGTTGTCTAATCATTTGTAGCTTCGTGATTATGTAGGAGAACGAATGAGACACTATAGCTAGTCGGTTTTGGAATTTTGGGTACTAAGGTGGTAGGAAGGTACAACCCCTATACACTGAGGTCCTGTTTTCCTGCGCATAGCTCTGTGTATGTGCAGAATCCCCTCAACAGTAATGTATGTTGTGGGGAACTGGACTCTGACTGAAGAGGTCTGTTCGGGTGAAAAGCTGTTTGTTAAAAAGGTTTAGCTAAGGCTAGCTTGCGTTTCTTAAGTGGGTACTGGTCTGTCTGGGAAGACCTGAGTGCAGTACAAAAGTTGTGTGTTAAAGAGTTTTTGAAAAATCACTAAGGGGTTTTCTGTTGTGTGAGACTGCCCTCTTTTTGTCCAGTACAACACAGTATCTTTTGTTAGGCTGAGCCTTTTCTATATACAGTTCCCTCTCTCAACTAAGCTCACTACGAAGAAGCCAGTCCTCTACTACACAAATTAGCTATTACTAGGCCAAGCCTTTTCTACATGAAGTTTGTCTATGATTAAAGGTCAGTCTGAGGAGTTCAGTTACCCAGCACACATATCATGTACTGGTAGGTCAAGCCTATTCTACAGACAGTCGTCTCCCCAAACAAAGCTCTGCATCAAGAGGCCAAACCCTCTCTAGACACCTTAAGTATTATTAGGCAGAGACCCTTATACACACAACTTTCTCCCTGATCACAGCTCAACCTGAAGACTCTAGTTCCTCACCTCACATGTCATGTACTGGTAGGCCAACTCTCTTCTACAAGGAGCTGTCTCCATAAACAAAGCTCTGCAGGAAGTGACCTGTACCTTACCAAACACATCACATTTTAGCAGGCCCAGTTTCTTGTACATACAGCTGTCCCCCTAACCGAAACTGAGCATCATGAGGCCAATCCCCTACTACATATATCACATTATAGTATGCTGAGCCTTTCCACATGGATTTGTTGCCCGAAATAAAGCTCTGCAACAAGTGGCCAGTCCAGCATCAAACACACACATCACCATTTAGTAGGCCAAATCTCTTCTACATTCAGTTGTTCCCCTAAAGAAAATTCTCCATCAAGAGGCCAGTCCTCCAGTGCACACATGACTTATTACTAGGTCAAGAATATTATACATGCAACTTTCTCCCTGAACAAAATTCTGCCATAAAACACCTGCCTCCTATCACAGATAATATGTGCAAGCACACCAAGACTTTTGTACATATAGCTGTCCCCCTAAACAAAGTTGAGCATCAACAGGACAGTCTCCCACTAGAAATATTACATATTAGGAGGCAGAGCCCATTGTGCATTGAACTTTGTCCATGAGCAAAGCTCAGTCTGAAGACTCAAGTTCCCCAGAACACATAACTTGTACTTCTAGGCAAAGCCTCGTCTACATACAGCTTTATTCTTAAGCAATGCTGAACATGAAGAGGACAGTCCTGCACCTTCAACACCACTTTTTAGTAGGCTGAGCCTCTTTTATATACCGCTGTTTTCCTAAACAAATCTCAGCATCAAGAGGCTAGACCCCTGCCATGTACACCACCTTGTAGTAGGCTATAAGCAGTTGTCTCCAAAACAAATCTCTGCATCGAGAAACTAATTCACCACTACACACAACGCCTATTATTAGGCTCAGTCTCTTTTACATATAGTTTTCTCCCTGGACAATAGTCAGCCTGCACACTCCTATTCCTGACCATAAATACCATGTAAGGGTAGGGCAAGTCTCTTCTGCATATAGTTGTACCCCTAAACAGGCCAGCCTCCCACGACACACATCAACAATTACTAGGCCAATCTCATTCTACATACACATTTTCCCTGGACAAAGCTCAGCCTGAAGACTCTGTCATACGGCTTCTACTTTCTCAGTAGGAACTGTGTGTTTGTTAGACAACATAAACGTTGGGATTCTGCCTGACTGATTCTATGCACGCACTCAGGATATGTTGGCCTATTGTCCTGCTAGCTCACAGTGCACCATATGTACCCCTAAATCTAAGATGGTAACAAATGGATTGTGCAACCTCAGAACATGAGAACTCTGACTTCCCAAGGGATCATGGTAATAGATCTAGAACCTTTTTACTCAGTTACTCATGCATACCCAAAGAGATACACAAGAAATACACAACAAAGGCCTTCAATATTTATTGAAGCATTGTGATTCTTGTATAGAATAGGTGTGCCGCAATTATCAACAGAAGGAAACAGAATAGTGTAATTAGCATTATGAGAATAGTGAATAAGATAAACAATTCCACTGTTATGCTACAACAGTGTATATATGCTGGCATGTGAATACTGTGTATAATTTACTCCTACTATGTGCTCCCTAACTTAGTTGCCTAGGGCGGGTGATCTGCCAAAAATCGCTACTGGATGATCAAACTCCCCATTATCTGTGGGCAAGTGTGCTCAGGTCCCCGTCTTGGTCACAAGTTGGACAGGAATCAGCTGGGCTGGAATTCCGGCATGCAGCGACCTTGCAGTGGTCCTCTGATTTGAACACAGAAATGCTTGTGTATATATAATAAACAGCATTCATGCTACTGTAATGAGACCCCAGTCAGGCTGTCATTGTTTATCCTCTTATGATAGCTATGTCGCCTAACGGACAATCAACAAAGAACAACATTTGCGCAGTGAACTTTATCTGTTGTACGGAATGTTCAAGGTGTTGTGATAGTGTGCCACAAAGTTGAAATGTAAGCAAATGTGGTTGCTAAGACCCATATCCTGCACAATCATGCAAGCAAATGTGTGTCAAAAGTCAACGTGTAAGAAAGAAGGCAACTTAAGAAATGAGTTCATGTAAAAGTGCAGGGTTTCTTCCCGGGCCTAACCCAACCACGTGACAACTCCAGTACCATCAGGTGCTGGTAGGGCAAGTCTCTTCTACAGGGGGCTGTCTACCTAAACAAAGCTCTGCAGCAAGTGGCCAGTCCCCCACCACACACCACATTTTAGTAGGCTGAGCCTCTTCTACATACAGTGGACTCCCTAAACAAAGCTTTGCATCACGAGGCAAATCCCACACTAGACACATCACCTGTAACTAGGTTGAGCCTCTTTTACATTCAACTTTCTCTCTGAACAAAGGTAAGTCTGAAGACTCCTGTTTCCATTATACATACCATGTGCTAGTAGGCTGTGCCTCTTCTACATACAGCTGTACCCCTACACAGATTTCTCCATCAAGAGGCCAGTCGCCCGCTACAAACATCATGTATTAATAGGCTGAGCACCTTCTACATACATCTTTCTCCCTGAGCAGCCTCAACACTCCCGTCCCCCACTGCACACATCATGTACTGATTGGCCAACCTCTTCTACATACAGTTGTCCTTCTAATCAAAGCTAAGTATCAACATGCCAGTTTTCAACGCAGTGCATCATAAATGACAATTCCCATTTTTTTTTGCAGGACTGCACTTTCCTAGCAGACTTATGTTGTAATTGTAGTCAAAAGCTATTGTACATATAGCTATGTACCTAAAAAAACATCTGCGTGAAGCCGGCAGTCCTCCTGATACACAACCTTGCACTATGGTTAGACTCTTCTACACAGAGCTGTCTCCCTAAACAAATCTCTGTACCAAGAGGACACTGCCCTACTACACACACTTACCATTATTAGATCAAGCCTCTTGTACATACAACTTTCTCCCTGAAAAAGTTCCAGCTGAAGACTCTAGTCCCCCACCATGCATAGCATCTACTGGTAGGCTAAGCGTCTTCTACATACCTTTAAACAAATCTGCAAATCAACAGCCCAGAGCCTTACTACACACAGCAACTATTACAAGGCCAATATCCTAATACATACAAATTTCTCCCTGAAGAAAGCTCATCCTGAAGACTCTAGCCACCCATCAAACATATGATGCACTGGTAGGGCAAGCCTCTTGTACCTGGGTCTGTCTCCCTTAACAAACCTCTACATCAAGAGGCCAGCCCCCCACTACACAGATCAACTCTTACTAGGCCAAGCCCCTTCTACGTACAATTTTGGCCCTGAAGAAAGGTCAGCCTGAAGACTCTAGTCACCCAGCACACATATTATGTACTGGTAGGTGAAGCTTCTTCTACATACAGCTGTGGCCTTAAACAAAGCTGAGCATGGAGAGGCCAGTCCCATACCTTAAGCAACACCTTTGTGGAGGCTCAGCCTTTTCTACATACAGTTCTGTTCCCCTGAACAAAGCTTTATTTTAAGAGGCAATTGTTCTGCTAGGCACTTTAAATATTACTAAGACGAGTCTGCCCTGAACAAAGCTGTGCATCAAGAGGCCTGTCCCCCAAAAGACACATTACCTATTACTAGGCCAAACATCTTCTATATACAACTTTTTCCCTGAAGAAAATTCATCCTGAAGACTCCAGTCCACCACCACACAGACCATGTACTGGTAGGCCAAGCGTCTTCTGCATACATTTTTGCCTTGAGCGAAGCTGTGCATCAAGAGGTTTTTCCCCCACTAAACACACTACCTATTTCTAAGCCAAGCCTCTTCTACATACAACAGTCTCTCTAAAGAAAATTCCCCTTGAAGACTCCAGTACTTCACAACACAGACCATGTACTGGTAGGCCAAGCCTCTTCTGCATACATTTTTGCCTTGAGCCAAGCTGTGCATCAACAGGTTTGTCCCCCACTACACACACCACTACCTATTACTAGACCAAGCCTCTTCTACATACAACATTCACTCTAAAGAAAGTTCATCTTGAAGACTCCAGTACTCCACCACACATACCATGTACTGGTAGGCCAAGCCTCTTCTACATACATTGTTTTGCCCCGCACAAAGCTATGCGTCAAGAGGGCAGTTCCCAACCAGACATATTATCTAGGACTAGGCCAAGCCTCTTTTACATACAAATTTCTCCCTGAACATAGCTCAGTCTGAAAATGTCTGTATTCTACCATATGTACAATGTATTGGTAGGCAAAGCTTCTTCTACATGCAGCTGTCCCCCTAAAAAGGCTAGTCCCCCACTACACATATCACCTATTACTAGGCTTTGCCTGTTGTACATACAACTTTCTCCCTGAACAAAGCTCAGCCTCAAGTCTTCTGTCCTGCATCATACATGCCATGTAGGCTGGGCTCCTTTCACTTAGATCTGTCTCTCTAAACAAATCTCTGTATGAAGAGGCTAGTTTCCCACTACACACACCTGTTACTATGCCAAGTCTCGTCTACAACTTGTACATGTGCAATTTGTTTCCTGTTTATATCTCTTCCTTGAGTGACTTTACACCTTGTACATTTGCAATTTTTTTCTGTTTGTATCTCTTATGTAACTCATGTAATCCAAAGTCCTTATGTAACGCAACTGGTTCTTTTGTAAAGTGCTCCGACACCTTAGGGTAATGTTCGCGCTATATAAAATCGCATTAAATAAATAAATACATGTACCAGTTCCCCTGAACAAAGGTCAGTATCACGAGGCCAGTCTTACACCACACACATCAACTATTACGAGGCAGAGCCTCTACTGCATACTACTTTTAGGTAGAACAAGGCTCATCATGAAGAGCCGGTACACCACCATACGCATCACATATCAGTAGGAAAAGATTCTTTCACATAGAGCTGTCCCCCTAAACAAAAGTCAACATCAACTGTCCGGTCCCCCACCAAACACATCATCTATTCGTAGGCCGAGACTCTTCCACAAGCGACTTTCATCCTGAACAAAGCTGAGCCTGAAGATGCCAGTCCTCCACTACAAACATCAAGTACTAGTATGCCAAGCCTCCACTACAAACATCAAGTACTAGTATGCCAAGCCTCCACTACAAACATCAAGTACTAGTATGCCAAGCCTCCACTACAAACATCAAGTACTAGTATGCCAAGCCTCCACTACAAACATCAACTACTAGTATGCCAAGCCTCCACTACAAACATCAAGTACTAGTATGCCAAGCCTCCACTACAAACATCAAGTACTAGTATGCCAAGCCTCCACTACAAACATCAACTACTAGTATGCCAAGCCTCCACTACAAACATCAAGTACTAGTATGCCAAGCCTCCACTACAAACATCAAGTACTAGTATGCCAAGCCCCCACTACAAACATCAAGTACTAGTATGCCAAGCCTCCACTACAAACATCAAGTACTAGTATGCCAAGCCTCCACTACAAACATCAAGTACTAGTATGCCAAGCCTCCACTACAAACATCAAGTACTAGTATGCCAAGCCTCCACTACAAACATCAAGTACTAGTATGCCAAGCCTCCACTACAAACATCAACTACTAGTATGCCAAGCCTCCACTACAAACATCAAGTACTAGTATGCCAAGCCTCCACTACAAACATCAACTACGAGTATGCCAAGCCTCCACTACAAACATCAAGTACTAGTATGCCAAGCCTCCACTACAAACATCAAGTACTAGTATGCCAAGCCTCCACTACAAACATCAAGTACTAGTATACCAAGCCTCCACTACAAACATCAAGTACTAGTATGCCAAGCCTCCACTACAAACATCAAGTACTAGTATGCCAAGCCTCCACTACAAACATCAAGTACTAGTATGCCAAACCTCCACTACAAACATCAACTACTAGTATGCCAAGCCTCCACTACAAACATCAAGTACTAGTATGCCAAGCCTCCACTACAATCATCAAGTACTAGTATGCCAAGCCTCCACTACAAACATCAAGTACTAGTATGCCAAGCGTCCACTACAAACATCAAGTACTAGTATGCCAAGCCTCCACTACAAACATCAAGTACTAGTATGCCAAGCGTCCACTACAAACATCAAGTACTAGTATGCCAAGCCTCCACTACAAACATCAAGTACTAGTATGCCAGCCTCCACTACAAACATCAAGTACTAGTATGCCAAGCCTCCACTACATACTCCTGTCACTCTGAACAAAGCTCAAGATGAAGTGGGCAGTCCCCTACCTTGCAAAGCACCTGTTAGTAGGCCGAGCATCTTCTACATGCATCTGTGCACCTGAACAAACATGTGTATAAAGAGACCGGTACCCCTCCACACATATCACCCATTAGCAAGCCGAGCCTCTTCCACCTTCCACATGCAGTTGTCTCCATGAACAAAGGTCAACATCAAGAGGCCCGTACCACACCAGGCACATCATCTATTAATAGAGTGAGCCTTTTCTACATAAAACTTACTTTATTTATGCAAGCACTTTCCATGTATATTTCTTATTCTCGATTGAGGTGTTTGTGGAGAGACTACTGGTCACAGTGAAGCGCCTACAATATACTACTTCAACGTTGTGTACATTTATGAGAACATAAAATAATGTTATTCATTATTGGACAATTTATAATATGTAAAATTAGTGCAAATATACTATTTATTACATATAGTTTTCCCATTGTGCATTCCTTGTTCTTTAGGTGTTCAATATGTTTGACAATGCCTACTGCGCAGCAGAAGACGAAGAAGACCAAAAGTGGATACTACTGCAAAACGAGTGACTGCAAAACTCAAAACGGTGTAGAAAGAAGTCAACAGAAAAAATACAATATTGGTAAGAGCACACAAAGATTCCTTAGAAAAATAATTAATAAAAATAGACTTAGAAAGGAAGATGTGCCAGATGAATGAACGCACAGATGTAGGTGCTCCATCACTTGTTGCATAGGTTTGGCTGCATATTACACAAAAATGCATGCTCATTTACGAAAATTGTACTACGCAAAAAGGCAGTCTAAATATGGATATTAAATAAAAGCTCTCATTTCAGGCAATCTGTCAGAGGCGATTGAGGTCTTTGCATGAGGAAACATGGAGGCTTTTCTCTGTCTGTTACTGTAACGCGTGTGACGTCACATGCGCAAGATGAGGCGACGTACGGAGCAGGGCGGAGTGGGGCCGGTGAGCCTGGAAGAGCCGGGGTCGGGGGCCGGAGAGAAATCCGACAGCCGCCACTCAGGCTTCGGTCCGGCATCAACATGCCCGACCTGGTGCGGCTAAATTTAGGCAGCCTTCAGCCACCCCCACCGCCTCTATTGCTCTATTCCTCTACTGCTGCCGTGACAACTGCTGCCGCTGCCACTAACCTCCGCCACCAGTAGCCAGACCCCTCTCTCCTGTCCTGACAGAGGGACATCCAGGAGGAGGAGCAGGAGCAGAAAGAGCAGGAGGGCAGCACTTTTGAAAGTGGGTAAGGCTAGAGCCGCTGCACCCCCGCTGGAGTGGAGGCGGCCAGCGTTCGTCCGGTGCGGCTTGCCCCATTACCATGACCACGCTCCTGCACACTGCATTTTCATCACCCCACAGCAGAGGACATAGTGTGAAAGTTGAAATGTAAGATTTTTTCCCATCCGTTGCTCCTTTGGAGGAGTACAAGTGGTAAAAGGTGGTATATCAACAATACAATATAATAGGATAACAAAACAACCTAACAGCATCAACAACCACCTTTGCACTACCTTTCATCTGCACTTACCTGGTTCCAGTCAACACTTGGATTTCAGAAGTACTTTGTCTAGCTGAAAAACTAAATGTGTGCTCATGCCCCATCCATACAGGAAGGGTGTGGCGGTGCATAGATGAATCCTTCTCTCTCCATACTGGGAACCAGAATGGTATTCCTTTGGTAGAGTGATTAGTGCTGTGCAATATACAGCTATATGTAAGGTGGGTCTTGCCTCTGCTAGACGTGCATGCTTGTGCCCCCCTCCACCAAGTCTCTACCTCTACGGGTAGGGTAGCGGCGGCACCATCCAACAAAAGCCAACAAAAAAACAACGAAAGACCCACAGAAAGGCTACCCTTCCCAAACTATGAACCTCAGGAAATGGTTTGCCCCTTCCCCCACAGGATGTGCATGCTCGTGCCCCTCTCCCTCACAAGGCATAACCAACAGGTGGGGGTGAAGCGGCACCATCCATTGGAAGGCTATATCCACAAGCCCTAGAGCCAAGGAAGGGATCATAGCAACTGCTATGGCAACGTCTGTGGCACCAGCACAGTCTCAGAGGGAGGTCCAGGCAAACAAGGGGACCCCCTTGCTAAAAACAGAGTGGGAAAAAGTGCCAAAGGAAGCTGCAATCAACCCAACCTCTCGTGCAAACACAACCAGATCCCCCACTCATTGAAATAAATCGACTCTGACAAAGAGGACACAATAAGTAGTATTGTAGGAGAAGGAAAAGACAATGCCAAGAAATGTGGAACAACCCTCTTTCAACCGAAAATATATTCAGATTCTGCTTTTTGAAAGACACAGGCTCAGTTCTCTTTTCAAGCAGCAATGGGGTTCAAGGTTAGCAATCTCCTCTTTAGCCCCTAGAAGGTGGCAGCCAAACGAAAGAATTAAATCTTCAGTCACCCGCTGTAATATCTGAAACGAGACCAGGGACCGAACAGGTCTCTGTTACTGGTCTAGCACCACCGGGCCTTAATGCACCAACACAACAACAAACAGGGCACACAGCCCAGGTGGTCCTGGTGGACATCATTGCAGCTCACGAGAAGGATCCGGGACCAGACTCAGCCCAACCCCCAGAGTGGGCCTAAAACTGGAGCACAGAACCAGCTAAAAAAGTGGCAGGATGAGAGGAGACGGAATAAGGGGAATCTCACTAGGATAGAGGTGGCTAGAGCTCTTACTGGTGGACAAACTGGATCCTGTCTCTGCCCCACCCCACTCTAGAAGGATTACTTCTCCACTATGCACCCCACCGCTACATGGGCTACCTGTTAAAGATGACTGTAGTGTGGTGTCAGGTAATACATTAAGCGTTCTATATGTAAAAAAGAGTTTTCTGTATTGTGATTGCTCACAAACAGCCAGAGTGAATCCTTCCACTGGGGCAGAAGTCCATGCACCTGCAGGAGTCAACATCAAGGGCCAGTTCACCCACAACCACCAGCAAGAACTGGTAAGTACAAATGCTAACAAAAAGTGTTTTTCATAATGTCCCGAAATTGTATTCATTCATTAGAAATGTTTTGTCATGTCCATTACTTGGGTTTCAACATAACAGTTACTAGTACATGTGTGGTTGACATGTTAATGTTGTTTTTAATTAGAAATGCATTCATATACTTATAGACACTTTGATGTTGACCCAGCCCCCATCTCAATGTATAAAAAACAGGGACAAGCATAAAGACCCATGTGGACGAAGGTAAACATGTATTAATTAAGACAATTATACCGTGGGAATCTTTTATAAGTGGGAACCTCGTATGTACCTAAGAGAGAGCCCCCAAATAATTTCAATATAAACCCTAAACCAATGTTAATTTGCAAAGAAAGCACAGAATGCAATTGATTTCCATCATAAATGCATTCAATCCAATCTTGTGTAACAAAATACATTAGTGATCATAATGCTGGCGACGCAGTGCTCCAATAGTAATTCTATTTTTTTTTTTGCAGAGTTTTATATAGCGCGAACTTGACCCGAATCGGGTATCAGAGTGCTTTACATAGCACCAGTTACATTACATGAGGACACACATTCATGTTGGTTAGGTACGGGGAGATTAAGTGATTTGCCCCGAATCACAGGATGTTCAGCGTCATTGCAGAGACTCGGACCCAGTTCCCCAGATTCGAGGTTGGCCGCCCTAGCCGTTAGGCCAACTCCTCTCCCGACTCCTCTCCTCTTACAACATATATGAACCAAGATACTGTACAATTCCCAATGGTTGTCTTCATTATTCACAAAAGTCCATAACACGGTTGTGGCTGTTTCAGGGATCCATCTGACTACTAACCACCTACATAGTGCAATCGCTTGTAAGTCAGGAATGAATCACTCAACCCCTGAATAATCTCTCATGACCCAATTATATACAATTATATCATGTCTTAGAGTACACAATCTTCATAGGTTCAGGAGGTGATGGCGCCTATTTTCTCTTGAAAATATCCATAATCCATCCCCAAGCTGTAAAAGACATCCCAGCTCGTTACTACTCCATACCTGTGAAGAGAGACTGAAAAAACAGATTGATAGTGAAATAATTTGGGGGATCCCTCTTAGGTACATACGAAGTTCCCACTCATAAATGAGTCCCACTGAATAATTGCCTTAATTAATACCAGGCCCCATCTCAGGCAAGAGTGGCATCTGCTCCTCGCAATGATATCACATCTGGTCAGGTACCAGACAGCCGGCGGATGGTAGGCCCTGTTAAGTTTCAGTCTATCTTCTAATAACACATACACTTAGTTATACCTACACTTATTTGCTCCTATATGTGTGTCAGCTTCATTTTAGCTGCTGTCAGGACCAAATCAGTCATCATATGCCCTGGCAAAACACATCTCGGATATCATGAGACACACTGGCAGTAGCAATTAGGCCCTCTACCATCACCTGTCATGTAATTGTGTTAATTTGTGCATGTCACAAACAAATTGCACTTTATAAAATAACTCTTGTAGAAATGATTGTATAGTCTATGTAAATGTTTCTAGTCATGTTATGGTGGTGTGTAATTTCCACTAATACCTTGGGTAATATCTCTGCTTTGGTTTTCATGTTGACTTATTAATAAATCAGAAAATTAATTAAAGTTAAACTTGATTTTGAAGCTGCTGGATCGAGGAACTTTTTGCCCATTCCAAACTCAAGGACCCAGGTTCAGTAGCTGACCTTACAGGAGATATCCAAATCACAGAGATCTGTGGCTGGAGTTGGTGAGGTTGAGTTTGCATTTCACGTTTGTTTTTCACATCCCTGCTAATCTCTGAGCAATCATATGTTGGTTTTCCCAAACCCCATACTACATGTAACTTAAAACACAGCTGAACATGTATTCCATTTATCTGTAGTGTTTTACCATTTAAACTAGTATGTGATGTACCTCATCTGTTGAAATCTTCTTTCAGGTACTGGGGACAATGGGTCATTCATTGAAGTAGAACCGTCTACAAGCGGAGGGTGGTGGACAATCTGGGGAGAGAATACAATGCTCCTGCAAGCAGCAATGACTGCGGCCTGACAGCAACTGCTCAACGAGAAAAGGATGAGGAGGATGAAGATGAGCAGGAGCTGAACGAATACGAGGGAACACGGATGAAGAGAAAGGCATTGCTGGCCCTATGCCTAAAGGACTGAAGGCCACTTCACATCCAGTCAGCATTGTTCCTTCTACTTAACTTCTGAGCATTGCCATTCCCCAGCATTCAGCCAACCAGCCACAGAGTCTACCAACACTTACACAACCATCACCTCATCATAGCCCGCACATCCCAGGTCAATGTGTAGATTCTCCTACACACTCTTTCAATGAAGGTGCATCTCAGGCCTACTCTCAAACATATGACAGAGAGAACATCCCAGGTGAGATTAGGTATCCCATATACACGAATAGCACCCCCACCCACACCCTCCCATGTTCTCATGTTGACCTGCTGGTCATATCAGAGGGTTTGTCATGCAGCGGGGGATGGCATACACTCATGTTGGCCATTGGGAGTATGATGTTTTCCAATAGCAGACTGATGTGCGGCAGGATATGCATGCACTAGGGGCTACTCTGTCTGACATTTCAGGCTCACTTCAAGGACTCCCTAGGATGTGTGTCAGGCAGACCCGTTTCAAGGATAATATTGTGAAATTTTCCCAAGACCTGACGAGAATGCACCAAGATCAAATCAAAATTTAAGGAGAAGACAGTGCAAGACACCATGCCTTGACCAAGAAGATGATGGAAGGAATGATGAAATTGTTCCACATTCACCCTTTAGGGTCAACACATGGAGAATAATCTACACAGCCACCTGTACCCCCACTTGCACAGCCACCTGTTCTACCCATACAGCCACCAGCACCCCCACATGTACAGCCACTGACACCCCCACCTGTACAGCCACTGGCATCCCAACCCATACAACCCCTGGCACCCCCACTTGTACAGCCACTGGTACCCCTAATTATACAGCCACCAGCACCCCCACCTGTATAGCCACCGGCACCTCAACCTGTACAGCTACCGGCACCTCAACCTGTACAGCCACCAGCACCCCCACCTGTACAGCCACTGACATCCCAAACTGTACAGCCATGAGCATTCCAACCTGTACAGTCACCGACACCCCCACTTGTACAGCCACTGCCCCCACAAAACAGCCATCCGAGCAACCTACAAAGGCAGTTGCCACACATTCACACACGCATAGTACCAACCCCCCAGAATGCACACACACTCACTAAATCTTCACCTGCACAATTGTGAAGTCGTAGGAGATATTGCCTGTAAATATTGTAAATATGTTTCTGATGGATATATCTTCCTGTGGATTCCTCACCTTTTGAATTATCCCTTGCGCAGCATTACACAGAAACTTTTTTCTTAGCTCTCCTACGTTGACGAGGATGTCACAATGGAACGGCTCTGCTTGCGACTCCGCGTGATGTCATCGGAGCAATAAGAAGACCTCGTCGGCGTGCTGACGTCAGTTCCCTTTTTCCGCACCCTCGACGCATAACGGTTTTTTCTAGGACTCTCCATTTCTTTGTAGTTTAACATTGTTACAGTCATCTGTAATTGTAGCAGTGCGATGGCTGCTAGAAAAGGTCTGGATTTAAACTTTGTAGGGAATGCAGGGGTCATATGTCCATCATGGACCCCCACGATAATTGTCTTTGGTGCCTGTCATCTGACCACAACGTCAAGGGATGCTCTCCGTGTTGCCGAATGAACCCAAAGGTCCTCAAGGAGAGGGAGGCGAAACTATTCATGGCCAGGGCAAAGAAGCAGAAGAGGGGTCGGAAAAGGACATGGTCGAAGCCCAAGTCACCGACGCCGCACACCGCGAAGTCGTCGACGAAGCACAAGAAGAAGCAGCATTATGGCTCCAGATGTCGCTCTTCTAAGGACAAGTCGCCGAAGTCGGGGTCCCCAGCTTTACGGCATCACAGGAAGGATGAAGTCTCGCCTTCCCCTTCACCACAGGTGACTCCGGCTCATTCTCCGAATCCGAGGGGATCTCCGACACCCAGGGAAGCGATGCCTTCTACTGCGACCACTCCGCCCCCGGCGTCTCCAGCGCCACAGCCAGATCCAGCCTTACGACCTCGGGCTGTTACTGAGCAGGTGGTACCGGATCTGTGTCCACCTTTTCTGGCTCCAGGTACGGTTCCTTCACATTTCTTAAATGTGTTGTATGGCATGTTTGCCAGGGCGGCCAACCTTTCCGGTGCGCCTGTTGGCCCCGTGGGACCGCTGTCAATCAACATGGGCTTACCCATTATGCCCAGGCACCTTTTATATCTTTTATGCAGATGATCCCCAATTGGCCTCTCCCGATGCCGAGGTTCTCAACGCCGAAACCATCCAAGGATGGAAGGATGGATTATTCTCCAGCGCCGTTGGGATCCGGTCCAGTGCCGTCTCGGCTTCGTACGCCACCTCTGGCCGCCCCTGAAGGGCCTCCATCGATGCCTGCTCCGAAGTCACCGGCGCCGCGCCTGGCCCCGCCGATGCCGATACCTAAGATAAGGTCAAGAAGGGAGGCACGGAGGCTTCTGGAAGAGGAAGAATTCCAGGAGCAACAGGAAGAGGCGGAGAAAGGGGAAATAGTGGACACCATGCATGAATGTGAAGGGCTTCAGGAAGTTAGTGGGCTGGATACGCTGCCAGAGTGGGAACTCTCTTCTTCTTAGACTCTTCCTACACAGGAGGTTTCTTCCTACCACTCAGTCATCAGGAAGGTAGCTGACCTTCTGGATTTGCAGTTGCCCACTGCAGAAATCAAATCGGACATCCTGACGGAGGTTCTTCACTTTCCTTCATCGGTGATAGAGCCCTTTCTCCCATTTAATGAGGCCTTGACAGAACCCATTCTGGAAGTATGGCAAAAGCCTATGTCTGCCCCAGCTGTGTCCAGATCGGTGGCAAGGCGGTACAAAGTTGCACTGGGGATCCAGCTTTATTATCAACGCACCCTTCACCTGAGAGCTTGGTGGTTCAGGCTTCATGCTCTTCGAAGCAATCTCAGGCTCCTTTCCTTCCACACCTGGGGATAGGGACTCAAAAAAGTTGGAGCAGTCATCAAAAAAGGTATTTTTATCAGCCAGTATGGCTTTAAAGTCGACAAATGCAACGTACCTGCTGGGGCGCTACATCCATGCGTTGATGGACTCAGCTAAGGAAGTGATTCCTAAACTCCCAGATGATGTCAAGGGCCACTTTGTGGAGGGGCTGTCGGGCACTCAAGCTGCGGCCCGTCAGGTTAGTCAATCGGGGCTTGACACGACTGACTCCATTGCTAGGGTGATGGGTTCCTCAGTGGCAACTAGGAGGCATGCCTTGTTGAGAGGATCAGGTTTCTCTCCAGATGTGCAGGCCACACTTTTGGATTTATCTTTTGAAGACTCTGGACTTTTCAGGACCAAGGCGGACTCAGCGCTACAGCGCTTTAAAGACAGTAGAGCCACTGCTAGATCACTAGCTCTGCAATCTCAGCCTAGGGGCTTTCGTTACCAAAGATTTCGGGGCTTTGGAAAGGCTGCTCCATTTTGGGCGCAGCAGCAGCAGCAACAACAGGCGAACCCACTGTATAGAACATACAGAGGAAAGGGTAGAGGTCGTCCGAGCTCTCGGCTTGCCAACAAGTCTCCTCCTCCTCCTCATCTCCTGTTCCCCCAACTGGCTCTGCAGGGAAGCAGCTCTAGATCCCCCATCTTAGAGCATGTTGGACCTGTGGGAGGTCAGGTGTCCCATTTTCTACGAAATTGGAAATCTGTTACATCAGATCTTTGGGTTTTGAATCTCGTAGAAAATGGTTACGCTCTTCCTTTCCGGGAGTTTCCCCCTCCTTTCCCCCCTTGTCAAGGTGGGTGTTCGGAGGACCATCTGTTGCTTCTGCAGCAGGAGGTTCTATGTTTGCCACATAAAGGTGCGATAGAGGTGGTTCCGGAGCAGGAAAGAGGTCAGGGATGCTACTCTCGGTATTTCTTGATCCCAAAAAGGACAGACGATTGAGACCGATGCTAGACCTCAGGATCTTGAATTTTTACCTCAAACAGGAGAAATTCAAGATGTTTACCCTAGCTCAGGTTCTTCTGGTGCTGCAGCAGGAAGACTAGATGGTGCTGATCGATTTACAGGATGCAGATTTTCACATTCCCATCCTGAAGTCGCATCAGAAGTATCTCGGTTTTACGGTAGGATCTCAACATTACCAATTTGCGGTTCTTCCATTCGGTCTTACATCTGCACCACGGGTCTTCACAAAGGTGATGGCGTTGGTAGCAGCACATCTCAGGAGGCCGAGGATTCCTGTTTTCCCCTATCTGGATGACTGCCTGCTCAAAGCGAAGTCACCAGAGATTGTATTGTATTGTATTGTAATTGCATTTGTATAGCGCTTACTACCCCTGACGAGGCGTCAAAGCGCTTTTTCGGCGAGTAGCACGCTACTCCGGGACCCATAGAGGATTAGTGTTGAATTAGTATAGTGAAACATGCAAGTAAATTTTAAGTGGTGGATATGTTAGTCAGTAATTTGATTCAGAAGGATAGCGGAGGGATAGAAGAGGGAAAAAAGGTTTGCATATATATAGCGCTTCTAACCCCTGATGGGGTGTTGAATTGCTTTTTTTTTGGGGTGAGTAGCACTCTACTCCGGAAACCCATAAAGGATTAGTGGTGAATTAGTATGGTGAAATATGAAAGTAATTTGAGTGGTGGATATTAGTCAGTTATTTGGAGTGAGAAGGATAGTGGAGGGATAGAAGGGAAAGAAAGGTTTGCATTCATATAGCGCCTGTTACCCCTGGTGGGTGTTGAAGCGCTTTGTTGGCGAGTAGCACGCTACTCTGGAATCCATAAAGGATTAGTGGTGAATTAGTATAGTGGAATATGGAATTAGTGAAGTGAACATGCTAGTCTGTTATTTTGATTGAAAAGGATAGTTGTGGGATAGAAGAGTGAAGGATTTCTTTTTGTAGGTCATAGCAGTAGGAGGAGGCTTTTTGATGAGTAAAAGGGTTTTTGGAGGGGAAGAGTCAGAGGGAAGAGTTTAGAAAGGTTTGTCTTGGGCATTGGTACAGTAAAGGAGGTGTCAGAAGATACAAGGAGGGGTAGAGTAGGAGAGAGTCAAGAAAGGGTTATTTTGGGGAACATAGTAGTGGTATGGCGTTTGCGATAAATGAGAGAGTGGGTGTAGAGGATATAGTGATAGATGTATAGGGTGAGATAGGGTAGTGAATTGGAGAAAGTAGTAGAAAGAAGTTTGAGATGAGTCAGAAAGTTGGGCTAGAAGATATATTGAGGGAAGTATAGGCTGAGAAATAGGGTAGTGCATTGGAAATGCTTTTTCAGGAGAAAAGTAATAGACACATTAATTAATGGGAAGATGGGCAGCATTCCTGGCCCTGGCCCGTCTCGAACAGGCTCAAACAGGCACTCACCCTTGTCCTCTCTGCCCTTAACAGGCTCAAACAGGCACTCACCCTTGTCCTCTCTGCCCTTAACAGGCTCAAACAGGCACTCACCCTTGTCCTCTCTGCCCTTAGCCTCGACGCCCGGGCTGAGACGCCCTAACCCTGGCCTTTGATACCCCTAGTAATCAGGTGACCCCGTCAGCCAATGGGAACCCTAGCCCTAATACTATCCAATCACAACACTAGCCCTAAAAGCTAGAACCAATAGGAGATCAGGACCTTACAGCCAATCTTAGCCCTACTCCAAGCATCCAATCAGTTCAAAAACCCTGATCTCTATGTCCAATAGAGGCCCTAGCCCTACCAGTAGTCCCAACCCTAGTCCAAGCAACCAATGGGACGGGAAGCCCTAGTCACTACTTCCAATAGAAAGCCTAACCCTACTCTTAGTCCCACACCTAGTCCAGCAACCAATAACACCAGAAGCCCTAATCGCTACTTCCAATTAAAGGCCTAACCCTAGTCCTAGTTCCACCTTAGTCCCAACAACCAATAAAACAGGAAGCCCTAGTCCCTGCTTCCAATAGAAATCATAACCCTAGCCCTAGTCCCAACCCTACATTGATTGAATCACAGATCCAGAAACCAATCAGAACCCTCAAATACCCAACCAATGAGGACACTAACTCAAACCAATAGAAACATCAGATACAACCACCAATCAGTGTATACATGTAGCAGCCACTAGCAGACTATATAAGGTCCCAGCAACCTCAGACAAGGTTTGCTGCCCAGGGAGTTGGAAGCTGCTTCTCCTGTCCAGAATCTCCTAGGAGACAGACAGGCTCAATCCACACTTTGGATTTCTGCAGGTAAAGGCCTCACAAACTTGAAATCTAACAATACTGTTTGAATACAACTTTACTCCCTCTCCTGGCCAAAAAACGAAGTGCACAGTCCCTATTAAACACAGTTTAAACAGCTCACAGAAGCACCCTCTGATGTAGAAAATCCCTGTTGCTGGAGGGGGAGGCAGGGGGGCTGGTTTCACTGGCTTGATAACACAAAATGGTGGCTGGGGGTGCACTGTTTAACATACAGGTCTTAGCACAGAGCAAAGGAGAAATTTGGAGGGAAAACTGAATAGTCACCAGGAATGAGAGCGACAAACTACAGAGTTTGGACTGCAAATCCCACAATTCAACACGTTAAATGGAAGCAATCATGGGCAGGAAAACCACAAGTTTAACACACAAAACAGGTGATAAAATATACAATCACAGGCAGGTTAAAACTACATTTTTAAACTGTAACAACCACAGGCAAAGACAGTAATCACAGAAAGGGAAAATCGTTTTTTTAAAAACTTTTGGAGGAGGGAAGAGACAGCACTAGTCTGCCTCCTTACCACTTGCTGGACTCTGCTCACTGCAATCTGGGGCACAGGTAGGCTGCAACTCACAAGATGGAGGAGAATGATTTGGGGTGCACCCAGAAAAGCCTTAAGGGACCTGGGCAGGTGTGAGGGAGGGCTCAGAGTTGCCTGGGAGCTGAATAGCCAATCCCCAGTCCTAGGCCTGCTGGCCTGGGGGTGGGGGTGGGGGCTGCTTCTCCTGTCCAGAATCTCCTAGGAGACAGACAGGCTCAATCCACACTTTGGATTTCTGCAGGTAAAGGCCTCACAAACTTGAAATCTAACAATACTGTTTGAATACAACTTTACTCCCTCTCCTGGCCAAAAAACGAAGTGCACAGTCCCTATTAAACACAGTTTAAACAGCTCACAGAAGCACCCTCTGATGTAGAAAATCCCTGTTGCTGGAGGGGAGGCAGGGGGGCTGGTTTCACTGGCTTGATAACACAAAATGGTGGCTGGGGGTGCACTATTTAACATACAGGTCTTAGCACAGAGCAAAGGAGAAATTTGGAGGGAAAACTGAATAGTCACCAGGAATGAGAGCGACAAACTACAGAGTTTGGACTGCAAATCCCACAATTCAACACGTTAAATGGAAGCAATCATGGGCAGGAAAACCACAAGTTTAACACACAAAACAGGTGATAAAATATACAATCACAGGCAGGTTAAAACTACATTTTTAAACTGTAACAACCACAGGCAAAGACAGTAATCACAGAAAGGGAAAATCGTTTTTTAAAAAACTTTTTGGAGGAGGGAAGAGACAGCACTAGTCTGCCTCCTTACCACTTGCTGGACTCTGCTCACTGCAATCTGGGGCACAGGTAGGCTGCAACTCACAAGATGGAGGAGAATGATTTGGGGTGCACCCAGCAAAGCCTTAAGGGACCTGGGCAGGTGTGAGGGGAGGGCTCAGAGTTGCCTGGGAGCTAATAGCCAATCCCCAGTCCTAGGCCTGCTGGCCTGGGGGTGGGGGTGGGGGCTGCTTCTCCTGTCCAGAATCTCCTAGGAGACAGACAGGCTCAATCCACACTTTGGATTTCTGCAGGTAAAGGCCTCACAAACTTGAAATCTAACAATACTGTTTGAATACAACTTTACTCCCTCTCCTGGCCAAAAAACGAAGTGCACAGTCCCTATTAAACACAGTTTAAACAGCTCACAGAAGCACCCTCTGATGTAGAAAATCCCTGTTGCTGGAGGGGAGGCAGGGGGGCTGGTTTCACTGGCTTGATAACACAAAATGGTGGCTGGGGGTGCACTGTTTAACATACAGGTCTTAGCACAGAGCAAAGGAGAAATTTGGAGGGAAAACTGAATAGTCACCAGGAATGAGAGCGACAAACTACAGAGTTTGGACTGCAAATCCCACAATTCAACACGTTAAATGGAAGCAATCATGGGCAGGAAAACCACAAGTTTAACACACAAAACAGGTGATAAAATATACAATCACAGGCAGGTTAAAACTACATTTTTAAACTGTAACAACCACAGGCAAAGACAGTAATCACAGAAAGGGAAAATCGTTTTTTTAAAAAACTTTTTGGGGGAGGGAAGAGACAGCACTAGTCTGCCTCCTTACCACTTGCTGGACTCTGCTCACTGCAATCTGGGGCACAGGTAGGCTGCAACTCACAAGATGGAGGAGAATGATTTGGGGTGCACCCAGCAAAGCCTTAAGGGACCTGGGCAGGTGTGAGGGGAGGGCTCAGAGTTGCCTGGGAGCTGAATAGCCAATCCCCAGTCCTAGGCCTGCTGGCCTGGGGGTGGGGGTGGGGGCTGCTTCTCCTGTCCAGAATCTCCTAGGAGACAGACAGGCTCAATCCACACTTTGGATTTCTGCAGGTAAAGGCCTCACAAACTTGAAATCTAACAATACTGTTTGAATACAACTTTACTCCCTCTCCTGGCCAAAAAACGAAGTGCACAGTCCCTATTAAACACAGTTTAAACAGCTCACAGAAGCACCCTCTGATGTAGAAAATCCCTGTTGCTGGAGGGGAGGCAGGGGGGCTGGTTTCACTGGCTTGATAACACAAAATGGTGGCTGGGGGTGCACTGTTTAACATACAGGTCTTAGCACAGAGCAAAGGAGAAATTTGGAGGGAAAACTGAATAGTCACCAGGAATGAGAGCGACAAACTACAGAGTTTGGACTGCAAATCCCACAATTCAACACGTTAAATGGAAGCAATCATGGACAGGAAAACCACAAGTTTAACACACAAAACAGGTGATAAAATATACAATCACAGGCAGGTTAAAACTACATTTTTAAACTGTAACAACCACAGGCAAAGACAGTAATCACAGAAAGGGAAAATCGTTTTTTTAAAAACTTTTTGGAGGAGGGAAGAGACAGCACTAGTCTGCCTCCTTACCACTTGCTGGACTCTGCTCACTGCAATCTGGGGCACAGGTAGGCTGCAACTCACAAGATGGAGGAGAATGATTTGGGGTGCACCCAGCAAAGCCTTAAGGGACCTGGGCAGGTGTGAGGGGAGGGCTCAGAGTTGCCTGGGAGCTAATAGCCAATCCCCAGTCCTAGGCCTGCTGGCCTGGGGGTGGGGGTGGAGGCTGCTTCTCCTGTCCAGAATCTCCTAGGAGACAGACAGGCTCAATCCACACTTTGGATTTCTGCAGGTAAAGGCCTCACAAACTTGAAATCTAACAATACTGTTTGAATACAACTTTACTCCCTCTCCTGGCCAAAAACGAAGTGCACAGTCCCTATTAAACACAGTTTAAACAGCTCACAGAAGCACCCTCTGATGTAGAAAATCCCTGTTGCTGGAGGGAGGCAGGGGGGCTGGTTTCACTGGCTTGATAACACAAAATGGTGGCTGGGGGTGCACTGTTTAACATACAGGTCTTAGCACAGAGCAAAGGAGAAATTTGGAGGGAAAACTGAATAGTCACCAGGAATGAGAGCGACAAACTACAGAGTTTGGACTGCAAATCCCACAATTCAACACGTTAAATGGAAGCAATCATGGGCAGGAAAACCACAAGTTTAACACACAAAACAGGTGATAAAATATACAATCACAGGCAGGTTAAAACTACATTTTTAAACTGTAACAACCACAGGCAAAGACAGTAATCACAGAAAGGGAAAATCGTTTTTAAAAAAACTTTTGGAGGAGGGAAGAGACAGCACTAGTCTGCCTCCTTACCACTTGCTGGACTCTGCTCACTGCAATCTGGGGCACAGGTAGGCTGCAACTCACAAGATGGAGGAGAATGATTTGGGGTGCACCCAGCAAAGCCTTAAGGGACCTGGGCAGGTGTGAGGGGAGGGCTCAGAGTTGCCTGGGAGCTGAATAGCCAATCCCCAGTCCTAGGCCTGCTGGCCTGGGGGTGGGGGTGGGGGCTGCTTCTCCTGTCCAGAATCTCCTAGGAGACAGACAGGCTCAATCCACACTTTGGATTTCTGCAGGTAAAGGCCTCACAAACTTGAAATCTAACAATACTGTTTGAATACAACTTTACTCCCTCTCCTGGCCAAAAACGAAGTGCACAGTCCCTATTAAACACAGTTTAAACAGCTCACAGAAGCACCCTCTGATGTAGAAAATCCCTGTTGCTGGAGGGGAGGCAGGGGGGCTGGTTTCACTGGCTTGATAACACAAAATGGTGGCTGGGGGTGCACTGTTTAACATACAGGTCTTAGCACAGAGCAAAGGAGAAATTTGGAGGGAAAACTGAATAGTCACCAGGAATGAGAGCGACAAACTACAGAGTTTGGACTGCAAATCCCACAATTCAACACGTTAAATGGAAGCAATCATGGACAGGAAAACCACAAGTTTAACACACAAAACAGGTGATAAAATATACAATCACAGGCAGGTTAAAACTACATTTTTAAACTGTAACAACCACAGGCAAAGACAGTAATCACAGAAAGGGAAAATCGTTTTTTTTAAAAACTTTTTGGAGGAGGGAAGAGACAGCACTAGTCTGCCTCCTTACCACTTGCTGGACTCTGCTCACTGCAATCTGGGGCACAGGTAGGCTGCAACTCACAAGATGGAGGAGAATGATGCTGCATCATTTGCAAGTGACAACGAGGCTGTTGTTCGACTTGGGTTTTTTGATAAATGGACCCAAATCTCACCTGGTGCCCTCTCAGCGCAACCTGTTCATAGGGGTGGTACTGGATACTACTGTGGGTTGTGCTTTCCCACCTCCCCAGAGAATTCTAGACATACAGGCTATGATTCCAATGTTTCAAGATGGAGCGGATGTTCCAGTCCTGAAGTTTCTGCGCCTGCTCGGTCTGTTCGTTTTCTGCATACTGTTGGTCAACCATGCATGCTGGCACATGAGGGCACTTCAGTGGTGCCTCCGCACAATGGAAATCTCAGTGAGATGGTCAGAATCTCCAGAGACACTGCAGCCTGAGCTGTTATGGTGGAGTGTTCCAGGCAATCTGTCTCAAGGGAAGCCATTTCAGCCTCCTTCCCTGGGGGCCACAGTGATAACGGATGCCTCCACTCTAGGCTGGGGAGCTCACCTGGGGGATATAGAGGTCAAAGGCCTTTGGTCGCCAGCGGAAAGATTGTTTCACATCAATCTTCTAGAATTGCTGGTGATACGTTTTGCTCTCAAAGCCTTTCTTCCCTGCCTTTGCGGTCACTCAGTTCAGATCCTGACGGACAACACTATTGCGATGAGGTACATAAACAAACAGGGAGGAGTAGGGTTGTATCGTCTCTGCAGAGAGGCTCTGCGACTCTGGTCCTGGGCTCAGGACCATCAGATTTGTGTAATTACAAATCATCTGGCCGGGGTGCTGAATGTGCGTGCGGACAGTCTCAGTCGGCAATACTCGGCCAATCACGAGTGGCGTCTTCATCCGAAGGTGGTCCGCCACACTTTTAGGATGTGGGGGTTTCCTCGGTTGGACCTGTTTGCCACTCACGCACTGCCCGTTGTTCTGCAGTCTTAAGTATCCAATGCGGGAGCGTTGGGGGATATGTTTCAGTTAGATTGGGGCTCTCAGTTTCTTTACGCATTCCCTCCCATATCCTCGATTCCTCAGATTCTGAGGAAGATTTGCCAAGACCGGGCCCAAGTCATATTGATCACCCCGGATTGACCAAGAAGGGTGTGGTACACAGACCTACTTCACCTCTCATCACACCCTCTGCTCCGTGTCCATTTCAGGGCAGATCTCCTCTCGCATTCGCTGGGGCAGGTTCTACACCCCCACCTCCAGAGCCTGCACCTTCATGCCTGGAGATTGAACGGGGCAACCTGAGTTCTTTCTCTCTCTCACCAGATGTGGTGGATGTTATATTATCGGCCAGGGGACACTACACCAAATCTGTTTATTCTGGTAGGTGGTCCCGGTTCGTTAAATGGTGCGGAGAGAGATCAATTGATCCTTTGCGGGCCCATTTGTCTTATATTCTGAGTTTTGCTCCTTCCTTGGCTCAACAGAGTTGTGCAGTAGCAACTGTTAAGGGCTACTTGTCTGCCTTGTCAGCCTTCCTTTGCTTACCAGACCAACCCTCTTTATTTAAGTCTCCCATAGTCATGAGGTTCATTAAGGGTCTCACTAACAGGTTTCCTCCCACTCCATTTATCATGCCTCAGTGGGATTTATATTTAGTTCTTACTTTCCTGATGGAGCCCCCCTTTGAGCCTCTACATAGTTGTCCGTTGAGGCTTCCCTCATTCAAGACAATTTTTCTCATTGCGATTACCTCTGCCAGGATGGTTAGTGAGCTACAGGCTCTTAGTTCTAAGCCTCCTTTTACCCCTATTCATGCAGATAAGATGGGTCTTAGGACCAGAGCTGCTTTCCTGGCTAAGGTGGTCACTCCCTTCCACCTAGGACAATCTATCACTTTACCCACTTTTTATCCTCCCCTCACCCTTCCAAGGAGGAGCATGTTTGTAAAATATGAACCTAACTATAACATCCCTGAAACCTTTGGTTATTTCAGATATATATATATATATATATATATATATATATATATATATATATATATATATTATCTACTGGCGGTCGCCAGTAGATAGTTATAGTTAGGACCTATTTTCCATAGGAAATCCGCGACATTCTATTTGAAATAACTCTCTTGCCGGTTGATGTATCTTCGAGAAATTTTCAAACTTTGTGGGGCGCTCCGGTGCGCTCCTATCCTGAAAGTCTCGGGGTGATTCGTCAAGCGGGGGCCGAGAAAAAAGGGGGGTCCCAAATCGCGTTTTCCCCATTCATTTTTCCATAGGAAACTTTAGACACGGCTACAGCCCGAACTGCTGAACGGAATTACACCAAATTTGCCAAAGAGGTAGTTCTTGGTTCAGAAAGAACCCTTTTTGTTAAATGGTGTAAATCCGTTCAGTAGTTGCTGAGAAAATCAAAAGTAAAAGTACATATATATCTATGGGCACGGAGGATCCGCGCACCCTCCCGATCACGAGCTGCATCCTAATTGGCTGTCAACACTCCAAATCAGGAAGTGTTGGCAGCCATTTTGTCCCGAGGAGGGACAGAAACAAGTGCGCAAAGTGCAAAAAGGGGGAAGGGTAGCAACACCCTGACCCCCTAGGTCTGCTCAGGGGGTCCCACAAGGACCCCCTGGGCAAAAATTTTTTTTTATTTTTTTTTAAATCAGCGGGATGCGCTTAGGGTGCGCGGATCCCGCTGAGAAAAAAAAAAGAAACAAGTGTGCAAAACGCACAAAGGGGGCAGGGTAGAAACCCCCTAACCCCCTAGGCCTGCTCAGGGGGTCCCACAAGGACCCCCTGGGCAAAAAAAAGCATTTTTAAAAAAATTTAAAAAACGGCATCGTGAGGGAGGCCATGCCCCCTCTTTGACAGCACTCTGCAAACGCGCCCCCTGGCGCGTTTGCAGAGAGGGAACGATTCCCCTTGAATACTGGGGGTCCCTGGGGCCAACTAGCCCACCAGGAACCTCCAGTATGCGACAGGGGCTGCGTTGCAGAGAGGTGTACAGAGGCCACGCCCTTTTTACACCTCTCTGCAACGCAGGTCTGTGGCGCTTTTTGGATATACCTGTTGGGCTAGTTGGCCCCCAGGGACCCTCAGGATTCAAGGGGAGTTAATCCCCCGACTTAAAACGCGCCACGGGCGCGTTTGCACAGTGGTGAAGGGAGGGGGCGGGGCTTCAGGTGACATCTGTGCAAACGCGCCCGTGGCGCGTTTTAAGTTGGGGATTAAATCCCTTCAATCCTGAGGGTCCCTGGGGGCCAACTAGCCCAACAGGTACATCCAGAAAGCGCCACAGAGCTGCGTTGCAGAGAGGTGTAAAAGGGGTGTGGCCTTTCTACACATCTCTGCAATGCAGCCCCCTGGCGCATACTGGAGGTTCCTGGTGGGCTAGTTGGCCCCTAGGGACCCTCATGATTCAAGGGGACTTAATCCCCCAACTTAAAACGCGCCATGGGGCGCATTTGCACAGATGTCACCTCAGGCCCCGCCCCTCCCTTCACCATTGTGCAAATATTCCTCTAAAATCTGCCGAACTACGAATTCCGATTTACTCACCTGTTATCAGGAGAGACCTCAGTGCTGCATCTTTCAGCCCAGTACTAATCCTGAAAAGTAATTTTAACCGTACTTACCAGTAACTTGAATTTCCTTCCATAGGATATCATTGCCTGCTTTTTGCTGAAAAAGTTTCTAAGTGTTGATTTTTGAAACATACAAATATTCATCTAAAATCAGCCGAAATACGAATTCCGATTTACTCACCTGTTATAAGGAGAGACCTCAGTGCTGTATCTTTCAGCCCAGTACTGGTCCTGAAAAGTAATTTTAACCGTACTTACCAGTAACTTGAATTTCGTTCCATAGGCTAACATTGACTGGTTTCACTTGGAAATTCTTCTAAGTGTGGAGTTTTGGAACTTTAAAATATTCCTCTAAAATCAGCCGAAATACGAATTCCGATTTACTCACCTGTTATCAGGAGAGACCTCAGTGCTGTATCTTTCAGCCCAGTACTGGTTCTGAAAAGTAATTTTAACCGTACTTACCAGTAACTTGAATTTCCTTCCATAGGCTAACATTGACTGGTTTCACTTGGAAATTCTTCTAAGTGTGGAGTTTTGGAACTTTAAAATATTCCTCTAAAATCAGCCGAAATACGAATTCCGATTTACTCACCTGTTATCAGGAGAGACCTCAGTGCTGCATCTTTCAGCCCAGTACTAATCCTGAAAAGTAATTTTAACCGTACTTACCAGTAACTTGAAATTCCTTCCATAGGATATCATTGCCTGCTTTTTGCTGAAAAAGTTTCTAAGTGTTGATTTTTGAAACATACAAATATTCCTCTAAAATCAGCCGAAATCCGAATTCTGATTTACTCACCTGTTATAAGGAGAGACCTCAGTGCTGTATCTTTCAGCCCAGTACTGGTCCTGAAAAGTAATTTTAACCGTACTTACCAGTAACTTGAATTTCGTTCCATAGGCTAACATTGACTGGTTTCACTTGGAAATTCTTCTAAGTGTGGAGTTTTGGAACTTTAAAATATTCCTCTAAAATCAGCCGAAATACGAATTCCGATTTACTCACCTGTTATCAGGAGAGACCTCAGTGCTGTATCTTTCAGCCCAGTACTGGTCCTGAAAAGTAACTTTAACCGTACTTACCAGTAACTTGAATTTCCTTCCATAGGCTAACATTGACTGGTTTCACTTGGAAATTCTTCTAAGTGTGGAGTTTTGGAACTTTAAAATATTCCTCTAAAATCAGCCGAAATACAAATTCCGATTTACTCACCTGTTATCAGGAGAGACCTCAGTGCTATATCTTTCAGCCCAGTACTGGTCCTGAAAAGTAATTTTAACCGTACTTACCAGTAACTTGAATTTCCTTCCATAGGCTAACATTGACTGGTTTCACTTGGAAATTCTTCTAAGTGTGGAGTTTTGGAACTTTAAAATATTCCTCTAAACTCAGCCGAAATACGAATTCCGATTTACTCACCTGTTATCAGGAGAGACCTCAGTGCTGCATCTTTCAGCCCAGTACTGATCCTCAAAAGTAATTTTAACCGTACTTACCAGTAACTTGAATTTCCTTCCATAGGATATCATTGCCTGCTTTTTGCTGAAAAAGTTTCTAAGTGTTGATTTTTGAAACATACAAATATTCCTCTAAAATCAGCCGAAATCCGAATTCTGATTTACTCACCTGTTATCAGGAGAGACCTCAGTGCTGCATCTTTCAGCCCAGTACTGGTCCTGAAAAGTAATTTTAACCGTACTTACCGGTAACTTGAATTTCCTTCATAGGCTAACATTGACTGGTTTCACTTGGAAATTCTTCTAAGTGTGGAGTTTTGGAACTTTAAAATATTCCTCTAAACTCAGCCGAAATACGAATTCCGATTTACTCACCTGTTATCAGGAGAGACCTCAGTGCTGCATCTTTCAGCCCAGTACTGATCCTCAAAAGTAATTTTAACCGTACTTACCAGTAACTTGAATTTCCTTCCATAGGATATCATTGCCTGCTTTTTGCTGAAAAAGTTTCTAAGTGTTGATTTTTGAAACATACAAATATTCCTCTAAAATCAGCCGAAATCCGAATTCTGATTTACTCACCTGTTATCAGGAGAGACCTCAGTGCTGCATCTTTCAGCCCAGTACTGGTCCTGAAAAGTAATTTTAACCGTACTTACCGGTAACTTGAATTTCCTTCATAGGCTAACATTGACTGGTTTCACTTGGAAATTCTTCTAAGTGTGGAGTTTTGGAACTTTATAATATTCCTCTAAAATCAACCAAAGTACGAATTCCAATTTACTCACCTGTTATCAGGAGAGAACCCAGTGCTGCATCTTTTAGCCCAGCACTGACCCTGAAAAGTAATTTTAACCGTACTTACCAGTAACTTATATTTTCTTCCATAGGAATCCATTGTCTGGTTTTCAGCAGAAAAGTTTCAAAGTGTCGATTTTCACAAACTACAAATATTCCTTAAAAATCGCCTGTATGACTTAAACGCATTCTTTCAACTGTTTACAGGAGATGCACCAGTGCTGGATCCAGGATCCAACACTGAGTAAGAAAAAGTAACGATAACAGTTTTTACCTGCTAAGTGAATTTCCTTCCATAGGATAACATTAGTGATTCTATGAGAAAAAGTTTCTAAGTGTCAACTTTTAAAATACAATAATATTCCTTAAAAATCACGACTGTAACCAAAACGCTTTTACTCAACTGTTTACAGGAGATGTACCAGGACTGAATCTAGGATCCAGTCCTGTGGTTAGAAAAGTAATCCATAAAGTAACTAATTGCATTTAACTAGAAATTCACATTGAGCTGAATGTTGCATTGTGTTTGAAAATGTGTTGCCCATTGCAACAACTGTAACTACTGTACTTAAAAGTCTATTGCCTATGTGCAAAGTATTTAAACTAAAGTAATTCACTTTGAGAAAGTTTTTTTGTAATGTAATGTATAATGTAATTACAATGTAATTTAAAAAATACAATATGTAAAAAAAAATTGTTTCTAAAAATGTAGTAAATCAGTATGAAAAAAATTAATATAACAATTAATACATTTAAAAATTGTCATTTACAAAACCTTTGAAATTCACTGAAAAAACCGTAGGTTTCAGACATGTTATAGTTAGGAATTAGCATTTAAAAAACCTTTGAAATTCACTGAAAAAACCATAGGTTTCAGATATGTTATAGTTAGAAATTAGCATTTAAAAAACCTTTGAAATTCACTGAAAAAACCATAGGTTTTAGGGACAGTTATAGTTAGTTGGACATTGCACTCGTACAAAACCCGTGAAATTCCCCCGTTATAGTTAGTTCAGCTAACTATAACTCGCGCCCGCAATGCACTGCTGATGACGTCACATATTACATCACTCATGACATGGTCAGTGACATCACTGATGACATCACTGATGACATCTCAAATGACATCACTGATGACATCATCCACGTGATAATCTGATGCAGCTCTTCACACCCTAATATAACCTTTGATACACCCACTCTAAATTACAGACTGCCATTCTCAAAACCATACACACTCCAATACCAATAACTACATACCCACTCACTGATTCTTAGGTCTACATACACACATCTACTCACTCACCCGTACAGTCACTCATACTTACAGTCACTCAGTACAGGACTATCATATGCACTCATACACCTATATAAACACTCACACACCGCCACTTATCCATAGAGGTACTCACACACCTAGTCAGTCATGCAAAAATTAATCACACACCCATTTACTCACCTATCCAGTTATACACACACCAGCTCACTTACTCATACAAATACTAGCACATTCTTACGCTCTTATACAATAACTGACACAAGCACACACGCATCCATACAACCACTCTCACAATCACACACTCTCACTTATAGCCATTTAAATACTCTAACATACATATATACTGCCTTTTACATATGTAGTTACTCGCACATGTACCACTGAGATATACATTCACTCACTAACACACCCATACACACACTCATCCACCCAAGCAGTCCATCACAGATGCACTCTTGAAATCTTGCACCCAGTGAATCACCCACTCACACATCCATGTACAGAGTCACACACACCCCACCCACACAAACACTCAGGCAGCCATACAGATACTCAGAGAACCAATCAATAACCCATATAGACACTCATGTAGCTATTCGCAAATCCATGCATCCACTTACACACCAACAAACAGACGGATACAGACGTTCACACAGTTTAGTCACTAACCCATGCATTCAGTAAGATACGTTTAATCACTCGCTTGTAGAGTCAGTCACGCACGTACTAAATCATCCATTCAGACACTTATACACACACTCATTCTTCAATACGCCTTTCCCTATATATATTAAACATATTTAAACTTTACAGAAACACACAGTCACTGGATGATGTCATCAGTGATGTCATTTGAGATGTCATCAGTGATGTCACTGACCATGTCATGAGTGATGTAATATGTGACGTCATCAGCAGTGCATTGCGGGCGCGAGTTATAGTTAGCTGAACTAACTATAACGGGGGAATTTCACGGGTTTTGTACGAGTGCAATGTCCAACTAACTATAACTGTCCCTAAAACCTATGGTTTTTTCAGTGAATATATATATATATATGGGTGGCACATCCTTCTCTGTTCAAGCAGCCAAACTATGGAACTCTTTACCCCCAACATAAGATCCACCGACAGCCACCTTATCTTCAGAAAACTACTCAAGAATTGGCTTTTCCCCACATAAGCACCATACGCAAACAGAAATTTACAGCATATCCCTCTGTATATAAGCATTTGTTTTCACTATAGACATGTACCTATCTTTGTGTATTGCTTTGTATAAACATGTACAATAATTATGTTGTTGAGAGAAAAAAAAAAATAATAATAATAAATAAATATCATCTTTGGTCTACATGTACTAACTTCCATTGTGCATCTATGTACCTTCCATGTACTTGGAACTGTGTGTCTCTGTAACTTTTCTCCTGAAAAAGCATATCCAATGCACTACCCTATTTCTCATCCTGTGCCTCTATCCATATCTTTAATCTGCATATACTTACCTCCTTTATGTATCTATATACTTTCAATGTAGTTATGGATCTATATATTTATCACTTTCTTCTAATTTAGCATTTCCAAGGCACTACCCTAGTTCTCAGCCTATACTTATCTCAATATATCTTCTAGCCCAACCTTCTGACTCATCTCAAACTTCTTTCTACTACTCTTTCCAATGCACTACCCTATCTCTCATCCTATACATCTATCAATATATCCTCTACATCCACACTCATTTATCCCAAACCCCATACCACTACTATGACCACCAAAATAACCCTTTCTAGACTCTCGCCTACTCTACCCTCCTTGCATCATCGGACACCTCTTTTACTATACCGATGCCCTAAAACAAACCTTTCTAAACTCTTCCCTGACTCCTCCCTCAAACCCCCTTCTCCCCTCCTACTGCTAAGACCTATAAAAATAAAAATAAATCCTTCACTCTTTTATCCCTCCACTATCCTTTTCAATCAGAATTAACAGTCTAACATATTCAATTTTCAACTATACTATTTCACCACTAATCCTTTATGGGTTCCAGAGTAGCGTGCTACTCGCCAATAAAGCGTCTCAACACCCCATCAGGGTTACAAGCGCTATATAAATGCAAACCTGTTTCCCTTTCTACCCTCCCCAACCCTTCTCAATCCAAATAACTGACTAACATATCCACCACTAAAATTACTTTCATGTTTCACCATAATAATTCAACACTAATACTTCTGGGTTCCAGAGTAGCGTGCTACTTGCGCTTCAAAACCCCATCAGGGGGAGCAAGCGCTATATAAATACAAACCTCTTTCCCTCTTCTATCCCGCCACCTACCCTTCTCTACCCAAATAACTGAATAACATGTCCACTAATCAAAGTTACTTCATTTTTACTAGACTAATGTTCAACACTAATCCTTAATGGGTTTCGGAGTGGCGTGCTACTCGCCAGAAAAGCGCTTCAACACTCATCAGGGGTAACAAGTGCTATATGAATGCAAACCTTTCTTCCCTTTTATCCCTCCGCTATCCTTCTCACTCCAAATAACTGACTAATATCCACCACTGAAACTACTTTCATATTTTCACCATATTAATTCACCACTAATCCTTGATGGGCTTCCAGAGTAGCATGCTTCAACACCCCATCAGGGGTAACCAGCGCTATATAAATACAAACCTTTTTTTCCTCCTCTATCCTTCTGCTATCATTCCAAATCCAAATAACTGCCTAACCTATCCATCACTTAAAATGTACTTGCATGTTTCACTATACTAATTCAACACTAATCCTCTATGGGTCCCGGAGTAGCGTGCTACTCGCCGAAAAAGCGCTTCGACGCCTCGTCAGGGGTAGTAAGCGCTATATAAATGCAATTACAATACAATACAATACAATATATATATATATTCATTGAAAAAACCATAGGTTTCAGACACGTTATAGTTAGAAATTAGCATTTAAAAAACCTTTGAAATTCACTGAAAAAACCATAGGTTTTAGGTACAGTTATAGTTAGTTGGGCATTTCACTCGTACAAAACCATAGAAATTCCCCGTTATAGTTAGTTCAGCTAACTATAACTCGCGCCCCGCAATGCACTGCTGATGACGTCACATATTACATCACTCATGACATGGTCAGTGACATCACTGATGACATCACTGATGACATCTCAAATGACATCACTGATGACATCACTGATGACATCATCCAGTGACTGTGTGTTTCTGTAAAGTTTAAATATGTTTAATATATATAGGGAAAGGCGTATTGAAGAATGAGTGGGTGTATAAGTGTCTGAATGGATGATTTAGTACGTGAGTGACTGACTCTACAAGTGAGTGATTAAACGTATCTTACTGAATGCATGGGTTAGTGACTAAACTGTGTGAATGTCTGTATCCGTCTGTTTGTTGGTGTGTAAGTGGATGCATGGATTTGCGAATAGCTACATGAGTGTCTATATGGGTTATTGATTGGTTCTCTGAGTATCTGTATGGCTGCCTGAGTGTTTGTGTGGGTGTGGTGTGTGTGACTCTGTACATAGATGTGTGAGTGGGTGATTCACTGGGTGCATGATTTCAAGAGTGCATCTGTGATGGACTGCTTGGGTGGGTGAGTGTGTGTATGGGTGTGTTAGTGAGTGAATGTATATCTCAGTGGTACATGTGCGAGTAACTACATATGTAAAAGGCAGTATATATGTGTGTTAGAGTATTTAAATGGCTATAAGTGAGAGTGTGTGATTGTGAGAGTGGCTGTATGGATGCGTGTGTGCTTGTAT
Organism: Calotriton arnoldi; assembly: GCA_963921515.1. Lineage (NCBI taxonomy): Eukaryota > Metazoa > Chordata > Amphibia > Caudata > Salamandridae > Calotriton > Calotriton arnoldi. The sequence goes on along the minus strand of CAWUFW010018632.1, from coordinate 59,965 downwards.
CAGTTATTGTATAAGAGCATAAGAATGTGCTAGTATTTGTATGAGTAAGTGAGCTGGTGTGTGTATAACTGTATAGGTGAGTAAATGGGTGTGTGATTAATTTTTGCATGACTGACTAGGTGTGTGAGTACCTCTATGGATGAGTGGCGGTGTGTGAGTGTTTATATAGGTGTATGAGTGCATATGATAGTCCTGTACTGAGTGACTGTAAGTGTGAGTGACTGTACGGGTGAGTGAGTGGATGTGTGTGTAGACCTAAGAATCAGTGAGTGGGTATATAGTTTTTGGTGTTGGAGAGTCTATGGTTTTGAGAATGGCAGTCTGTAATTTAGAGTGGGTGTATCAAAAGTTATATTAGGGTGTGAGAAGATGCATGAAATTATCACATGGATGATGTCATCAGTGATGTCATTTGAGATGTCATCAGTGATGTCATCAGTGATGTCACTGACCATGTCATGAGTGATGTAATATGTGACGTCATCAGCAGTGCATTGTGGGCGCGAAGTTATAGTTAGCTGAACTAACTATAACGGGGAATTTCTATGGTTTTGTACGAGTGAAATGCCCAACTAACTATAACTGTACCTAAAACCTATGGTTTTTTCAGTGAATTTCAAAGGTTTTTTAAATGCTAATTTCTAACTATAACGTGTCTGAAACCTATTTTTTTTCAGTGAATTTCAAAGGTTTATTAAATGCTAATTTCTAACTATAACGTGCCTGAAACCTATGATTTTTTAAGTGAATTTCAAAGGTTTTTTAAATGCTAGTTTCTAACTATGCCTACAGAGGTAGGACATGTGAAGTAAGAAGAAAAATGCACAGAAAGAAGCAAAAGATGTGCAGAAAGAACCAACAGAGGAGCAGAAAGAGGCCTTGTTGCAAAATCATCCTGTGCCCACAACTTTTTCAGACGGGTACTGGTGATAACTGACTCTGACTAACCAGAGCCAGTGCTATGATAAAAGACACTTAAAATACAGTGAAAACACCTACATACACTAGGGAACACTATGCGATGGGGTACCCCTGTGATTAGCATGACCTCCTCTGCAAGTCCCTAGTACATAATAGGGCAGGGGGATTAAAACTACCTCTTAAAACGCGCTACAGGGTGCGTTTGCATCATGGTGAAGGGAGGGGGGACCAGAGGTGACATGTGTGCAAACGCGCCCCGTGGCGCGTTTTAAGTTGCGGGATTAAGTCTCCTTGAATCCTGAGGGTCCCTGGGGCCCAACTAGCCCCCCAGGTACCTACAGTTAGGACCACAGAGCTGAGTTGCAGAGAGGCATTCCGAGGCCACGCACCTTTTTCACCTCTCTGCAACGCAACTCTGTTGTGCTTACTGAAGGTACCTGGTGGGCTAGTTGGCCCCCAGGGTCCCTCAGGATTCAAAGGGAATTAATTCCCCAACTTAAAACGCACCACAGGGCGTGTTTGCGCACATGTCACCTGAGGCCCCGCCCCCTCCCTTCACCACTGTGCAAACGCGCCCCGTGGCGCGTTTTAAGTTGGGGGATTAGGTCACCTTGAATCCTGAGGGTCCCTGGGGCCCAACTACCCCACCAGGTACTTCCAGTAAGCACCACAGGCCTGCGTTGCAACGCCTGAAACAAATTGTGCAGTTGTGTTTAGGTAGTGAAGAGGGTCGTGCTGGGGGTAGTGTTTTAGGGTTTAGGGTAGTGCATTGGTGTTTGTGTAGTGTAGGGGATCATGCTGGGGATAGATTTAGGGTTTAGGGTAGTGCAGTGGTGTTTGGGTAGTGTAGGGAGTCGTGCTGGGGGGAGTGTTTTAAGGTTTAGGGTAGTGCAGTGGTGTTTGGGTAGTGTAGGGGGTCGTGCTGGGGTAGTGTTTTAGGGTTTAGGGTAGTGCAGTGGTGTTTGGGTAGTGTAGGGGGTTGTGCTGGGGTAGTGATTGAGGGTAGTGCAGTGGTGTTTGGGTAGTGTAGGGGGTACTGCTGGGGGTAGTGTTTTAGGGTTTAGGGTAGTGCAATGGTGTTTGGGTAGTGTAGGGGGTACTGCTGGGGGTAGTGTTTTAGGGTTTAGGGTAGTGCAGTGGTGTTTGGGTAGTGTAGGGGGTACTGCTGTGGGTAGTGTTTTAGGGTTTAGGGTAGTGCAGTGGAGTTTGGGTAGTGTAGGGGTTCATGCTGGGGGTAGTTTTTTAGGGTTTAGGGTAGTGCAGTGGTGTTTGTGTAGTGTAGGGGTAGTGTTTTAGGGTTTAGGGTAGTGCAGTGGTGTTTGTGTAATGTAGGAGGTTGTGTTTTAGGGTTTAGGGTAGTGCAGTGGTCTTTGGGTAGTGTAGGGAGTCGTGCAGGGGGTAGTGTTTTAGGGTTTAGGGTAGCGCAGTGGTGTTTGGGTAGTGTAGGGGTCGTGCGGGGGGTAGTGTTTTAGGGATTAGGGTAGTGCATTGGTGTTTGGGTAGTGTAGGGGGTCATGCGGGGGTAGTGTTTTAGGGTTTAGGGCAGTGCAGTGGTGTTTGGGTAGTGTAGGGGGTCATGCTGGGGGAGTGTTTTAGGGTTTAGGGCAGTGCAGTGATGTTCGGGTAGTGTAGGGGTCGTGCTGGGGGAGTGTTTTAGGGTTTAGGGCAGTGCAGTGGTGTTCGGGTAGTGTAGGGGGTCATGCTGGGGGAGTGTTTGAGGGTTTAGGGCAGTGCAGTCGTGTTCGGGTAGTGTAGGGGGTCGTGCTGGGGGAGTATTTTAGGGTTTAGGGTAGTGCAGTGGTGTTCGGGCAGTGTAGGGAGTCGTGCTGGGGGTGGTGTTTTAGGGTTTAGGGCAGTGCAGTGGTGTTCGGGCAGTGTAGGGGGTTGTGCTGGGGGTGGTGTTTCAGAGTTTAGGGCAGTGCAGTGGTGTTCGGGCAGTGTAGGGGGTCGTGCAGGGGTGGTGTTTCAGGGTTTAGGGCAGTGCAGTGGTGTTCAGGCAGTGTAGGAGGTCGTGCAGGGGGTGGTATTTCAGGGTTTAGGGCAGTGGTGTTCGGGCAGTGTAGGGGGTCATGCTGGGGGTGGTGTTTCAGGGTTTGGGGCAGTGCAGTGGTGTTCGAGCAGTAAAGGGGGTTGTGCTGGGGGTGGTGTTTCAGGGTTTAGGGCAGTGCAGTGGTGTTCGGGCAGTGTAGGGGGCGGTGCAGGTGGTGGTGTTTCAGGGTTTAGGGCAGTGCAGTGGTGTTCGGGCAGTGTAGGGGGTGGTGCAGGGGGTGGTGTTTCAGGGTTTAGGGCAGTGCAGTGGTGTTCGGGCAGTGTAGGGGGTCGTGCAGGGGGTGGTGTTTCAGGGTTTAGGGCAGTGCAGTGATGTTCGGGTAGTGTAGGGGGTCATGCTGGGGGAGTGTTTTAGGGTTTAGGGCAGTGCAGTGGTGTTCGGGTAGTGTAGGGGGTCGTGCTGGGGGGAATGTTTTAGGGTTTAGGGCAGTGCAGTGGTGTTTGGGTAGTGTAGGGGGTCGTGCTGGGGGAGTGTTTTAGGGTTTAGGGCAGAGCAGTGGTGTTCGGGTAGTGTAGGGGGTCATGCTGGGGGAGTGTTTTAGGGTTTAGGGCAGTGCAGTGGTGTTCAGGTAGTGTAGGGGGTCGTGCTGGGGGTGTTTGAGGGTTTAGGGCAGTGCAGTCGTGTTCGGGTAGTGTAGGGGGTCGTGCTGGGGGAGTATTTTAGGGTTTAGGGTAGTGCAAAGGTGTTCGGGTAGTGTAGGGGTCGTGCTGGGGGTAGTGTTCTAGGGTTTAGGGCAGTGCAGTGGTGTTCAGGCAGTGTAGGGAGTCATGCTGGGGGTGGTGTTTTAGGGTTTGGGGCAGTGTAGTGGATACGGGCAGTGTAGGGGGTCGTGCAGGGGGTGGTGTTTCAGGGTTTAGGGCAGTGCAGTGGTGTTCGGGCAGTGTAGGGGGTCGTGCAGGGGTGGTGTTTCAGGGTTTAGGGCATTGGTCTTCGGGCAGTGTAGGGGGTCATGCTGGGGGTGGTGTTTCAGGGTTTGGGGCAGTGCAGTGGTGTTCGAGCAGTAAAGGGGTCGTGCTGGGGGTGGTGTTTCAGGGTTTAGGGCAGTGCAGTGGTGTTCGGGCAGTGTAGAGGGTGGTGCAGGGGGTGGTGTTTCAGGGTTTAGGGCAGTGCAGTGGAGTTCGGGCAGTGTAGGGGGTGGTGCAGGGGGTGGTGTTTCAGGGTTTAGGGCAGCGCAGTGGTGTCCTAGCAGTGTAGGGGGTCGTGCTGGGGCTGGTGTTTCAGGGTTTAGGGCAGTGCAGTGGTGTTCGGGCAGTGTAGGGGTCCTGCTGGGGCTGGTGTTTCAGGGTTTAGGGCAGTGCAGTGGTGTTCGGGCAGTGTAGGGGGTTGTGCTGGGGCTGGAGTTTCAAGGTTTAGGGCAGTGTAGGTGGTCGTGCTGGGGCTGGTGTTTCAGGGTTTAGGGCAGTGGAGTAGTGTTCGGGCAGTGTAGGGGGTCATGCTGGGGCTGGTGTTTCAGGGTTTAGGGCAGTGCAGTGGTGTTCGGGCAGTATAGGGGGTCGTGCTGGGGGTGGTGATTCAGGGTTTAGGGCAGTGCAGTGGTGTTCGGGCAGTGTAGGGGGTCGTGCTGGGGCTACTGTTTCAGGGTTTAGGGCAGAGCAATGGTGTTCAGGCAGTGTAGGGGGTTGTGCTGGAGGTGGTGTTTCAGGGTTTAGGGCAGTGCAGTTGTGTTCGGGCAGTGTAGGGGTCTTGCTGGGGGTGGTGTTTCAGGGTTTAGGGCAGTGGTGTTCAGGCAGTGTAGGGGGTCTTGCTGGGGGTGATGTTTCAGGGTTTAGGGCAGTGCAGTGTTGTTCGGGCAGTGTAGGGGGTCGTGCTGGGGGTGGTGTTTCAGGGTTTATGGCAGTGCAGTGGTCTTCCGGCAGTGTAGGGGGTTGTGCAGGGGTGTTGTTTCAGGGTTTAGGGCAGTGCAGTGGTGTTTGGGCAGTGTAGGGGGTCGTGCTGGGGGTGGTGTTTCAGGGTTTAGGGCAGTGCCGTGGTGTTCGGGCAGTGTAGGGTGTCGTGCTGAGGGGTGGTGTTTCAGGGTTTAGGGCAGTGCAGTGGTGTTTGGGCAGTGTAGGGGTTCGTGCAGGGGTTGGTGTTTCAGGGTTTAGGGCAGTGCAGTGGTGTTCGGCCAGGGTAGGTGGTCTTGCTGGGGGTGGTGTTTCAGGGTTTAGTGCAGTGGTGTTCGGGCAGTGTAGGGGGTCTTGCTGGGGGTGATGTTTCAGGGTTTAGGGCAGTGCAGTGGTGTTCGGGCAGTGTAGGGGTCTTGCTGGGGCTGGTGTTTCAGGGTTTAGGGCAGTGCAGTGGTGTTTGGGCAGTGTAGGGGGTCATGCAGGGGTGGTGTTTCAGGGTTTAGGGCAGTGCAGTGGTGTTCGGGCAGTGTAGGGGGTCATGCTGGGGGTGGTGTTTAGGGCAGTGCAGTGGTGTTCGGGCAGTGTAGGTGGTTTGGCAGAGGGGGGTGTTTCAGCATTTAGGGCAGTGCAGTGGTGTTCGGGCAGTGTAGGGGGTCGTGCTGGGGCTGGTGTTTCAGGGTTTAGGGCAGTGCAGTGGTGTTCGGGCAGTGTAGGGGGTCTTGCTGGGGGTGGTGTTTCAGGGTTTAGGGCAGTGGTGTTCGGGCAATGTAGGGGGTCTTGCTGGGGGTGATGTTTCAGGGTTTAGGACAGTGCAGTGGTGTTCGGGCAGTGCAGGGGGTCTTGCTGGGGGTAGTGTTTCAGGGTTTAGGGCAGTGCATTGGTGTACGTGCAGTGTAGGGGGTCGTGCTGGGGATGGTGTTTCAGGGTTTAGGGCAGTGCAGTGGTGTTCGGGCAGTGTAGGGGGTCGTGCTGGGGCTGGTGATTCAGGGTTTAGGGCAGTGCAGTGGTGTTCGGGCAGTGTAGGGGGTCGTGCTGGGGCTGGTGTTTCAGGGTTTTGGGCAAAGCAGTGGTGTTCGGGCAGTGTAGGGGGTCGTGCTGGGGGTGGTGTTTCAGGGTTTAGGGCAGTGCAGTGGTGTTCGGGCAGTGTAGGGGGTCTTGCTGGGGGTGGTGTTTCAGGGTTTAGGGCAGTGCAGTGGTGTTCGGGCAGTGTAGGGGGTCTTGCTGGGGTGGTGTTTCAGGGTTTAGGGCAGTGGTGTTCGGGCAGTGTAGGGGTCTTGCTGGGGGTGATGTTTCAGGGTTTAGGGCAGTGCAGTGGTGTTCGGGCAGTGTAGGGGTTGTGCAGGGGGTGGTGTTTCAGGGTTTAGGGCAGTGCAGTATTGTTCGGGCAGTGTAGGGGGTTGTGCTAGGGGTGGTGTTTCAGGGTTTAGGGAAGTGGTGTTCGGGCAGTGTAGGGGGTCTTGCTGGGGGTGATGTTTCAGGGTTTAGGGCAGTGCAGTAGTGTTCGGGCAGTGTAGGGGTTGTGCAGGGGTGGTGTTTCAGGGTTTAGGGCAGTGCAGTATTGTTCGGGCAGTGTAGGGGGTTGTGCTAGGGGTGGTGTTTCAGGGTTTAGGGCAGTGCAGTGGTGTTTGGGCAGTGTAGGGGGTTGTGCAGGGGGTGGTGTTTCAGGGTTTAGGGCAGTGCAGTGGTGTTCGTGCAGTGTAGGGGGTCGTGCTGGGGGTAATGTTTTAGGGTTTAGGGTAGTGCAGTGGTGCTTGTGTAGTGTAGGGGGTCGTGCTGGGGGTAGTGTTTTAGGGTTTAGAGTAGTGCAGTGGTGTTTGTGTAGTGTAGGGGGTCATGTTTTAGGGTAGTGCAGTGGTGTTTGGGTAGTGTAGGGGTCGTGCTGGGGGTAGTGTTTTAGTGTTTAGGGTAGTGCAGTGGTGTTTGTGTAGTGTAGGGGGTCATGCTGGGGGTAGTGTTTTAGGGTTTAGGATAGTGCAGTGGTGCTTGTGTAGTGTAGGGGGTCGTGCTGGGGTAGTGTTTTAGGGTTTAGGGTAGTGCAGTGGTGTTTTTGTAGTGTAGGGGGTCATGTTTTAAGATGCAACGCTCCAATACCTGACCAGTCTGCACTACATAAAACTGCAAAAAAACAAAAAATAAAAAGTGTTTTGCACACTTTTGTCATTGGGCTATATGTGGGCTACATCTGGGTAATATTTGTGCTACATTTGGGCTCTTTTTCACTGGTGGCCATCTTGGAAGACTTCTTTGTTATGAAGTTTCCTAATTTCCTCATTTACTGCAGTCTCCTCAGTAGGAAATGCTTTCAGTTTTTTACTTTGATTCCATCAAGAAGGCATTCAGATGTGTCTCACATTTGCCATAAATTCAGAATGTTAGCACTCTAGTTGCTCATTAGATCACTGTAGTAAAGCTACTGCTCACCAGGGAGTTAACTGGAAGTCTGCTGCTGGTATTGAAAGTGATTGTTTCAGTCTGCATGTCAGAATTTTCTAATGAAATAGAAGAGGATTTGAGATCTCACTTAAAACACCTAATTTTTCTTTCTGCAGCACTAACCATAATTTCTATTTCAAAAGAACCCTCATTTTGTTCCTTTTTAAATTAAATGTTTTAAGTGTTACCGGTTTATTCCAATCAAGATGGCTTCAGGTGTGCCATACTTTTGTCATAAGTAAGGCTGTTAGCGCTCTAGTTGTTCTTTAGAACACTCTGGGAAGCTGCAGTAGAACACAAAGGCATCAACTGGCAGGCTGCTCCTGTTGAAATATAACAGGAAGATATTTGAGATCACACTTGAAACATGTCCTAATTTTTCTTTCTACAGCACTAACCATAATTTCTATGACAAAATGAACCCCATCATTTTGTTCCTTTTTAAATTAAATGTCTTAAGTGTTACCAGTTTATTCCAATCAAGATGGCTTCAGGTGTGCCATACTTTTGTCATAAGTAAGGCTGTTAGCACTCTAGTTGTTCTTTAGAACACTCTGGGAAGCTGCAGTAGAACACAAAGGAATCAACTGACAGTCTCTGCCCTTGTTGGATGTACATGTTTTACTGAGAATGTCAGACTTCATTCTCACATGACTGAGAAAGATAATGTGAATTTACAGAAAATATGCTCTCATTTTAGCTTCTGGAGCACCTTCCAAAACTCTATGGGACAAGCATGTGAAAATAGTTTTCTCTCAAACATGATTCATGATATCCCAGCAGAAGGTTTTTCACAGGGTAAAATCACCTTAGAACACACCACAATTCCTGAAATTAGTATGGTACCATCAACAAATGAATTCTAATGTAACTAAAGTCTGTTATCACCCTTTATAGTTCTCCTTTTGGTAACCCTCAAAATCTTTGATTCACTACAATGCATTTCAATGGGGTACTATCATTTATATTGGTCCCAAGATGGCTGCCAGCAATTCCAGGATGAAGTGCTGACAGCCAATCAGATCTCACGATGACATGTGTGGTTAGGCTCCGCCCAGATATATATGTGACTTTACTTTTGATTTTCTCAGGAACTACTGAATGGATTTATACCATTTAAGCAAAAGGCACGACACTGAACCAAGGGCTACCTCTTTGCCAAATTTGGTGTAATTCCGTTCAGCAGTTCGGGCTGTAGCTGCGATGAAAGGTTCCTATGGAAAAATGAATGGGGAAAACTCGTTTTGGGACCCCCCTTTTTTCTCGGCCCCCGCTTGATGAATCACCCCGAGACTTTCAGGATAGGAGCGGACCGGAGCGCCCCAACAAGTTGGAAGCTTTCGCGAAAATTCGTCAACCGGCGCCAACGTTATTTCAAATAGAATGTTGCGGATTTCCTATGGAAAAATAGGTCCTAACTATAACTATCTACTGGCGACCGCCAGTAGATAATATGTATGTATGTATATATATATATCTTACATATTTACCTTTTGAGATTCCAGCAAAAGCTGCCGTTCATCTTCTAGCGGATGACGACGTCCGTTAAGATGGACTCACGTACCCATTACTCCATACTTCCCTTATGAGAAAGAATGAGGGGCACTCGTGGGGCATTCAAATATTAATTTATTTGCTACTGCATCCAAGCAAACACGTGTTTTGGCACTTCCCCTCCATCAATGTTGACATTGACGAAGGCGAAGTGCCGAAACGCGTCTGTTTGTTTGGTTGCAGTAGCGAATAAATTAACCTTTGAACACCACGTGAGTGCCCATCATTCTTTCTAGCAAGATATATATGTCATAGGGTTATCAAATAACAACATTTTAACATTTGAAATAAAATTAAGTGTTAAGAATATTAAATGCCCTTATAGAATTTCAGGCTCATTTCTTTTTGGAATAAAGCAGTCTAACTGTGTATCCCAATTCAAGATGGCTCTCATTGAAGATAGCTTTGCGTCCTTTCGATATGCGAGAGGCTGTCTTCGGGGAAAAGAATGTCGGGTGTAAACTCCAATGTATCGCATGTTTCCTTACATGACCAATGGCTCCCAGGCAGTATGAAGTACCTGCAGCACAATTTTTATTTTGGCCTCAGTGGGAGTCCCTCTGGGTGCCCCCACCATAAGTGCAAGGGGCTCAGAGTGCCCTTACCTTGTCCCTTAAACTAGTTTTACAAAATGGAGGATCTAAGTGCCGAAAATTCAAAAAATACATGTTTCATTGGAAAAATAAAGATTTTTTCTTTGTCCAGTGCACAATCTGTGGATGTTTAGAGGATTCAAGGTTCTGGGCAATCTGATTGGTTGGTGGCAATTAAAATGTTGATGCTGTGTTGATTTTTTTTAAAAAGCCTACATATTTACAAAGGCCCTGTGACTGCATGATGACCATGAACAGAAGGGTTTGGCCTTATAATGTTTTGAAGCCCAGCAGGCACAGAAACAGTCTGCTCATAGTGGGCTTGGCCACTCTGGGGGTTGGATGCATGGTTTGACCAGAGGCTAAAGCCTGTAGACAACCCGCATGCAAAGTGAGCTGGCCACATGTGAGGAAGGATGCAGGTCATTCGCTTGCAATGTGAGCTCGCCACATGTGAGGAAGGATGCAGGTCATTTGCAGCATTAGTTGGCTGATCAGAACATTGGGTGCAGGTGCCTTAGGCCATGCTATGTGCCCAATCTCTGATAAGATGTGCACTGAGGGTGTTGGCACATGGTCATCTTGGCACATGGCCTGCAGCCACCATTGCTTGGGCATGGCTGAAGACTGTAAACAGTGTCATTGGATGCACAGTCAGTGGGATGCTGGGTGCTGGCAAAAAGTCACATACAGTGTCCAGGTCCTGTTTCCAACTCCTGCTGTTAATACCCAAAGGCTGCATGCATCAGGTGTTGACTGCCTGGTAGATTTGGCACAGCACCTGGATGGCCAATACAGTGGGTGTTGGTCTCATTGGATGTTAAGAGCAGGCCCTGCAACCACTTCACGCTGTACACACCCAAAGGACCAGAGGTCAAGCAACAGCATTGATGATATCTTGGATGAGATCATGTATGACATCACCGATGACAGTTGTTATCTTACAAATTATTTGAGCATGTAGTGGAATCCAGTGTGGAATTATATTGGTAATCTGGCACCAGTGATAGGAAACGTACCATTATCACTCAAAAATAATATTTCTATTGAGTGGTTTAGTTAGAAACACGACCAGGAACGTTGATACTAGCCTTGTGCTGCATACGCCACTGTGCATGCTTTGTACTCTAGAAAACATATTTAATTTTCTTTGACATTTAAAAAAGTTATAAGATAGCTACATTTCTCCCTTATGTGAGATTGATGAAGTGATACACTTATCACACTTGGGGCAAGGCCTCTAAAATCATGATTCTTCATCCCTACAGGGAGGTTTCGGTCACAGTAGAAGCAGAAGAATCAGGCTCAATTGTAATGGGCAAGGATCTAAATTCAGTAACTGCTACAGACCAGCTATGTCTAGAAGTGGAAGAAAGACTGACAGAAGATTTACACCTGATGCCACCAGGCTACAAGAAACCCACCCCAAAGATTAAGGAAAAAGTCAAGGACACTGTCAAAAAATCCGAAACCAGGATGCATGTGAGCGCTGTCAGCAGAGCCAAGCCACGTGCCAAGCCACATGCCTTCAAACCTGGGCCATTCACATTCTCAGATGGTAATAAACATGTTAGTGGGCAGCGATAGAATTATAGCAAAAGTACTTCTCCATGCAATACCCTATCCAAAATGTTGGTCGAACTTCCTGACCAAATGTTGAGGAACAAATCTTTTTTGCTTACTCAAAGGGTGCACATCACAGCACTTGCAGATGTCTACATACATTTATTTCCACCACAGTTTCAATTTTTGATGTCTTTTTGCTCTAAGGTTTCCTGTAGAGTGCTGGCTCCTGATATTTCCTTATTTTAGGTTTGCCTGGCTGGGATTTGGCCTTCTGCTATTTGCATCACTTTTGTGACGCAAACATGGCGTAAAATCTTAGTTTAAAAGTGTCCAAATCTCCACCTCTACTTGCAAAATGTACACCAGCATTGACAGACTACTGGGCAGTGGCAGTCGGTAATCTTCCCAGGGAGGGGACAGGGGGCCACACAGGCACACATACACACTCACCCACACCCATCAATCCACGCACATGCACACACACCCACCCATTCACAACACTCACTCACAAATGCACATACATACATTCATACATACATGCTTGCACACACCAATCATAAAACATACCTTCACTGTACAGAGGAAAGCCTCAGAGGTCCCAGGAGGGTTGGGACTGCTGCCTTGTCTCATTGGCTGACATAGATTAGCCAATGAGGGAAGGCAGTAGTCCCTCACTTGTCACACAGTGGGATGGTGTCAGTGAGACTGCTGACACCACCCCACTCTGTGACGAGGTGTCACTGATTGAAACTCAGCCCTGGGGACTTCCCCCCAGGGCTGAGTGTCAATCAGTGACACCTCATCACAGAGTGGGGTGGTGTCAGCAGTCTCACTGACACCATCCCACTGTGTGACGAGTGAGGAGAATTATCCCCACATATTAGATACACTTTACTTACCTTTTCATTAAGTCTGCCGAACTTTCCATGTCCAAAAATGGAGGAAGTCCACTCTACCTAGATTAGTAGCAGATCCAACTCCATTTCTGGAGATTCAACCCCAAATCTTTGGCAGAGCTGATGACAGTGTTGGTTGTATCTTCGACTGTGGTATGTCTGCCACCTGGGGTAAACTAAATAAGGCGGCAGATGTTCAGTGGGGTAATCTGTTTTTGGCTTTTTCTAAGTTACCACTCTCCTCAAAATCAGCTCAGTAGTGAGGCTTCCACAGTTAGTTTCCACTTTCCCTAGATACAGATGAATTTGTGAACCATCAGCATATGTTTGTAACTGGATGTTTTGTTATGTTATGAATATTGTAGGAACAAATGCAGAGCCCTTGGATAGTGCACAAGTTATTTTGGGGGTTATACTTGTACAGTAACTTTATACTCTATACTCAAAATTAATGTTCCAGCAGCTATCTATGTTTGGGGATGCAAAATTACCCAACGAGTATGAGAAGTGTCTGATGTAACGGTGGATAATGTTGAAAATCAGTAGCCATTTTCCAGGGAATTCTTTCTCTAAGTTCGACCTAGTGATCTTGTTCCCAGAAAAAAAGTGGGTAATATCACATGTTGTAGCACCACATGTGACATTACCACATCCCTCACAATTTCAGATTTGGCTGGTAACAGGAGTTAGTAGATGAATCAGGCGTTCTGTTGCACTTGTAATAAGGGTCATGGTTGGCAACATAGTGGTGTTGATCATGATCTGTTGGCTGTAATCACACAAGGTCAACGGAAGCCAACTCAGAGCCCAGCCTGTTATTTCCAGTGACATTCCCAGATAATGCAGGGGAGTAGCGCAAACTCCTACAGCTGCTGCAGTACAGGGGGGTCCAAACTCTTCATGTGCCCCCAAATCCTTCATGGGGGCTGCTTATGTTTCAAGGCCAATGAATATCTGTGGGATATTGTGGACCAAGACGCCCCTCCTTACATTCTGCAGAGGGGGTTCATCATTTTGCGTTACACCACTGAGATAATGGTTGGCTGTATCAAAGGCTACAGAGACGTCAAGAAGTGCAGGGATGGCTGGCATGCCAGAGAGTTTCAGACTCTCTAGAATGTAAAAAGTCTGATTGGTAGCTGTTTATTAAAGTCTGAAATTCCAAGAAGGATTGTAGTAGCTCTGTAACTGCTGAAGTAAGGCAGTTGAATGGGCCAGAAGTTGGAAAAGACATTTGGGTTGGTCACCGGCTTCCTTAAGAGTGATGTTCTTATCACCTACCTGGTGTCTTGAGGCCTACTCCTTGTCTGAGGGAAGAAATAAAAATCTCTGTGATGTCAAAGAGTAGTTTTGCAATATGGGGCTTGATAAAAGTTACTAAGCAAGGATCTCCTAGGAGGCAGAATGCTTATATTCTGCCACAGGATTAAAGTACTTGAAATTGATGGGTCTGGAGATGTTTTTACAGTTTCATAAATTTAGAGGTCTGATGGGAGGGTAGAATTTCTGGATTGACTAGAATGAGTTAATTCCTAAATTTAATCTCGCCTTTGTGCATTATTTACACCACTAGTTTGGGAAAGGTCAAGTGAGGGCTATCTGGATCACAACAAATTATAGTTTCATTGGTTTTGAGAAATCTACATAAGTTCTTCTTTCTTAAATCACAAGGGGTTAAAAGGGTTAAATGTGGTCAGAATGTTACTTAGTAATAACCATGGAGTAGACCTTTTATAGCTCTTTATGACACTTAGATTTACAAAACTTAGTGTCTGATTTAGAGTTTGCTCGATGGGTATTTACTCAGCCAAGGCGACAGAGTAGCGCTCTCCATTTCCCTGGGAGAGTACCCGCATGCCAAATTTTGAGATGCCCACCAACCCAGTGGACATCCCTTGCATTGGAAGGAACTACCATCAATGTATTGAAAGTTTGCCAGACAGCTCCGTCAACATGACAGAGCTGTGCAGCAAACTTTCATTGTCTTTTTTTTCAAAAAGAAAATACCAAAGCAGGGTTTTCTTTTTGAAAATAAAAAAAAAACAATCACACCCTTGCAATGGGAATTTTCTCCCATGGAGAGGGGGTCATTGTCCTTTACCACCAGAATTTACCTTGCGGTGACCGACAGTGACAAGTGGCCAATTTTATGTCAATTCCAAATAGGATGGGCGGACAAAAGGCCAAACCTCCGACGGCCCTTACTCTGTGAGGCTGTTGGAGGTGTATATCGGTGGGAGAGATTGAGTAGTCTCCACCATGGACATACTGAAGGTACACCCAACTCTGCATGAGACAGCCGGACCTTCAATTTGGCTGAAAGGGTACTCTGTCGCAGCTGCGAAAGGGTACCCTCTCCGTAAGCCTATAAATCAGGCTCTTAGATTGACACACATAAAGGAAAAGCACAGATAATATGATTGGCATTTACACAACAGAGAGGTTTTTAGGATTCTTTGTCATTGCATCAAGAGGGACACCTTTAAAGGGAGATGATCTCTTTATGATTGCTACCAATGTTTTTCATTCCCATTCAAGATTTCCTAATAAAATTCAACTGGTACTGCTTTGTTACGACTAAACAGCCAAGCCATAGCCTTTTATGTAGACATACTTATTACAATAGGCTAACTGGGCCTGGTGCTTCTAGACCACTCAGCTGTTTACACTGTTTTTTTTTGCTGTTTTATAAAGCATGCTCTCGACCTGAAGGTATTGGAGCGCTTTACATGAGCACCAGTTACATTACACCAAGACACATTCATTCCATGTAGGCACAGTGAGATTAAGGGATTTGCCCAGAATCACAGGATGTTGAGAAAAGCTCCAAAGTCAGCAGCTCTGACCGTTATGCCACATCCTCTCACATTGTTTCCTCTGCAAAACAGCTGGCCTTCTCAGCATTAATAGGTTTGCACCCCTAAGTTAGGGATGAGGAAAAAGGAAATAGGCAGGCAGAAAGATGCAAAACTGCATGAAATTGCCAACCGAACAATGGATAATTGGGATTTTTAATCCACAAAAAGAGACTCAAAAGGTATTGCCTAATGAGATACGGAAGAAATGGAATTCCCTTTAAAGAATGTTTAGAGCATACGGCTGAGAACACAAAACAAATTCATCATTACAGTAAAATGTGGTTTGATAGACAGAGCTTTTTATCTGAAGAGGTTCCCATTTGTCTGCAGGCGGATTTCTGTGGTCATCTCGTAATCACAGAAGTAGGTTTGAATTTCTGACTTTGTAATGGTTCCACAGTCAATACTGAGCCTAAACCACATCCTACAGTGTAGTATTTCTGTGTCTAAGTGTAGTAACGTTTGGGAGAATATCTAACCTTCACTTAAAATTTGCAATATTGTGGTCCACAAAGTATGCTCGACTTTACCAGTTTCTTCTTTATACTTTCAGATCAAATGCCACCTGAGGAAATTAAAAAAACAGAGAAATCAGAGCTTCAAGCAAAGATGACTCCAATCCCCAGAATAGTGGCCAAGGTCCAGCCTATCAAGTATCAAGAGACTGAAGTAAAGCTGCCTGAAGATGGTACTGACAAACAAAAATCTGCAACCCTGAGACAGAGGCCACCTAGGATTCGACCACTACTCAAAAGAAGAACACTAAAGGTTCCTGGACCAACCGATGTGGTCAGAAGGGAGAGTACCATATCTATGTACTCCAAGCAGGTAAAACCCGAACCCCAAAGTTCAGAAGATGCCATGCTGAAAGGGAGAGTGGAAATTCACAAACCGGCTGCTGAGGTGGGCAGTGAGATTGTGCCGCTAATTTCAACATCAGTGACAGAGCCATTCAAGACATCTCTTTCTGCCATAGGGAAAGGGAAAGAGGAAGACTTGAAGAAGGCTGACAGGTTTCCAATTGATCCAAACAAACAATATCAAACAGATTATGTTCAATGGAAAAAGAGCCTCCATGAACTCATCAGCCTTCCGGAGGTGAAGGCGTCCACAATAGCACTCATCACTGGTGAACAAGGTGGCACATTTAAAACAACACCCCCAGGTGCAATCATCACTAGTGAACAGGATGGCATATCTGGACTACCATCACTAAGGGGTGTCATCACAGGTGAACAAGATGGCATCTCTGGACTAACATCACTAAGGGGTGTCATCACAGGTGATCAAGATGGCATCTCTGGACTAACATCACTAAGGGATGTCATCACTGGTGAACAAGATGGCATATCTGGACTAACATCACTAAGGGACGTCATCACTGGTGAAGAAGATGTCATATCTGGAATCCCATCCCCAAGGGCAATCATCACGGGTGAACAAGATGGCATATCTGGACTACCATCACTAAGGGGTGTAATCACTGGTGAACAAGATGGCATAGCTGGACTAACATCACTAAGGGGCTTAATCACTGGTGAACAAGATGGCATATCTGGACTACCATCACAAAGGGGTGTAATCACTGGTGAACAAGATGGCATAGCTGGACTAACATCACTAAGGGGCATAATCACTGGTGAACAAGATGGCATAGCTGGACTAACATCACTAAGGGACATCATCACCGGTGAACGAGGTGACATTTCTGCAACAACAACCCCAAGGGCAATCATCACTGGTGAACAAGTCGGTACAGCAGATACAACACCCCCAGGGGCAATCATCACTGGTGAACAAGATATCACATCAGGAATTACATTCCCAAGGCCAACACTCAGCCTTGTAGAAGGGAGCACCAGAAGCATGATGGGAAAACAAGGGTCTTTGATGGAAGCACCGGTTACTGTCTCTGGGCGTACCTCTTCAGAGGCTACAATCATACTACTAGAACAGGCCACGAGTGAGGACAGCGAGAAAGCAGATATTCATCTTGGAATCCATAAAAGCCTGCAGAAGGTGGCTCTATTCCTACCGGATGAACACTTGGCGAGTCTTTGGTCTGACTTTGAAACTATGGAACACCATCTGCAAATGCTGAGGGAGTTGATAACTGGCTCCAATGCTTGCAGAACTCTCAAATTGCCACATCTCTTGAAGCTTTCGGGCACAAAAAAAGAGGCTGCTTTGAAGAAAATATTTTGCAAAGGGGAGAAAGGAAAGGCTACACTGGAGAGTAAGAAAGCTACCAGCTGGAAATATAAAAAAACTGATGATTTCCACATACGAGCTGGAAGGCAATCCCTTATGAGCCTTGAAGAGGCTTTAGACTCACCAAAACCTACTGGACAACTTCCCCCTCTTGTTAGTAGAGCTGGTGAAGATCATCACCCGCTTAAGAAGGAGGTATTGCTTTTCACTGGCCAGGGAGTAGGACTCAAGTCTGCTTTGACATTATCAAGAAGAGTGCGAGTGGATCCCTGTGGAGCCCCCGATGTTTTACAGCCACCCGCAGAAGTTCCATTGGATTCTGATTCAGCTCTGACCATTAGTCCAGGGGATATGACATGGGAAAGATTCCAATCAATCATTCCTTTTCTGACAAAAATAGAGCCACTCTACAGAAAAGACAGGAAAGAATGGCAAAGCATTCTCGCTTGGCTGAGAATCCAACGGCAATTACAATCTCCTTTGAGCCAGATGAGAGCAGACGACACAATTTTAAGAAGACAACCTCTTGACATACTTAGCAAAGAACAAGAAGTGACCTCAGCTTCACTTGGACAGCGTGTCCTACGCAGGATGCTAATTGGTGGATCCAAAGTGCAGACCAAAGGCTCTTTTCATCACATCATTCCTCTTTCCTGGCAAAATAATGTCCACACCCTCTACCCAACGGGAGAATCTATTTTCGGTGCCTTGGAGCTGGATTGGATCACTATACGGCACCCTGTTTTCATGCCACCACCGCTAAAGAATCATCTGTGCCTCTGACAGTTAATGTTAATATACAATATTGTAATAAACATACCACAATTCTTTAAGTGGCATTACAGTGGTCATATTTTGTAGTAGATGCTAGCTACAGCTCTAAAACGCTCCAGCCAACTAAAGTTTTTTTCTTTCTCAGGGCATCTGCTGTAATCTTCAACTAATGGTGCTATTTGTCCCAGTAGTAAAGGAAGCTGCTGCATAATCTCAAAACCTACCAATCATCTGTATAGGTTTTCAATTATGGAGAGGGATGCATCTGTAGCAGAAATCTATGACCCTACTGGAGACTTGGAAGAACACTTGTTTGTTAATGCCTTTTATGACTAGCTTACTTTTTAACACTTTCTAATCTACCGATGGAGTAACTGCTGGAAAAGCAGGTCCTCCATACTGCTAAGGTTTAAAAGGTTCAAATGCCTTTAAATTTATGAAAAGTCAGATATTTGTTGTCTAATAATTTTTTCTATGTCCAGCAATGGCATAAATATGCACCTTTTTCACCTTGGCAAGGCAATGTACACAAACAAGTGATGAGATAAGACAGCAAGCGTAAAAACTAAACTACTCTTTTTCAACTGAAATATTTGTATTTATGAGGTCAACAAGACATACACACACCAGTTAATAAAATGTGGTTTTCTACTCTCTTACTTTGATGTACGTAGATCCTCAGAAGATGTAGGACATAACATGGAAACAACTTGTTATTAGCACACCACAAGACACTACTTACCTCAGATACTCACAAGCAAGCATATATGGGATAAATACCCCCTACTGTACATTATTTAAATACCGCATGTCACAGATGATTTCGGTGACCATCTACAGGTGCAAGGCCATAGGACGGTTGTCTTTAATGGTCATAGAACTCTGAGGTACCTTGCAATATCCTTATAATGTATAATAAGGAGGTATTTTATCCCATATAATATGTGGTTTTTGTTCCCTCCTTTTGAAAACACATTAAATGGCCAACAGGTGTTGTGTGTGACACCTTTGTCTGGTCATGACTTTTTAGTCCACAGCACTTTGCAAATTTTAAATTTTGAAACAAAATTACATGTCCCAGAATGCAGTCTGCTGCAAGCTACAAAGGCAGACACTGCTGATGGTGCAGCCATAAGGTGGTGCCTGTTAGCAGCTATGATTAGGCAGTGTCCCAGATTTAGCAGCGCTGGCCCATCCAAAAACCAAAACCCATTACTTTAAAAGTAAAGCTAGAGAAGCAAACAAATGAGTTCCTTTAGTCTTCGCCCATGAAAAAAATTAATTTCATTTCTCTTTGATAGACCACATCTGCACGATCCTGCAGGCTGCCTTACACAGCCTGCATTCCTTCCCAAAGAAAAGATAGACAAGGAAGTTGGAACGAGGCCCCACCCACTGTCTGTGATAAGTGAATGTAAATTTTAAAAACTGCTGCTACATGCTCAGCACTTGGGCTCATACGCACTAACTTCCTTTAAACTGAGTGATGGTCGCTGTGCCCTTTAAGCACGGTGACCTCACAAGTCACTGGTGCGTCATTTTCGTACTATGGGCACATTCTGACATCAACGTGCCTGTAATAAGAAAAGAAAATACAATGCGTTACAGGGAGATTACAAGCTCCCACATATAAGAATATTACTACTTCCCGGGGATGCAAAACTGATGCTCGGGACCTGAGGTTGAATAGATGCAAAGGAGAGAATAAGGCCCTAATAACGAGTGGGATACCTGAGGTTGAATAGAGACAAAGGAGAGAATAAGGCCTTAATAACGAGTGGGATACCTGCGGTTGAATAGAGACAAAGGAGAGAATAAGGCCCTAATAACGAGTGGGATAGAAAATCTTGACCCCCCCTCTGTGAAACCCTCTTTTGTTACGGGTCAGAATTATGAGTGATGTGGATATTATCATACATAGTCATTACCAGACATGATAAAGCCTGTATACATTTAGGTGTTTCAAACCTCTCATGATTTAACAGGAGAAAAAATCCCAGTGATTACTGGCATATGTGGATTGGAGCCCTAAAATCTGCAGATTATTCTATATTTTTTAGGGCAAAACTTGTAACAGGCGGGGGGGCGATAATTATCCCACTGGATAAATACTAAACCTAAGCTCCAGAGTATTGGATTTTATTAAGTGCGATAATTATTGCCAAACCCTTGGGGCACTCGTAATGAGGGCCCTCAAACATATGAGCATGCCCTGTAATTCTCCCAGAATTTGTAGTGCTTTGATGAACGTAGGAATGTCCCGAGCCTGGATCCAAAATGTCTAGCTTGCGGTGTATAATAGTCTAATAGTCTAAAATCCACACTGGTACTGGACTCTCGACAACACCCAAACCCACAAGAGTAAGAAATTCTTCATTACAAAAAATGCAATCTGAAAACTTCTCAAGAAGTATTCATCCTTATTATCATCTATTAAGCAACTTGAACATGCTTACTATACTTCCAGTAATGATGATACTCTTAAGCAACTAGATCAGGCTAAATTGAATTTGAACAGGAAATCGACTGAGGAGGCCTCTGGGGTGTTACTAAAGATCAATTCTAAATTTTATAGATGATAAAGGTATTAATCATTTTAAAGATGAAGAGATATAACAGTGTTATACAGATTTTTATAAAAATGTATATACCCCTGAGTCTTCTCCTTCGGACACTGCTTTGAATTAGTTTTTTGACTCTCTTCCTTCCCTTTATTTCCCTTCTCCTGATTGTTCCTTTCTTGATCAAGACTTATCTCTTTCTAAGATTAAGGTAGCTTGAGCTCAACTACCTAAGGACAAAGTTCCCATTCGGATGGTTTTACAGCTGAATTTTATTCCTGCTTCTCGCAGATTCTTCTCCCACATCTCCTCTTTCTTTTTCAGCACTTCGACTCTCACAATGAGGCACGTGGCACTTTTTTGGAAGCAATGATCTGTTTGATTCCAAAGAAGGACAAAGATCCCTCATCTTGTGCTAATTATAGCCCTATCGCTCTAATAAATCTAGACTGCAAATTTTTTGCTAAAGTGTTGGCTCTTCGCCCTAATCAGGTGATTCCAGACCTGATCGGTATTGGACAAACTGGGTTTGTTAGGGGTAGAACTTTGGCTGACAACTCTAGAACTTTTTTGAACATTATACATCTTGCTTCTAAGAGTTCCTCGCCTTTAGCGGCTATTACCCTAGATGCCGAAAAAGCCTTTGATCGCCTCCATTGGCTTTTTATGATGCGGGCCCTTACATGGCATGGTTTTGGCCCTGTTATTATGTATTTTATAAGCCTGCTTTATTCCACCCCAACTACTTGTGTTTTTGTTAACGGATCCCAATCCTCATACTTTACCCTTCAAAGGGGTACGCGTAAAGGCTGTCCTCTTTCTCCTTTACTTTTTATACTATCCCTTGAACCTTTTCTTCATTCTTTACGACACTCTCCCCTATTTTGGGGTTTTCTTCACAAAACCACTGAAATCAAATTCACAGCCTATGCTGATGACATTTTGTTATACGTTTCGGATCCCCTAGTTTTCCTACCTGCTTTTACTGACCTTTTATCCTCATATGCTACCTTATCGGGCTATAAGTTAAACTTAACAAAATCTGAAGTTCTCCCATTAAACAAATATTGCTTAAAAGACGTTTGCAGACAAGGGTTTTAAATGGAACGCTAATCATATTACTTGTTTGGGGGTTAAATATTCTTCCTCAATTGCTAAAACGGTTCAACTTAATTTGGATGATTTCCTACTAAAAGTGCTTCATATGTCGGGGAAATGGTCACCCTTATACTTATCTTGGTGGGGTAGGTGGCACACAATTAAAATGATGATGCTCCCTTTTTCAACTTTTATCTGCCGATGCTACCACTGAAGATTCCATTAACATTTTTTAAAACCCTTAATAGTGCCCTAAGCAAATTTTTATGGAATAATCGGAAAGCTCGTATCTCTTTATCTTCTTTATCTGCACCTAAGAATAGGGGTGGTGTCAATTTTCTGAACTTCCGACAGTGCCATTCTTCTTTTTTAATAGGTCAAATTTTACCCCATCTCTTTTCTTCTGAGTATACTTCTTTAACGGTCTGGCGTAAATTGGAGGATTCTTTGATTCAACCTTTTCCTTTTTCATCATTGGCTAATTTTTCGCATCCTCCTCGTTCATTTAAATCTCCCACCATTTCACAGTCTATATCGGTTATTTACCCGGTCCTTACCAAATCTCTTTCATCACTGTAAGTGTTCCTTGATTCTTCTATATGGCATAATAAATCCATTAAACTTTCAAACCGTACCATTTTTTGGAAGGATTGAGTCACTAAGGGGACAGTCCAAGTTAAACATTTGTTTTGAGGAACGCACCTTCTCTCCTCTTACGAAGTCCAATCCAAATTTGGCTTGTCCGCTACCTCCCTTCTTAAGTACGATTCTTTAAAAATGATCCGAACTGAACAGTTTTCACTTCTTTCCTGATTTTCCTCTCCTTCACGGGATCCTTCATTAGCGCTGTTGTCCGCCTCCTCCTCCTCCTTTCGGGCCTCCCACATCTATAAATATCTTCACTTTTCTCGTCCAAACCGCCCTAAGAGTAAGGTTGAACTTTTATGGGAGCTGGATTTGCAACACACTTTCTCTATCTGGTCACGAATACATCATACGTCCTGTAATGCTAGCACCACTCAGACTTTATATTACTTTTATCATAGGCTGTATTTAACCCCATCGTCTAGCTCTAAATACAGTCCTGGTTTATCGCCTGCTTGTTGGACCTGCTCAAATACTCCTGGCACATACTTACATTCTATTTTTCTCTGTCCAAGCATTACCTCTTTTTGGAGAAAGGTTTGTAAAACAATCTCCTCCATTTGTTCTATTCGTTTTCCTTTTGAGATCAATTCTATATTTTTGGCAAGTACTTCCACAAAGTGGTTTGGTGCTCACAAGTTGGGGTTGTTTGTGGATTTATTACTTGCTATTGGTTTTCAAGTTATTACTTCTAACTCAAAGGACGCCACTAAGGTCACTTTTTCTGGTTGGTGGAACCTTCTCTGTCATCATCATAGGTTGGATAGAGCTTCTGTTACTACCACCCACCAACTTCCTCGAAAAGAGGCTTTTTGGTCTCCGCTTACTAATTACTTATCCTCTCATGTAATGCAGATCCAAGACAGTACCTCTGTTTTTCAGCTGCCATGAGGTTTTCGGTTTATTCTTCCTATATTGATCACATTAGGATATTATACTATTACCATTCTGTTGTCTGAATACTTATGGTGCAAGTTATTGGATTTCAATATTGATTATCTCTGGTGCAGTTGTTGATTTTTCTTTATTTTCTTTTCTCTTCTTCCTTTTCTCTTTTATTGATAAAACATAAAATGCTATTTCATTAAGGTACTTTTTCTTTTATTGATGTTCCTGATTTCTTGCTTAATAATTGCTATTGTATCATGTGCTATTTTTATTTTGGATATATATATTTTGTATTATTTTTCATTGCTTACTTCTAATCGTTGTTGTAAGATGTACCTTTTCTTCTTCATATATTTCAATAAAGCTCTCTTAAACTCCAAAAAAAAATGCAATCTGCAAAAATAACTCCCCAATAGGCTCTCAAACTAGTTTCATAGTTCCTAAAAAAAAAAACAATCAGAGTGGCAGTGAATCCAGACAAAAATGTGCAATATTCACTGGAAAGGTACGTGTGCAAGAAGAAAGTTTGAATAAGGCCCCTGCCTCTCTTATTCCAGTCAATAGTTGAGAAGCAATTGACTGCTTCTGCTGACTCTACTTGGTTCCACGGGGCTACGTCATTGGTGAATGCCTGTCCACCACAGTCAATCATGCATACAAAATGGAAGCAGAGGTGTGTTCGGGTGTGTGTACGTGGCTCACTACTAGGGTTGCCACCTAACCCTGCAGGCACAAAAGCAAAGAGACTGTCACGAGACACACTGATTGTGCCACAGTCTGTGCGCTAACCAAGGGCGCCCTGTGAAAGGGGCTATACGAGGTTTCCAAGACACTCCAGACATCCCGCTGCAGGCAGAAGTTGTCCTTCACTGCACCCGCTTGTAGTGGGACCTCTGTTCCCACTTTGAAGTGCAGCTCTGGTGCTGTGAAAGGTCAGGGCAGCTACTTGAAACAGCTGTTCCGCCTTTCACTAAGGCTCTGCACTTAGGCAGCGCATCCATATGGCCCTACTTTTTTACCACTGCCAGAGTCCTTGAATCATATACTCAGTAACACCCAGCAGTTAATGAGAGCTTCTCACGTATCGTAGCAGGAGCTGTTTTAATTTGCTTATTCTGGCTATCTCTCCAGGACTATTCTTTTGCCACGATTCAGAAATTCATGAATTTTACTTCTGAAAGTAACACATCCTCCAGTAGTGAGCTGGTGTATGCCATTGTCATTATTAAATAAGTGAATGTCACTCAATCTTATTTGTTGTCATTGCCTGTTGGCAAACACGTCATAGACTCCTGCGGGATTGACTGCCAAAGGAGTCTTTGGACGATGCGTAGATTCCTCTTGGCACAATGTACACCTTATATGTGTTTACTGTAGACTGTCCTTCTATGTAGGATGTGAATAACGATTATAACACCAAAGTAGCAGATATCACTGTCGAAAAAAATAAAATAGAAAATATATTTACAACATCGTGGAAGGTAGCCTCTCAAAATCATATACTCTATCATAATAAAGAATTTATTCCAAAGAACCACGTAACTTTCTCCCATGCAGTTGGCTAAGAGTTCTGCCCTTGCATTCTCTGCTGTCCAAAGTCCATAGGCAGGAGCTAATTTTTCCTTCCCAGACAGACCCAGCAAGACAGTCTCCTTCTGCCTAAAGCAGGCAAAAGGTAGCGGCTTCTACTGTTGCACAGTAGAGAACTTGTGAAAAGTTAGTGTTTGCTTCCCAGGGTGGCCACCAAATATTTCCTGCCTGTATGTACCACATAAATATTGACAGTTTCACCGTGGCCAGCTGAAATATCATGGTTGGGGCAGGCACAACTGATAACACAACACTGTTTTGACGACCACATTTATTTATTTCTGCCACCTTTATACTTTCAATACTGGTCAGAGATGTCATCTGAATACCCTCTCCTTCCCTGCCTGGTACTACTGAGCCCTGAGCCCTACCTCCTCCATTTATTCTGTTCTGCCTGGGCCTTAGCAGGAAGTAGTGGCCGGTAACCCGGGGTCACCCCTGTGTACCTGTATTCACGGTTTCACAGAGAATAAAGAGCCATGATGGATTTCAACCAGTGTGAATTTCATGCTGATCCACATACCTAATTCACCTATACTATGATGCTTCTTGATTAAAACGTTAACCATTTCGCTTCAAGTTCGGTGTTTATAACTGCTTCAGACTATGTGAAGAGCAAAGAGATACACACATTTAACATTATATATCTGGTCTACGGGAGCCTCTATGGTCGTGGGGAAAAATCAAACATTCTTTAAATGTAACGCGGGAAGAGCCATTTGACTCTCCCCTCATCGGCAAATAATTCACTCTCACAACTTCAAAATGGTATGCATTCATTACATTATATTATGAATAGCAATGGTCTCCCTACTAGAAGGCATGATCAATACCAACCATGGGAACACTCTTATGTACTATTTGAGTCATGGCCACCTGCGTGGTAGATGTAGATATATGTGTGTGGTGTGTGTGTGTGTGTGTGTGTGTGTGTGTGTGTGTGTGGTGTGTGTGTGTGTGGTGTGTGTGTGTGTGTATGTACAAGGGTTGGTCTCTCTCTCTCTCTCCCTCTAAGGCAGATTCATTCCCTTCTGATTCTACAGCCTTTTGTAGGCATTCACTTCCATATCCTGCTGCTGTTAGCATCATAACTTTAGAGACACTTTTTTATATTACTATAAAGATTGTTGAACACCTTCCGTTCTAGAGAAAACAAATAGATGACATCTGAGCGTAAATAGCTTCTATTCTCAGTGGGCATGAACGTGAATGCCTGGTGGCTACATGCAGACTGAGCAGCACAATTCGATGAGACATTGGGGAATTAAACTTAAGAGTGCATTAAATTAGTCCAAGACAGCAAATTCAATTAGAAAAAGGCTGCAATGAACAACAAACCCTCTGGCCCTTTGAAAGTGAAGTCAATGATGACAGCCATGTTGTCTTTCTGTATCGGTGTGAGAGAGTTTACCACTGACTGTACTTTCTGAAACTTTAAAGCATGAAGCGAAAGAGTAACTCGGATGGAAATGAGAAAAGAGGAAGGCTTCAGGTCAGTTGAGGGCTTTTTTTTTAATTAGGTAAGAAACTATAGTGTTTTCCAGTAAGCAGGGACTGTACTGGTGTTCAAGGACTGATTGCACAAGAGACCGAGTGAGAGTGGGATTGATTTAGAGTTTGGTGGGCAGGGACTCCGTCACAAACGTGACAGATATCCCGTCCACCTCATTAATAGTGCTTTATATCTCAATGCACTTGTAATAATGTCAGTGGTGGTTGGAGGCAAATCACATTGGGAGGGGCACAAAAATATACACATAACAAATACACATAGTACACATAACATATACACATAACAAATACATAATAATATACGCATTAAAATAAATATGCACATAAAAAAATCACTAACTGTACACTGCCGCTCCTCGTTCTGCAGCATGTCCTCGCTGTTCTGCAGCACGTCCTCTGAGCGAGAAGCCCACAGACAACTCTCTCATCTAATCAAGACGTTGTTCGAAAGCGTCTTGATTGGCTGGAGCAGGCTAGCTCCACGCTTCAAAAGGCACTGTAGGCCTGTGCCTGCTCTCCAAGACAGCAGAGTTGGAGAGGTTTGAATAGCGCATGTTGGTTTGGCCACAGCAAGGTAGCCAGCCAAACCAAAATGAGCAATGCAAACTTAAGTGGCCACCCCTCACTGCTGCCAATCATTGACAGCTTTGATGCACTGGCCTCGCCCTACCCTCGCACTCTGTTTGCTGGCAGAAAGCGCTAAAAATAAAATAATTTTATTACCATTTCATATTTGATGCTTTCTGCCCAGAAGTGAGGTGGGGGGGTGGGGGGGAGGGGAGACGCTCCCAGGAGGAGCCGTCACTGAATAATGTGGACAGGATGTCCGTCACATCCGAGACAGAGAACTCTTCTGTCAAATTCTAGTTCGGGCCCAGTGTCTTTGATACCTTTTATGGTGAGCATTGCACACAGGTGTAACAGGGAGCCTGAACTCATAGCAGAGAATCTGGTAAAAGTAATGGTATTGTCTATTGATGCAATGGAGGAAAGAATGGCAAGCAGTTCGGAGAGATGTGATGGCAAATCTGTACAGGAGAGGTCAGTAGAAGGAAAGAGTCAGCATAACTGAAATCCAGTTCTCAAGTGATCCTTATTATAGTAACTTTACCATTTAAAAAAATGTATAGATTAGATGAGAACTCTTGCGGAAGAGTGGTAGCAGAAAAACAGGCACTAGGATTAGACAATGTGCTCATAATTCTACTTCTTGTGTGGGTTTTGAGGCTTTGCTAATACATTCTTGATCGTTTAGAACTTGAGCAGGACAAATGTCATTGGTGGTGGGTCTCTTTCACATGCAGTATATCACATGGTAATGATATCGCATCCACTACAGTTACCTGTCACTATATAGTAGGGTATCTATATAATTGATGCTCTTAAATCCACTTGTACGTACCTCCCAAGGTAGGTATGGGTGGATTTAAGATTAGCAAACATATACTTACCGACCTGTGGTTGTAGGTCAGTAGAGAGAATGCAATATTATTGAAGGTTAATATTGTTGATCTCAATGAAGTGCTATACAACCGTTTCTATTTAAAGGATTTTAGAAATGGTATCATCACTTGTTCAGAGCTCTTAATTCTGCGATGGTTGCCCTGATTAAGCTCATGCTCCCAGGTCCTCTCAAAAAAGCACCCTCAGGCACCAACCCCACTCCCCTAATTTCACCAGGGTACTGTGGTCATTTATCCAGGAGTCAGAAGGACACACTCCAAGTTATTCTTAAAAAGATACTGGTTCTTTATTTCTATACTACAGAAATTAAGGGGAGGAACATTGTCCAAATTAAACAGGAGGTTGTCTGTTGTTTCCTTCCCTTGTCTTCAGGGACATCTTGACAGTGTTCTCTCTGTGAGCCCTGGAGTTCGGTCTCTTGGTCGCCCTTCAGGACGTGGCGTGGTGGCCCTCAGAAAAATAGAAGAATACAACAGGGTATCAGTAAGGGTTGCGGGGTAACATAGCTTTCAGGAGCTCAGGGTAGTGTGTCCTCCACCACAGTGGTCAGGATTCAGTGCTCTCACTGCATAGGTGACTCAGCACCCTCCCCCCTTTGTGTCCTTGTAACCCAGCCCACCACCTTTTAAAGAAGCCCACATGGGGCGACTGGTCTTGCCTGGTACCACGACCACCCTCGTGTCACAGCGTCCACTCCTGTACGGGGCCCGCTCGACTTGAAAGCAGTTCTCCAAGAGCTGTCTCTTTCGCCGTCTGGTTTAACACTGTCTTCTCTCCTCCCTTCAGTCGCGGGCTCATGGTCTCCAGGTGCAGAAGGCTCCTCTCCCCAGTCCGAGTCCTCTTGAGTCTCTACATTCAGTTCTTCGTTCCCCACAAGTAACGCACTCGCTGGTCCTTCGCTGAGCTCTCTGTAAGTATTTTTCCTTCCTTTATAATGCTCAGATTTACAACGCAGTTATCTCGGGTGACTACAGCGTAATTGGTTGATGTGCCTGGGATATACTCATGGCCATATTGGGTGGTACAGGTGTGTCCCACACTGTACTACACTGCCTTCCCCTTAGGAACGGATGATCAAGCCATTCAGTGGTCGGATATCTGGATAGGAAATCTGCAGTGACTTGGAGTTTACCAGGAACATGGAACGTCTGGAAAGAAAAACTTTGTAAGGCAAGGAACCAATGAAGCACCTTCTGATTCGTATTTTTATGTTGTGCAAGCCAGGTAAGGGGACCGTGGTCGGTCAGAAGGATGAAGGGTCTGCCTAGGAGATAATATTGTAGTTATTCCATGACCCACTTAATATCTATTTGACTGCTCGGGGACACCATCTCCCCCGTCCGAACGCACAGCTGTGCATTCGGACGGGGGAGATGGTGCCCCCGAGCAGTCAATGTGATTTACCCAGGTGCCGTTTGGGCATGGCACCAGCCAAACTGCATGCATTCAGTTTCAAGATGGATAAACAAAAAAGAACAGGTGTGCATCTCTACCTCTGAAAATCCACTTAATATCTAGGCATTCCTTCTCTAAGGCTGCATAATAATTTGCAACTAAGGTA
Organism: Calotriton arnoldi; assembly: GCA_963921515.1. Taxonomy (NCBI): domain Eukaryota; kingdom Metazoa; phylum Chordata; class Amphibia; order Caudata; family Salamandridae; genus Calotriton; species Calotriton arnoldi. The sequence goes on along the minus strand of CAWUFW010018632.1, from coordinate 30,964 downwards.
TAATACCGGTTTCAGTTCTCCCTGAGGATCAGGTTGAAAAAGCATAGGGCCTTGTCTCGACTTGATCCATCAGTTTGTAACACAACTGACTTGTCAAAGTCTGAGCAGATTAGGATCGGGTCCTGGCACAGAGTATCCTATAACAGCTTAAAGCTGTTCTCATGGGCGCTGGTCCACACAACCTGTTTACCAGGGTAAGTCTGTGTCAGGAGGTTTGAAAGAAGACTTGCTAAGTTTGGAAAAATGAGGGATAATTCTCTAATAGTATCGCATAAAGCCTAGGAAAGACCATATCTCTAGTTTGGTTGTTGGCCGAGGGATTTTCTGGATGGCTTTTATTTTACCCAGTTGGGGTCAGACAACCCCTTCTCGTATGGTGAACCCCAAATAGTTTATCTGGCCTGTGAAAAACATAGTTTTTTGGGGTCAATCGTAAGGACTGCTTGCTGTAGGGTGTTCAAGATTTTTTGTAGTTGTTGTAAATGGGTCTCCCAGTCAGAGCTATAAACTACTAGATCCTCCAGATATGCTTCTGTATAGCCTTGGTGGACTCTCAATAGTATATCCATGAGTCTTTGTAAGGTGACTGGGGCCCCGTGAAAAACCAAAAGGCATGACCTTAAAGTGGTACAGCCCAGAGGGAGTTATGAAAGCTGTTTTTCTCAGGCCTCAGGAGAGCGAGGGATCAGCCAAAACCCCTTGATCAAGTCTATAGTGAACATCACTTGGACCCCCCTAGTTTTTCTACCAACTCATCTACTCTTGGCATTGGATTTGTATCAAATTTTAAGATGGCGTTCAATTATCGAAAGTAAATACAGAACCGAAGACTTCCGTCTGGTTTCAGTACTAGGACTACGGGAGATGACCAACTACTTTGGGAGGGTTCTATGATATTAGCCTTAAGCATAGCCTCTACCTCTTGTTTGACCGCCCTCCTACGGATTTCTGGGATACTGTAGGGTTTTAACTTCACTACCTGTGTTTCTGCTGCGATGGGAAATCAAGGACGTCCGCCCAGGCATACCTGATAGGAGATCCAGATAGCCCTTTAACAGAATGAGCTATTGTTGTTTCTGGTCAGACGTTCCTTGGTTCCAGTAATTACTTGGCTTGCTCAGTCTTCCTGAATAGATTGAAGGGGAATGCCTAGAGGTTTAGAGGTGTTTATGTACTGTACTGATCTTTCAGTGTGTGGCTGTCCTATGAGAGGCTCCTCCCATGTTTTTAGTAAATTTACATGATATATCTGACCCACCTGACCCCTGTGTGGTATGGCCACTTGATATGTAACGTGGGTCACTCTCTCTTGTATCTGATAAGGGCTTTGCCAGGTTGCTAATAGTTTCTTTTTGAATGTCGGGCATAAGAGCAACACCTTGTCTCCTACTTGGAACTCTCTCATTTTAGCATGTTTATTGTACACCTGTTGTTAGTTCACTTGGGCCTTTTCCATGTTTTAGTGCACTTCCTCCCGTAATGAAGACAAAGGGTCCTTTAAGGAGCAGCTATACCGCAGAAGGGGTTGTCCCTCATCATCTTCTTATGTCCATTGGTCAGCAGCCATATCTAATAATGTATAAGGTTTTCTTCAGAATAGAAGTTCAAACAGGGAATATCCTGTTGACTTGTGTTCATGTGTTCTAGTAGCAAAGAGCGCTAGGGATAGTTTACGATCCCAGTCTTTGCCGCTTTCATGGATACGTTTTTTTAACATGGTCCTAATGGTCCGGTTATACTGTTCGACCAGTTCAACCCTTTGTGGATTATAAATCGATGTGCAGATCTGACAGATACCCAGTAATGTACAAATCTGACGTATTAACCTGGACATAAAAGGCGTACCCTGATCCGCTAATAGTTCACGTGGGAACCCCACCTGTGAAGAGAAAAAGACCATAGCTTGGGCAATGGTGTTAGTGGACATACTAGTTAGGGGTATTGCTTTGGGATAATGTGTGGCAAAGTCTATTTGGACAAGAATATATTGATGCCCTCGGGCAGATGGAATCAACGGTCCAACTAGGTCCATTCCAACCTGCTGAAAAGGGATGTCAATGATAGGAAGGGCTTGGAGGGGGCCCTGGCTACTCACACACCCACACAACCACTCACATACCCATTCACAGACCCATACAAGTACTCACACAGCCACTCACTCATCCACAGACCCACTCACACACCCACTCACTCATAGATCCACTCACACAACCACTCACTCACCCATACAGCTTCTCATATAGCCAATCAATCACCCATACATCAACTCACACAGCCACACACTCACCCATTCAGCTACCTATACTCCCTCTTATTCACATATATAGCCACTCACACACCCACACAGTCTCTCAACACAGCCACTCACTCCCCCGGACAAGCACTCACTCACACACTCAATCACACACCCAAACAACCACTTACATACCCATTCACACATCCATACATGCACTCCCACATCCACCCACTCACCCATACAGCCATTCACACAGACACTCACACTGAAATACAGCGACTCACACACCAACTCACTTAACTAAATACCAACTCAAACAGCCACTTACTCACCCATTCAGTCATGTACACACCCAGTCACCCACCTCATACAGCCATTCAGACACCCACTCACTCACCTATAGTCAGTCACACATCCACTCACCCCCCCCAAATAGCCACTCACACAGCTACTGACACACCCACTCACTCACCAATACAGCCACTCATACAGTCACTCACTTACCCACACAGCTACTCACACACCCACTTATACACCCATACACCACTCACACGGATACACACAGTCACACAGCCACTCACATAATATATGTTAGAAGTAGACCTCATTAATAGTACACCTAGTATGCTAATTTAACTTTTGCAGTAGCTTAGTATATATGTTTAACAATCATGAACTCTTAGAAAAAAATACTTACACTCACTACATGATGTCATCAGTGATCTCATGAGTGATGTCATTTGAGATGTCATCAGTGTTGTCATGAGTGATGTAATATGTAAAGTCATAAGCAGTGCATTGCGGGCGTGAGTTATTGTTAGCTCAGGTAACTATAACTGCTGAATTGCAAAGGTTTTGTACGAGTGAAATCGGAGGCTAACTATAGCGTCCCTGTAACCTTTGTTTTCTTCAGTGAGTTTCTAAGGTTTTTAAAATTCTATTTCCTAAATTTCTAGGGCTTTTTAAACGTTAAGTAAGATGCCCATCACAATGCACCGTGGGGGGTGGGGGGTGGACACAGGGCCTGGCCTGGCATTGTGCTGCCTCCACCCAAGCTAGCTGCTCCTGCCCCCTCCTCCTTGCCATTCATTGTCGAAGCCCATGCCCCTGCTCCATCATTACAGCCCTGTGTGGCCATTGTTCTGCCACTGCCCTTCCCTCCTGCCCTGAACAGTTAGCTTGCTGCCCTTTCCACCTTCTCCCGTCCCTCTGTTGTTCAAGTCCATGCACCACCCTCCTTCCTCCTGCCCTGCATGGTTCTGATATGCAGTCACTGCCCTCCATTTACCTTGATATCCTTGCCCACTCCTCCTGTCCCCCATTGCCCAATTCTATGTCCCATCATTGCCCTCCTGCTTAGCCTCTGTGCTTAGCTTGATGCCCATACTCTCCTTCCCCCTGCCCTCCGAGATCAGTGTGCATGCCCCTGCTCTCTCCTATTTGCCCACCATGTTCCATGGACCTGTCACTCCCCTTCTATCTACTCTGAGTGTTCTGCTGAGATGCCACTGCCCCTTCCACCTACCTAGCATGGTAAAATGGCTTCCGCCTGTCTCTGCCAACTTCAACCTGCCTGTCTGTGTTCCATGCCCCTGTCTCCTCCATCCTGTCCTCCATGGGCCATTTTGCTGCCACTCCCTTCTGCCCTCCATGCTCTGCTGTGCTGCAACTGCTCCTCCTGCCTGCCCTGCCTGTGTCAACTCCCTACCGTCCCTTCTGTTCTCCATGGTCCTTTGTGCATAGTCCTGCCCCCTCCTTCTCACTCACCATGGCCGTTGAGCTGCCACTAACCCTCCCAATTGCCATGCATGGTCTTCTATACTGCCCCAGCCCCTCCCACTTGTCCTGTGTGGTAGGCTTGCTGCTCCTGACCCCCTCCCACCTTCCTTCAGTTGCCTGTGTCTCTTCCATTATAGTCTCACTGTTGCCCTCCATGGTGTGTTGTGCTTCCAGTGCCCAACCCGCCTTCCTGCCATGGTCAGCTTGCTGCTCCTGCCCCCTTCTCTCCGTTTTCCATGTGCAGACACCATACCCTCCCTCCTGCCTTGTCTGGTCCATTGTCATGCCCCTGCCCCATTCCTCCTGCCCTTCATGGTCCGTTATGCTGCAACTGTCCCTCCTGTCTGTCTGGTATGGTCAGCTTGCTGCCCTTGCCTTCTTCCCCTCTGCTCTCTGTTGTCCAGCTGCATAGCCCTGTACCCTCCCTACTGCTTTCCATGGTCCGTTGTGCTGCACTGACATCATACTTGCCCTGTGTGCTGTATTGTGCAACTGCAACCGCTGACGCATGCCCTGTAAGGTCAGTTTGGTGCCTCTGCCCATCTCTCCCTCCTGCCCTTTGTTATCAGAGTCCATGTCCCTCCTGCCCGCAGGTATCCAATGTACCATACTTGCAAACATTGTGAACTTGGTAAGAGGGAGATTTGGGGAAAAAACATGGGGAATTGATTTTCCCCATTGACTTACATTGAAAAAGAGGAGATTTTAGGCAGGAGAGATAAAATAAAGCCCTTGTGGGGCAACATTGGGAGTCTTCTGCCTGAATCTGGTATGTTGGCATGTATGGTTGTACTGCCACTGCCTCTTCCTTCTGCCCTCAATGGTCTGTTATAGTCCCACAGCCTCTCTTGCCTGTTCTGCATGGTGGTTTATTGCCCCGCCCCCCTTTCCCCTGCCCTCCATGGTCCGTTGTGCTGCCACTGCCCCTCCCTCTTGCCCAATGTGATCAGCTTGTTGTCTCTTCACCATCCTCCCTGCCCTCAACTATCCAAGTCCCTGCCCCTGACCTCTGCCTCCCAACAGTATTCTTATGAACAACTAGATTGCTAACATTCTATATTCATTACAGAAGTGTGGCACGCCTGATGTCAACTTTATGTAATCAAGACTGTAATACCTGAAGCATTTCCTTTAGAAATTATAAAATGAGAGGGTCTTATTCCCATAGAAATTATGGTTAGTGCTCTAAAAAACTAAAATGAGTACATATTTTCTGAGTTGTCAAATAGCAACAAAGCCCTTCTAAATTATTTGCTATTCTTATGTTTTTTATCCAGTTAATCACTTGATTATATGTTACAGTTAGGGGTGAGGATGTGGCGTTACGGCCAGAGCTGCAGACTTTGTAACTGGGGAACCAGGTTCAAGTTTCAGTGTCAGCTCAACATCCTGTGATTCTGGTAAATCACTTAATCTGCCAAAAACCAAAATTAACGTGTCCTTGTTTAATGTAACTGATGCTCATGTAAAGCACTCCAATACCTTTGGGTCAAGTCTGTGCTGTATTAAACTGAAATAAAGTGTTTTGCACACTTCTGTCATCGGGCTACACTTGGACAACATTTGGGTGATATTTGTGCTTGATTTGGGCTATTTCTTCTCTGGTGGCCATCTTGGAAGACATTTGTTATGAAGCTCCCTAATTTCCTCATTTACTGCAGTATCCTGAATAGAAAATGCTTTCAGTTTTCCACTTTTATTCCACCAAGATGGCGTTCAGATGTGTCACACTTTTGGTATGAATTCAGGATGTTAGCACTCTAGTTGCTCATTAGAACACTGTAGTAAGGCTACTGATCACCAGGGAATTAATTGGCAGTCTGCTGCTGCTGTTGAAAGTACATGTTTCAGTCTGCATGTCAGAATGTTTTACTGGTATTTGGTATTTATGTGTTTAATTGCATAAGTTAATTAAAACCATTGCATTACAATAAAACATTAAAAGAAGTAAGAACATCTCAATTCATAGAAATAAAACAAGATCTGAGAGAGTGCAATAATTAAAATGGCAGCGGTTGTTTAAGGGCTTCTTATCATGATTTCAATTGGGCGTTGCTTTTTGGCTAGACCCATAAGGAAGTGTCACCCTGCTGGCTCCTTCAAATCACCAAGGCTGCTTTAATTTCTTTTCTTTTTGCTGGTACTCTTTTTCTTTTCAAGTGGTTATACTTGGCGACTGTGTTGGGAAATGGTCTTTCGCAGGCCTGTGTTTGAAATAGTCCAGTATCAACGTTTGAACAGTTCGAGGACTGGGACGGGGGGCCAAGCCAAGGTACATAGCACCCCTGATAGTTTGAACGAATCTTCCACAGCGAGCCAGGATATAAGGTTCATTTTGTGTAAAACATAGAGCAGACTTTAACAACAGAAAGGAGGCTTCTCCTTAGAGATGTTTGCTTGAAAGAAAAAGTAACCACCTGCCATGTAGTGTAGCTCCTATTTCCCTAATAGGCTCTGCGCATTGGAATAATATATCCTATAGGTTTGACATAGGACTAAGGTCGGTATGTCCCTATCGAGTATATTAAACTTAATTACTTGTGCCAGCTAGCTCAGAGGCCACTAGAAACTTCTTGACAACAAGAAGGGAGTAGTTTCTGGCAGCCACAAAACATGACCACTGTGTTTCCCTTTCAGAATCAGGACGTGTCCCAGAGTCGTAGAAACAATAGATAACTATTTCACTCAGCTCAGTCGTGCATGTTTCAGTTACTCTCAAAGTTACACAGAAATAACAGACAGGCGTTTCAATAAAAGGTTTATTGAACAGTCTTGTTTCTGTTGTAAGTTAGATGTGCTGTTACGATCACAAGACAGTATGCGAGATAAATAATGTACAGAGTGAGGAGTAGAAATAAATAATACTGCGTTAGCATTATCTTTTCAGCATATATGCATTTACATAAAATGACACAGCCTAAAAATGCGAGTACTCATACGATGCATTTCTAGCCTAGTTCTATCCCAGTGTACCTAACCTGTCCTAGGTGTAGGGAGAAGTAGAAGTAGGTGATGTATTCCTGACTAGAGTATACTAAGAGTATGTTACGCCTAGAGTCTAGTATGCCAAGAGTCTAGTATGCCAAGAGTCTAGTATGCCAAGAGTCTAGTATGCCAAGAATCCCTCTAGGTTCTAGTCTGCTCCATACCTGAAGAATGAGAGAGGTAGGAATCTCTTTCCGGACTCGAACTCCAACACCCCGCAAGGGAAGTTAGATCACTGGAAGCTGGACTCACTGCGAGCAGGAATGACAGCGTCTTCTCAGTGCGTCCGGCCGGGAATCGGGCTCCTCTGGAAGTCGACGTCTCCTGACGTCTTCCTCTGACCGACTGTACGTCAGTATTAACACTCCAAGGCATCTATCAAGTATAAATACACCTCACTTTGCCCAAGCAAACTAGAGAAGACCGAGACTTTCCATGCCGCCACTCTGACCTGAGACGCTGCAACCTGCATCATGCCACAGCTCCAGCTGGCAGAGGTCCATCCACCCATCCTGGGGTGTCCAGCTCAACACCAGGATGAAGTCCCACTGAGGTAATGGGGTTAGACTAAATCATAGGGGGATTCTTGGCTCTCTAAGACCTACACACATGCTAGGTACACTTAGGTACATCTAGTTAGGCATCATAGGGGTATAGGCTTTATCTTAATGCATTCTGCATTTCATGTATGTGTTCATTACTATTGCACAATGGTAAAACTGTACCATGGGTTAATTCTCTTGCTGCAACTGATGTTGAATATGTTTTTGATCCAGATTTAAAAACACAAGCATTTCTCCAATATGAACAAGAATGTCCTCTGCCCACTGAGTTTCTGCCTCTCGATCAGTACGAATTTATAATTTACACTGACGGATCCGCACAGCCCGCAACAGGGAGTAAGCAAGCTTACAGTGCAGCGTGTGCTATCGTTAAAGGTCGCATGCGAAATGGCATCTTCAGACCTATGGTCACAAAAACTCAATCACTAGGAGATTGTACAGCTCAGCGAGCTGAACTACAGGCATTCAAACTGGCACTTGAGAGTACGGATCGAGAATTCCTCACACTAATCGTGTGCGATTCCTATTACTGTGTTCAGTCGTATAATGATTATATACGAACCTGGCTTGAAAATGGTTTCAAAGATGCGAAAGGTGGCACAATAAAGCACAAATTGCTTTGGGAACAAGTAGTTCAGTTGAAAAACGAACTACCAAAGGCTCACGTGATTCACACACTGAGTCATCAGCGTGATGGCGTTCACGTTGCAGGGAATTCATTGGCTGACGAAGCCGCGAAGGGGGCTGTTCAGACGGCTTCCGTAGCTGCGATCACTCGTTCAAAAACAAAAATAGACGGTGAGATAATGTTAGCTGTCAATGCTTCAAGCAAAGGCAGCAGTGCAGCGTTACCAAAAGTTTCCACTCAAGTACTCTTATGTAATTGATGCGAATAACGTTCCTTTTGCTCGAATCCCTGGAGTGGGGGATAGGGTAATTCCAAACATGGAACGAAGAGCAGCCTTGATTTATGAAACACATTTGGGGGAGGGTCTGTCACATCAAGGGATCTCTAAAAGCCGGACAGGGGGGCCAAGCCAAGGTACATAGCACCCCTGATAGTTTGAACGAATCTTCCACAGCGAGCCAGGATATAAGGTTCATTTTGTGTAAAACATAGAGCAGAGGCTCCCTGGCAGGTGGTTACTTTTTCTTTCAAGCAAAGATCTCTAAGGAGAAGCCTCCTTTCTGTTGTTAAAGTCGGGCAGCAGCACAGAAGGTGCAGCCATGATTCTCGTTTATATTCACATAAGCGGCTTGCTCCTCCTGTGTTTTGAATTGCCCAAGCTCGATTGAAGTCCGTGATTGGGAGTGCCAGCAGTCGCATATACATAATCTCTCTTCTGGCCTTAGGGTTGAGCAGGGCGGTAAAATAAGGCTGAGGTTTATTTATTAAATATGAATCATTCAGCGGTATCTGGAAGGGTAGTGTTTTTAATACTGCCTGGTCTTGCTGATAAGAAACTTGTTGTACTTGTTTGTTGATGCGCGTTTTCTAGGTGATATAGGAAATACAAGTCAGAACAAGTGCTGATTTATTTATTTCAAGGGAGTCCATAGCTTTCATGAGCTGCTTGTTCCATGGCGAACCAGTTTTTTCAAATATGACTCTGAGGCAGCTTTTTAAGGTATCCCCTGAAGATTTTAAAATTCGAATATAATATTTTAGAAAGTCGGCCTCGATGTTTAGAGATCGTTTAACTAACCCGAGCTCTAGTCTAAGTCTCGCCCTTGAAAGGTGCTTTGGTAGTTGAAAGATTCTTTTATAGGCCACGCACTGAGCTCGCTCTAAGGTTTCTGAACAAGCACCCGGAAATGCTTGGTGCCCGTACGAGAGTGCTGGGAGAAGTGAGGCTTGAGTGACCTTTCTTATAGCCTCTGCTGACGGACTATCTAGCTTGTTGTTCAGTTTTGTTAAACCATACATTATAGCCGTCGATTTATGGATCAGATCCTTTTTATGAGCGGTTGATCTTGCTGTTTCTGTGAGCCATATCCCCAAGTACTTATATTTCTGCACTGTAGTAATTATCCTAGAGCCAATTGTACATGTAATAAGTTTTTTGTGTTTTTGCCGACCTATTACTAAAATCTTGGTTTTATCTGGATTGATGGTAAGATAGTTGGATGTACAATATTCATGAAAACTAGTCATTGCTCGTTGGAGGCCCACTTTGGTATGATCCATGATGACTATGTCATCTGCGTACTGAAGAATATGTATAGAGCGATTTCCTAGTCGAGGGGGCCAGACATTTATTAACAAGAGCTTTTCCTAAATCGGCAGTGTACAAATTAAAAAGAAGGGGGGCAAGCACACAGCCCTGCTTCAAACCACCAGCAGTGTAGATTTTGGCCGAGAGAGACGTGGGGCCTGTTTTCACCTGCACCCAGGTTTCTGAGTAGAGGGACATTATAGCTGTTAAAAGTGAGGATGAAATGCCCCAGTTCGCTAATTTCTTCCACAACATTTGTCTGTTAACCTTGTCAAACGCTGCAGTTAAATCGACGAAGCAGCAAAATAGTGGAGGTTGATGCAGCTGAGTTGCGTAGTGACAGAGGGCAGATAATGCAATTATATTGTCAGTTGTTGCGGCTCCTCCTCGGAAGCCTGTTTGAAAGAAAGGGAGCAACTCGGTTTCCTCAGCCCAATTTTCCAATTTTTTCAAGAGGATACGTGCATATGCTTTGGCTTCCAGGTCTAACAAAGCTATTAGGCGATAGTTGTTTGGATTAAGCCGATCTCCTTTTTTGTGAATTGGACATAATATTGATCCCTTCCAGGCTTCTGGGGTTTTTCCGAGGGTATAAGCGGTATTAAATAGTGGGGTCAATAATGTTGCCCAGCCCTCTGGGGCTGATTGGAAGATCCCCGCAGGGAGGCCATTTGGGCCCGGCGCCCCGCTTGATTTCATGCATTTTATTAGTCTTGTGATATCTCTTGGTTGAATTGGGGTTTGATGATCACCTCTATTTGATGGAACTAGGGCCATGGTAGGTGTTAAATTATGTGTCTGGAACTGAGTTCTCACAAGGTTCTCCCAGACAGGGGCCGAGACCGCATTTGTCTTCAATGGTCCAAGAGATTTTAATCTGTTCACATACTCCCAAAAACGAGCTAAAGATCCTTCTTTGAGCATAATGAATATCTTTTTCCATTCTTCATCTTGCTGAGCACGTTTCAGGGCCCAGATGGTTTTTTATGGGTTTTCCGTGCTTCCTTTGCTGCCAATAAGTTTCTGCAAGTTGGATTTAATTTAAACAGACGAGATTTCTTCCTCAGGTTCTTCCTCGTGAGGTTAATGGTTCGTTCCGACAGAGGTTTTTGATGTCACTTGACAATTGTTGGGATCGTTTTGAAAAGCCTTTATGGCCCTGAAAGAGTGCTCCCAACTCTCTGGTCATGAAATCCCAATTTGCTAAAACAAAATTCTCTGGATGTTCCTGTGATCGGAGGTTCACCTCATTGAGCCAGTTCGTCACCTGGGGCGAATATAATGGTTGCCATTTTATTCGTTTCACCATGTTGGTTAGTTCATCTTCTGTGGGATGGCCTAGCTCTTGGCCTGTATCTGCTATCTGGTGATTCAAGTTCAGATTTATTACCAGGGGATTGTGGTCACTTTCTGTGCGATTTACGATGGCGAAGCTCTGAAGATGATTAATCAAACCATTTGACATGAAGATGTAGTCGATTGCAGAGATTTTCTTAAACGTGGGACAGGCATCCGGAGTCTGATTTGCTGTTTTTAGGCCATATGTGATGAGTAGATTGTTAAATTCATCGCATTCGCTGTTACTCTGTCCCACATTATGTCGACGGCCCAAATGTTTGGTGTTAAAATCGCCTACCAACAAGATTTCATGTGCGGGATAAGATTCGATGACTGTCTTGATGGTCGAGCACAGATTACTCATGGCAAGCGCTTTTGAAGTTTTACGGGGATTCAGATAACAATTTATGAGGACCAATGAGAAAGCCTTCTGACTGCTTCTTAGGCCTTTAATGGCTATGGCTTGTATGTTCTTATGGGCCCGCGTGTCAGCAGAGATCGAGACCATGAGAGATTGCTTTAGAAAGATCGAAAGGCCCCCCCATGGCCGCCCAAATAAGCTTGTTTGTGTTGCTGACTGAAAGCTTTCATGGTACCCATAGATTGCTGTGGTGGTGAGTGACCAGGTCTCCTGGAGGCAGATAATATCGTTGTTACTTAAGAAGTCGCGCCCTTGTTTAGAATGAAGCGTTGAGGCCAGCCCCGCCACATTCCAAGAGATGATGGTGAGTTGGTCTTTTAATGCCAATTTCCCATACTGGATGGGCACTACAGTTTGCCTGAGTGAAAGTTCCCTTGGGCTAGGTAGCGTAAAGGAGGTTATTATCCTTAAGAGCTAAATTTGTCGTTGCCCTCTCCAAATTCTGGTCTACGGGTTGCCAGCTAATTGTCCGATCTTTTTCGTCACAATGGATCGTTAATGGATTAGATACTCGTGTTGTACTTACTAACCAGTCATGGGTGGCCCCCAAGCTCCTTTCAGTGTACATTTTCTAACGGGAGGTCTGTGGTCCTCAATTAAGACATGTGGGTATTTACTTGGCCTGGTGGGCTCTAATTCTATGCCCCATTCATCAAAAATGGAGGCTTCTTTGAGGATGGCATCTCTGGTGGCAGTTGAGTCCCAACTTCTAATGGTGGATTCAGGTGCCCTTGTCCCCAATATATGGGCAAATTTTACTGAATGTAGTTTCACTGAGGTTAGATGCTTAAGAGAAGGAATATGTTGAATTAGTTTTAATAAGTTCCCTCTATTCAAAATATCAGCTGGTCCGTTAGAGACATAATGAGGAATAAATATTAAGCCAGCAGATGGATTTTCTTCCTTCTTTTCTCCGTCCCCTCTGGTACGGGGATGTAAGACTTGCCCCAATGGGTGAGAATGGAGATCTGAACTTTCACTTACTCCCTGGCCTGTTTCCTCACAGTCCCTTAACGCTGGGGGCCAGCTAGCGCTTCCTTGTGTGTGTAGCGAGAGGCTATGGCTTTGCTTCCATGTAACATTTTTCTCCGCAGCTGGTTTCATAAATTGAGATGGACTGAGATTTCTTGTGCAGTCTCGTATATTTGTGTTCCCCCTCAACAAGGTTTCCTGCACCTGTTCATCATTCCTTATGGTGTTGACCGTTGTGTGCATGAGTATTCCTTGAGGAGGTTTTATCTGTGTAGTCATTGTTGATGGACTAATAGAAGTGGAAGGCAAAGTAGAAATGGTATAGATACCATTCTGTGTAGCTGCTGTTCCTACATTGAAAGGGATGCCAGGGGCCATAATTTGACCCACGTGCCTATTTGGAAGATGGTTCCTACTCTCGCTGTTTAGTAATTGTCCCGAACTGGACTGATGTATCGCTGGAGTATCAGCCAAGGGCCCGACCATACCTATTGATTGTGTTGAAATCAATGGACAGTCACCTCGCATGCCATTTAATAGTTTGTCTGTATTTAGTATTCTTTGAGTACTCTGAGTATTTTCTCGTGTCGGGGAGGATTCCTTTTTCTGGATGTTAACGACTAAGTGATTGGAGTGTAAATTAGAACCTGAATTTGGTCTTTTATTGAAAATGGGGAAGAGTTTAACCGGCTTTCCTTGTTGTGTAATTATGTGTGCTCTTTGTACTAGGCCTGTAGTCACCTGAAACCTTTTTTGTAAGCGCTGTTTTTTTGAGAGTTTTTTCAGCTTCTTTTTTGCTCTTCTAGATAGAGGAGCTTCCCTGAAACATGAATAATAGGAGCTTGCTGTGAATAGAGAGATTCCCCAGAAACATGAGTATTAAGAGCTTGCTGCGAATCAAAAGAAAGTTCTTCCGAAGCATATGCATTAAGGATTCGCTTACTGGGACTCTCACTTAGGTCTGAGTGGGGGCTTAGGCTAGTGCTAAAGTGAGCATTTACGTCCGTGCTTTCGTTACGAGAACTTATCGCCTGATATACTGGCTCCCTTGTCTTCCTTATGTGGCTGGTTGCGGCCGCTCCGATATCCTTAGATATAATTGCGGGTAGGTCGTTCTTCCTGGCGTTATCTAATAAGGCCAACAAAATTTCCGGTAATGTGATCAGTTTGTCCATTAGTTGAGTACAAGAGCACGATTGGCCCATTTCCGTCTGGTCTAGTTTGTATTCGATCGTTGTTAACCTGTTCCCTAGAACCACTAATGTTGTTGCTATTGACTGAATCAGATCGATCTGGAGCTCCATTTTTGTGACTGCCAGAGTAGAGCTTTAGCTATTGTGTCTTGTTTGTATAAACAGAAATCTTCACAGTTATAGTCTGCTGGACTTCCCATACTGGCTTGGTCATTGCTCACTTTGTATAGATGGAGCGGCGATTGGTAATTAGTATTTGTAACACGCAAAATGTCTGGCCTTGGTGTTTGAGATAGAGATGCTTCCATTTGTGCATCTATTTGAGCTTCTAGGGTTGATAAAAATTCCTGTGATAGGCCCCCTGGGCAGGAACAGGTGTAATCCTTTGCTTCTGCTCCTCTTCTAGGGCTTTTACTTCCGGGGCTTTTACTTCTGGGGAGATTGGTAGGCTTGGCTCAATAACCGTTCCCAGTGCTGAGGCGTGAACTTGAACTGTTGTTACAGTATGGGTATCTCCCCAGCCAGGATGGGAAATTGATCTTCGTAAATCCTTAGGCTGGGTCGGTTCTGAGCTCGGTGAGGCTGCCCTATTTAAGGATCGAGAACGTCTAGGTTTTTCCCTTGGGTCCTTCTCACTGTTACTGTTGTGTTTTTGATTACCAGTGGAATGTGAAGAATGCGTAAGTTTTTGAAAGAAACTTTGAATTTTTCCCTGTGTGAAGGGGCGCATGGGCATAATTGCTGGTCCATCTTTGGATGGACTCCAGTTCGAATGAATGCCCGTTTCCGTTTCCATTTCTGTTTCCGTTTCTGATTTAAGTTCCATCGGAGGGTGGGTTTGTGAGTGTTTGAGCATGGTCCCCAAGAGATCTAATACTGGGCTGCCTTCCCCCCCTTCACCCACGCCTGGGCACTCTCTTGCTTCATCAGTTTACCCCTTCCTACCCGTGCCTCTGCCCGGGCATCGCTTTCTGCTCATCCTTGGACTTTTCCGTGAGCCTTTCTTATATGATCTTTCGCCTTAATTGTTGATGCCTGAAGGTGCCGAAAGAGATGCCGAAAGAGTGTCACTGCTGGAAAGACATCCACTGAGTGCTCCTTCACCGCTCCCTTGACCGAGAATTCCTCTGTGCTGGCAAGACTAAACTTTGCGCCAATAACGCCAAAGTGCCAAAATGCCAAGGTGCCAAGGCAGCAAGAGGCAAGGGGCGGGAGGAGATGGCGGAGATGGCGGAGATGGCGGGAGGAGATGGCGGCAAATGGTGACAAGATCTCAACGTAATTGCCAGACCCAAGGCTCAGGGTAAGTGTGACGAGTGGAGCTCTACAGGGCGGGCTGCACCCGGAACTAACCGGGCCGCCTCCGCACCCCCCAAAGGCTCACTCTCTGCAGCCTCTGCGGCCTCTCAGTGCTCCAAAATCCGCCTCCACCTCCAGCTCTCTCAGGTCCCCCAGCTCACCTCTCACAGATGCTGTGTATATGTGATGCTCCTGGTCCTGCTCCTGGTCACCGCCAATTCTTCTGTCCTTCAAAGCGGATCTCCTCAGCTCCTCGCCCCGTCCACCACCAGCAGCAGCAGCTGCAGCAGCAGGAAGTTGCGGCTCACTCGCTACTGGAAATCAGGAGCGCCATGGGGGAGCCACAGGGGCCATCCCACACCAGCCCTCAAGAGCAGCTCGCCACTGCCACCACTCACCGCTCACCGCTCACTGCCGGCAAAGCAGAAAAACCAGCGGGTCCGCGAACAAGGACTAGGGCCTGCGGGAAACCAACAGGAGACCGGCGGTAGCAGGAGCTGCGGCCGGGAGACGCGAGGCAAATTCGGCGTCCTCCTCACTCGCTCTCGATAGTCAGCTCTCGATAGTCAGCGTGAAAACGTGGCGTGTTTACTGAAAAAGAAGAGGAAGATATTTGAGAACTCACTTAAAATGTGTCCTAATTTTTCTTTTTATAGCACTAACCATAATTTTTCTATGACAAACTGAATACTTTTTTATATTAAATGTTTGAAGTTCTACCAGTTTGGTTCAACAAGGTGGCTTCAGGTATGGCATACTTTTGTCATAAGAAAGACTGTTAGCGCTCTAGTTGTTCTTTAGAACTTTCTGGGAGGCTGCAGTAGAACACAAGGGAACTGGCTGTTCCTGTTGGAAATACGTGTTTTACTGAGAGCGCCAGACTTCATTCCCATATGGCAGAGAAAGAGAGTGTGAATTTACAGAAAATATGTTCTCATTTTAGCTTCTGGAGCACCTTCCATATCCTCTATGAGAAAATCATGAGAAAACAGTTCTCTTAAACATGATTCATAAAAATCCCAGCAGAAGTCTTTTTCACAGGGTAAAATGAGAAATTTCCTAGCTTTAGTGAAGGAAACATTTGATAATATTAAGGACGCGGAGTCGAGGATTATGCATAACTTTCTTCACTTTTTATTACACCAGCAGTTTCAAAGTTAAACACAAAACACAATAAAAATTCTAGTCCCATGAGTCCTTAAGGGGCGTCCATAGTAACCATTAACCAATAACAGCACATTCCATCCATTGTATATTATCCACGTTGGCTGTAGTCCTTCCTCTTCTTTGCTGCAGGAAGTTAAGTCATGCCGCCTCAATCTGTCTTGGAATCGTATCCTACAAACAAATAAAATTATTAAGCACATGTGACCAATGGTTCAACGTCAACCAATGCCATAACAAGATTACGTATACACCACTAAAGAGGCAAATAATAAACAACTTGATAACTTAGCAAGTAAACAATTGCAAATCGTACCATGTAAGTGCATTACAAAACATGATAAAAACACTATAACATGAATTTCACATAGGAAAACCTCTCCAAAACCATATACTTCCTGTTATCTGAAGATGGCGACATTTCACCACAAATCAGAAGAAAAAGGAACATACCCTTCCCTCCTGAAGTCTAGTCCAGTGGGAGGGCAGAATATTCCAAATTTGCTCCAGGTGGGATAATCCTCACCTCCGCGTCCCTTAATAGAATAAAAAGTTTCCTTCACTATTGCTAGGAAATTTCTCATTCTATGTTAGGACCGGAGGCGAGGATTATGCAAGTTCAAAGCTTACTTACCACCAAGGATGTAGCCTCATAAATAGGTTTAAAGTAAAACCTTTTAAAGGTGGATTCTGAGGACCAACCCGCCGCATACATAATGTCCTCAAGTCTGCCGCCTACCTGTATGGCTTTGGAGGCCATAGCCCCCCCTAGCCGAATGAGCTCCAAAATGATGGACATCTATACCGGCCAAGGCCATGATCCATCTCACCCATCTGGCAATGGAGGGTGAGGAAACGGCCTTGAATGGTTTTCTGAGAGCAATCATAAGCTGTCTTTCGCCCGGAAGTCTCACCTCCACCATCATCTCCTCATAGGCTTTGAGGCATCTCACCACACAGAGTTTAGGATTAGTCTCAAAAGAAGGGTATATTACCAACCTTGTATGAGTCTTGGTCCACCTAGAAATAGAGAACGTCACCCCTTCCGAGGTATAGATGATTGCCGTGATATCTAGGGCCCTGACATTAGAAACTTTTTACATGAGATGAGACAGAGAAGCATGGATCGTTTTGCAGAAAGGTCTTTTCTAGACAAATACTGGTTGTCTTGCCAACTTAGCAACAGGCGTAGTACCAGGTTCACGTCCCACAAGCCCGAGTACCTAGGCTATGGAGGTCGAAACATCCTGATACCTTTTAGTAATTTACACACCCAAGGGTGTTCCCCCACCGGGGTAATGGTAATGGGCATGTCCCCTGCTGAAATAGCTGAGCGGAAAGAATTTACCGTGCAATAGGCTAAGCCTGATGTCGCCAATTCCACAAGAAAGTTCAAGATGTCTGTAATCTGCGACCCCACGGGATCTTGATGTCTCCCCACACACACCAACGAATCCATTGTCTCCAAGCCGATCTGTACCGCTTGGTGTTCTCTGGGGCCCATGCCTGTTGGATGAGTTCTTCAGCCTCACTCGAAAGTCTGCTGTTCTGCCAGTGTCACCTGAAATCTTCCACGCCATGAGGCGCAAGTGGCCTTGTAATACCATAGGATATAGACAGCCGCTGGGGTCCCGAAGGATCCCGGGAAATGATGGAAGTGCTAGCAGGCTCTCCCACGAAAGCTCCAGCAGGCAGGGAAACTAGGCCTTAGATTTCCAGATTGGTGTCACCAAGACCAACGACGCCCTCTGACGTCTGACTTGAGCTGCCACTCTGGCGATCAAAAGAAAAGGTGGGAATGCATAAGCCTGGTCCGCTGTCCAATCCTGCACCAATCCTGCAGAAAAGCATCCACCGCTGAGGCTCCTGGGTCTGGTCTCCAGCTGACATACTGCGGTAGCTGGGCATTCAGTCTGGAGGCAAACATGTCCGTGGAGCAGGAGCCCCACCGTGCCATCAAAGCTTGGAAGGTCCCCGGATCCAGTTGTCAGTCACTGGAGTCTGTGAAATGCCTGAAATTCCAGTCCGCCACCACGTTCAGGGACCCCGGGAGGTACTCCGCCGTTACGGATATCTGACGTTGGAGACAGTAATGTCAAAAGTCCTTAGCCATCTCCGCCAGTGCTCTTGATCTGGTGCCTCCCAGACGATAGATGTACTGGACCGCCGACGTGTTGTCCATCCTCAATAGCACACAACAGAAATGGACCCTGTCCTTCATCAGAGAGCATATTGTAAAAGATCCCTGCAGGAGCTTCAGGCAATTGATGTGCATATTCAGCTCCTCCTGTCCCCCCCATGGCGACATCTCTGCATCGGGCTCCCCAGCCTTGGCGACTGGCGTCGGACTCTTTTACCAAGTCCGGGAGGGAACTGAAGATCGCTCTCCCGTTCCAAACTACCATATGGTCCGTCCACCATTACAACTCCATCCTGGCTGTGTCTGTCAATGAGATCAGTTCTGAATAGATGAGCCCCTTCCGAAGATGCGTCGCCTTCGATCTCTGTAATGCTCGATAGTGGAGCGACCCAGGGAAGATAGCTTGGATAAAAGAAGACAATAATCCAACTATCCTGGCTAGCTGCCTGAGGGAGATTCGGTCTCTCCGCCAGACCTTGCTCAGTTCTTTCTTTATCTTTGATATCTTCCCCTACAGGAGGCTGAGAGTAGCTGACCTGGATTCTATGAGAAATTCCTGAAAGACCATGATCTGCGACGGGGTTAGCTCCGACTTCTGGGCATTGATTACAAACCCCAGCTCCTGCAGGAGTGTAATGGTCATGTTCAGGTGAGTCACTAGCCGGCTGCGCGACTGGTCCATCAGTAAGATGTTGTCGAGATAGATGATCAGTCGTATGCCCTTTGTCCTCAGGATCTCCACCACTGGCTTGAGGAGCTTCGTGAAGCACCATGGTGCTGAGGATAGGCCGAATGGAAGGGACTGAAATTCGAACACTTGGTCCCTCCATGCAAACTGCAGTAACCGGCGGTGTGGAGGAAAAATGGGTAATGTCAGATATGCGTCCTTGAGATCTAGACGCACCATCCAGTCGTCCTGTTGTAGAAGGTCTCACAGGAGATGGATTCCCTCCATTTTGAAGTGGCGATACACCAGCCACTCGTTGAAACTCTTTAGGTTTATTACTGGGCGGAAACCTTTGTCCTTCTTCTCTACCAGAAACAGGTTGCTGAGGAAACCCAGGGGATGCAGAGCCGATCTCTGAATTGCTCTTTTGGAAAGTAGGTCCTGCACCTCTAGGTCGATCAGTTCCATCTCTGTCTCTGAAAAGATCAAAGGGCGTGGTCTGGTTGCCTGTGTCAGAGTTCCATAGAACTCTATGTGGAAGCCCTGTACCGTCTCCAGGACCCATGGGACCGACGTGATCTCCTCCCACCTGTTTAAAAACCATTGTAGTCTCCCCCTAGGTCGTGAGGGAAAGAATGGATACCCCTTACCGCTAGGTCCTCCGGGGCGTTAGCCCAACCTCTGGCCTGGTTGGCTTTGCCTCTTCTGGATCCCCGGTTCGGATAGAAGGTACCTTGTTTATCATCATTCCAGCCGTTGTTGCGCTTGGCGTTGTTTCTGTTGGGGCCTGGCTGGGAGGAGCGGCCAGAGGAGCAACCCCTGCCTCTTCCGGCCCTGGCAAAAACCTTCCCTGGAAAGATTTTTTTTGATGGAGGTTTGCGCTTTATCGAGCGTCAAAAAGGTGGCCACAAATTTGCCTAATTCCTTCACAAAAGGATCGCCAAATAGATTGCCCTTTGCTATGGCCCCTGCCTCCGATGAGGAAAGCTCCCCTAACTTCGCGTCAATTTTTAGAAGAAGTGAGCGTCTTCTCCCTGCTGAGAGGGCACAATTGGCATTGCCAAGAAGGCACATCGCCCGTTGTGCCCACCCACCCACCACGTCTGTGGACAGGGGTTTCCCTGATTGCTTGGAACACTCGGCCATCTCAATTCTTTTCATCAGGGGGCATACTACATCTAGTAACTTATCCTGACACGCCCTCCAGGAGCGGTCAATACCCTTCTTAGGGTCCTTCATATACTTAGAAAAGAAGGTGCATAATTTTGGGTCAATCTCTGGGATAGCAGCTACCTTCCCCTCTAATGACGGTCTGGGACATTCTCCCCGAAGGCACACACGCACCTCTTTGTCTATGTTATGTTACTGTCCATTTATAAAGTGCACATCCCCCAGACAGTCTCTTGGCGCTAGGTAGCGAGTTAACTTCAACCTCCCTTAGTGGTAAGCCTGTCTAAAAAGCAGTGTTTTCAGGAGTTTCCTAAATGTAGCAAGATCCAAGGAAGACCTAGGGTCCAAAGGCAAACCTATGCCCTCTGATCCTTTGTTTTTTCCAAGGCGGAGTTGTCAAGAGGTGCAAGTTGCTAGATCTTAAAGCTCTGGTTGGGCGGTATTTTGTGATCCTAGACTGCACAAAAGCATGGTAATTCAGGTAGAGGGACTTAAAAACCATGCAGCATGCTTTAAACATGGATCTCTGTACAACTGGCAGCCAATGAAGGTCCATCGTTGCCTGGGAGATGTGCCAATGTTTGGGCAAGGTGTATATCAGCCGAGCAGCCTGGTTTTGAATTAGCTGGAGCCTGCGCAGGAGGATTTTAGGAAGGCCCAAGTAAATTGAGTTAGTGTAATCTAATCTAGACATAACGAGAGCTATGATTACTTGGATCAAAGCCTCCTTAGTAAGGATTTTTTAAATCTTTTTATGCAACGTAGCTGGCAGAAGCAAGCTGAAGTCACGGCTCCTACCTGCTGCTTAAAAAGAAAGTTCTGCATCTATTATGACACCCAAGCTTTTTACAGCTTTTTTGGGTGTGGGGGAGAGCCCATCTCGCTGGGCCAGAACGATGGGGACCAATAGTTCACCTTACTTTTTGTGAGAATTATCTCCGTTTTATCGGGGTTCAACTTCAGATGCTTGCTGTTCATCCAATCTCGGATGAACAGCATAGTATCCTGAAACAAGTGGCGAGATGAAGGGCTATCATTAATCGTAAATAATAGTTGCATGTCGTCTGCATAATTGAAAATGTTGATTTCTTTATTTTTGAGGGCATTAATCAGGAGGCAAATAGAGATGTTAAAAAGATGGGGAGACAGCAAAGAGCCTTGAGGGACCCCACAATTCAGTTGCACCTCTGTAGAGGAGTAAGGAGGAAACCTTACTGCTTGAGATCTATCCCTCAAGAAGGAGAAAAGCCAGTTCAGTGCTGAGTCTCGGAAGCCTGCAGCCGTAATTCGGTCGGCCAGAATGATATGGTCGACCGTATCAAAGGCCGCAGACAGGTCCAATAACACCAAGACTTGGGTGTTGCCATTATCTACCTCTTTACGGATGTCATCAACAACAGACATGATCACTGCTTCTGTAGAGTGTGCTGGTCGAAATCCTGCTTGTGCAGGATCCAAGAAGCCTGACTCTTCAATGAATAGACATAGATGACGGGCTATGTGGGCCTCGAGTAGTTTAGCAAAATAGGGTAGAGGCGAGATAGGCCGGAAATGTTTCATATCTGTGGGATCAGCACCAACTTCTTTATGATTGGAGCAATAATCGCTTTCTCAAAGGACCTAGGGACCACCCCCAAATTGACATATTGTTTGAGGAATGACAGTATACGGTCAGGCAACCAAGTACATACTGCTTTCAAGACCTTCGGGGGCAGATGTCAGTTGGTGAACCAGACTTTACCTTTGTCAATGGGAGTGCTAGGTCCTCTTCCATTAAGTTGGCGAAGCAGGTAAACGTTTGACTATTCACCACGTCCCCAGATAGATTATTAAGTGGTGGACAGGGAGGAATACTGTTCATAATGGCCTTAATCTTATTTACAAAAAAGGTTGGCGAATCTTACGGGCGACATACCCTGCCATCTTTTGATCAGGGAGCCACTCCGAGGCTCTTGGATGGTATATCCCCTCAGACTCGAACATGTCGGTCAAGGCGGACCTCTCTTCCAAGGAGCCGGAGGCCGCCTAGCCGGGGCGCCATGGCCTTCCCGAGTCCTCCTCATCCGAGGAACCGTCCTCATCCGTACCACCCTCCCCCATATCGGGGAACCCATCATCAGGGTCAGAATTTGGTGCAACAGTGTCGCCAGTATTCCCGGGCTAGTCTTCCTCCCGGTAGGGTGCATTTCTTTACATGCACGCACTCTTACGGAAGTCGTCCAATAAGCGGCCGAACCCTTCCAGGTGCCCCGCGGTACGCTTATGGGCCTTCAGAGATGTAGAGGATGACATGCCACTAGGTCCTGCCCCCACGTCCCCCAATATCCCCGAACCTCCATTGACCTGGGACACAAGTTTGTCGACACTTTCCTGCAGGGGTGCCATTGCTTTGGAAATTGCCTGTGAAAGGAGCATGTCCACCCCTGCAGGGAGGTGACGCTGTGGGGGCCATTCCTCCTCAGAGGCCTGATCATGGGAATAGTCATGGTCCCTGAAGGGATTCATAGAGCTGGAGGGTGAGAGCACCAAAATCGCCCTTAGAAAAAATATATATAGGGTAGCCTCCTCGCAATGTGCTCTTAGGAATGTATCCACTCGGTTTAAAAACCGCTCATGCAGTCACAGCCGTAAGCCTTACCGCGAGTGCGGTGTCACGTGAGGGTTGGTAGGGAGGTGGGGGATCCACACGGTAGTGTGGATCTGTAGATGCCCACCACTATCCCTAACTCACGTCGCAAATCTGAGGAGCGCTTCTTCACTCAGTGCGCTGTCTCTCAGACCGCGGCGCGACCAACGGGCTGCTGAAATGCGAAACAGCGCCCCTAGCAGACCCGCTGCGAATCAAAAAGGATCGCACTGGGTCAGAACCTACTGTGCGTCTTTAGAGTTCAGCACGAGCGCGCACAGGGTCTGCACATTAACAAATGACCATTCGATAAGGAAAACAACCCTATACAAGAATATATCAATACTGCTAACAACTATAATCCCCCAAACACTCTAACCCCCAAGAGAGTCGTGAATGGGAAGAGGGACTTAACTGACAGCAGTGAAGAAAGAGGAAGGACTACAGCCAACGTGGATATATATACAATGGATGGAATGTGCTGTTATTGGTTGATGGTTACTATGGACACCCCTTTAGGACTCATGGGACTTGAAGTTTTTATTGTATTTTGTGTTTAACTTTGAAACTGCTGGTGTAATAAAAAGTGAAGAACGTTATGCATAATCCTCGCCTCCGGTCCTGACATAGAATCACCCTAGGACACACTACAAATCTGAAAATTAGTATGGTACCATCAACAAATGATTTATATTGTAACTAAAATCTGTTATCACCCTTTTTACGTTCTCCTTTTTGTGACCCTCAAAACTTTGTTATTCACTACAATGCTATCATGTATATTGGTCCCAAGATGTCTACCAACACTTCTTGGTTGAAGTGTTGGCAGCCAATTAGATCCCACCATGAGATCCGTGCTTAGGCTCCGCCCAGATATACAACTTCGGTTTTCCTTTATTATCTCCAAAACTACTGAACGGATTACACCAAATACCAAAAAGAGCTCTTTCTGGATCAAGAGCTAGCTTTCTGCTAAATTTGGTGTGATTCCGTTCAGAGCTTCAGGCTGTAGTCGTGTCTAAAATGTCTATGGGAATTAACACGGAAACACACTTTTATAGACCCTCCGCGTTGTTCTCGACCCTCGCTTGATGGATCACCCTGAAACTTTCCATGCACAAATAGAATCAGGAGGACGCCTTCTTGGGAAACTTTCGAGAGGATTCGTCAAACGGCGCAAATGTTATAAGCAAGTCCAAAAAACGCTTTTCCTATGGAAACTAGGTCCTAACTATAACTACAGTAGGTATATATATACAAAAATGCCCAATATCATTCTCTTATCAATAAATTGAAAAATAATCACGACATCATAATCAATAAATCAGATAAGTGGGGCAATGTAGTCCTTTGGCCCCGCAAGCAATACATGACTGAAGCTGACCGTCATCTCTCTGATGTTTGCTGTTATAGGAAATCTTCTAAACAGGATATGCGACAGGTACAGGACAAAGTATATAAAAGTTTGTCGAAGTGGAAAAGGATGGGGCTCCTTACAAAAGATGAATTTGAATTTCTTAAAGTTGAGCATCCGGTCACCCCCATTTTCTATTTTTTGCCTAAAGTGCATAAAAAGACTGTTCCCATTCCCGGACGCACTATTATTTCGGCACAGAAAAGCTTGCTTGAGAATGTGTCGAAATACGTGGATTATTTTTTCAACCCCATGTAACGTCTTTACCATCTTATGTTAGGGACACTACTGAATTTTTGAGAAAGATCGATGGGGTTACTTGGCACTCTAGATATTTGCTTATTGTTATGGATATCGAATCCCTACATACAAGCATCAACCATCTGGATGGTTTATCAGCAGCCAAGTACTTTTTGGGCAGTAGGGACACTGGTATGAAGGAACACAACAACATGTTGATTGAGATGACGGAATTGTGTCAGTGTAATAACTATTTTTCTTTTGATCAGACTAAATATAAGCAACTCAGAGGGGTGGCCATGGAGGCATGTTTCTCCCCCAGCTACTCATGTCTCCATGTGGGCTGGTGGGAGAGATGTGTCCTCATGACCAAACACAAGGATATGTATAAACATGTTGTGCATTACTGGCGATATATAGATGACATCTGTTTGATATGGGATGGAACAAAAGAGACTGCTTTTGAATTTGTCAATATCATAAACTTGAATGAGTTAAATTTGAAATTTACTGCCACAATCAATGACAAAAGTGTAGAATTTCTGGATACATTGGTTTATATTAGTAATAACAAAATACATACTAAATTACATCGTAAACAAACTGCCGGAAATTCTATTTTACATGCAGATAGTTCCCACCCCCGTCATCTGATCAGGAGCATTCCTCACGGCGAATTCTTGCGTATTCGCCGTATTTGTAGTTCTGACACAGACACACACATATGCCAGCAGGAGGCTCTCTCTAGATTTTTGGATGGAGGCTATAAAATGTCACAACTAACCATAGCATTGGAAAAAAGCCAACAATCATTCTAGAGAGGAATTGTTACAATCTAAAGAATATACTTCCTCTGCGGAGGTAGCCTCCGATGTGGTCAATATTGATGGAAAACGGCAGGTGAGATTAATAACCACCTTTAGTGTACAGGAACAAAAGATTCGTAAAATGATTTACTCCCAATGGCCAATAGTACTCACCGATATGACTTTAGGATCTATTTTACCAGCATTACCTGATATTACTTTCAGGAGGGCACCCTCAATGAGGGATGCCCTGGTAAAATCTAGTCCTGAGATTCTTTTCTAAAAGCACATGGCTTGTCAGCAAGGGTTTCCATAAGTATACTTCATGCCGTGCTTGCACGTTTGCATGCAACTTGACACACTATGTGACGGCATTCAGCAACAGAAGAACTGAGATTATGGATTACCTCACTTGCCGCACAGAATTTGCCATCTACATTCTAAGGTGTACCTGTGGTCTTGCTTATATAGGGAGTACCAAGCTTCCAGTGCATACGCGTATTCTTCAACACGTCAGGGCAATTGTGAACACAGATTCCAGATATCCAGTTGCCCGGCACTTTAAGTTGGTTCATCAGAATAGGTTGAAGGATCTAACTTATTCTGTGTTAGGTGCCGTTCCCGTCCCCGGACGGGAAGGGAACCGAGAAAAAAGTCTTAGGCAACTGGAATCACATTTTATTCTAGCCCTTGACACTAGAATGCCTAATGGCATGAATACCAGTGAAGATATGCACAACTTCCTGTAATCCAATTTTTATGCCCTTAGAGGTGTGTGTATATATGATCTCATCCCTAAATTTTGCGTCCTAATTTTCTACTGTGCTCTTTTTATAGTAATGTCACTTTTACATCTGCTCGTTTTAACTTTAGCTTTAGGAGTTCTTTATCATTAGTACTGTATTATGTTTACCTTTCAGGCTTGTAGGTAACAATGCTGCTATCGAAATTTATCTGTTGCACAGCACTTATATTGCACAATTTTGTAGGTTTTGCACATTGTTTTGCACTTTATGTCAAATATGACTGGAGTTTCATACTCTAAGCGTGTAGTTTTGTAAACTAGCTTGGCTTTTTTATGAGATTGATTTTTACATGTAGTGGTTGCTGCTATCATGAACTATAATAATTTCTCCAATTCTGAGTTTTAAACATGTGTTTAGTCGTTAACTGTTTTAAGTCCCTGTTTTTAACATCTATACATATACCACTTGATTGTCAATTGACATATCTCATTTGGGATATTTTAATAATCATGCACTTGCAGTTTATTATCCAAACAGTAATTTGTATATTCTCAGGGATTTTGCACTTGCACTTTATACCTATGTACATATTATCGATGTTTACATATTTTGCACTTGCACTTTATGTGTTAACATAACGAGTGTTCATGCTACAATACACGTCATGAATTAGGAGATTTGCAGTACTGTATTTTGGAAATTATGGATATTATGCAATCTTCTATATTTACACGTCAGTGGTCTTTTTCGTTGTGAAAGCCAAGAAAAGTCAAATTGATACAGATTTACTTGAAGATTTTTGAAACTCCAGACGCTTTGAATAGTCTGTTTTTCATTTTCACTGTTTTTGTGTTTGTTTTGAAACTCAGTTGTGCACTTTCTTGTAATTTTTGTATTTATTGGGTTTTCCGATCACGAGACGCGTCATGTGATCAAGCTCGCGTGATGCGAGCAAAACGCGTCATGGCAGGCACTACGCCTGGTCATTTGGTGGCGAATATTCAGCAATAAACTTCACTGCTACTTTGCACACCACAACGCTGTTGTGACTGTTTCTTGAGCGCAACAAGGTCTGTGCCTGGGTTTCCTGGTAGCGGTTGTCAGGCCAGGGTTTGGAGTTTTGATATATATATATATATATATATATATATATATATATATATATATATATATATATATATATATATTATCTACTGGCGGTCGCCAGTAGATAGTTATAGTTACAACCTATTATCCATAGGAAATCCGCGACATTCTATTTGAAATAACTCTCTTGCCGGTTGACGTATCTTCGCGAAATTTTCAAACTTTGTGGCCCGCTCCGGTCCGCTCCTACCCTGAAAGTCTCGGGGGATTCGTCAGCGGGGGCCGAGAAAAAGGGGGTCCCAAAACACGTTTTCCCCATGCAATTTTCCATAGGAAACTTTAGACACGGCTACAGCTCGAACTGCTGAACGGAATTACACCAAATTTGGCAAAGAGGTAGTTCTTGGTTCAGAAAGAACCCTTTTGTTAAATGGTGTAAATCCGTTCAGTAGTTGCTGAGAAAATCAAAAGTAAAAAGATAGGTATATCTATGGCCGAGTAGGGTCCGCGTACCCTCAGCGCACCCTGCGCGCACCGTCCCGATCACGAGCTGCATGTTAATTGGCTGTCAGCTGGCTGTCAACATTCCGATTCAGGAAATGTTGGCAGCCATTTTGTCCCTCGGTAGAACCGAGGGACAGAAACAAGTGCGCAAAGCGCACAAAGGGGGCAGGGTAGAAACACTCTGACCCCCTAGGTTTGCTCAGGGGGTCCCACAAGGACCCCCTGGGCAAAAAAAACAAAAAACATTTTTTAAAAATCGGCAGGATGCGCTCAGGGTGCGCGAATCCTGCCGGAGGGAATCGAGCGCGGTCTCCCGCGCTTCGATTGTATTTTGCCCCCGGGTGGCCCAAGTCCCAAGGGCATGGTGAGGGGGATAATTTAATGTGTGGGGGCCTCAAAGGGCCCCCAAGCCCCGGGGACCGCCACCCCCCGGGGCTTTTTTTTAAAATGGTGCGGGAGGGCTCTGAGCCCTCCCGCAGCCCCGGGACCACCACCTCCCGGGGCTTTTTTTATTAATTAAAAATCCTGTGTGGGGGGCTCCAGCCCCCACACGCCCGGGACCACCACCTCCCGGGGCTGTGAACTGAATGGGAGGGGGCCGCGCGGCCCCCCCTCCTGGAAGCCCTTGATGGCCCTGGGGACCACCACCCCCAGGGCCGGCTCTCTGCAGTGTCCCGGGTGCCTACCCCGGGACACTGTAGTTGCTATGGCAGGACGGGAGCCTCGCGGCTCCCGTCCTGCCATAGCAAACTGCTTTGGGATATTGGAAGAGAGAGCAGGGAAACCTGCCTCTTCCAATATCCAAGCACATTGCTTTTCCACATGGGGAGCTGCATCTTAGCAGCTCCCCATGTGGAAAGCAATGCCGGCTCCCAAGGGACGCGGGGAGCCGGCGGGACTGTGGGGGATTGGGGACCCCCACAGTCCCCAACGAGAGGGCCAGCCCCGGGGGATGGGGTCCCCGGGGCAAGTAGTGGCTCGGGAGGAGCCACGCGGCCCCCTCCCCAAAAAATAAAAAATATAAAATAAAAAAAAACGGAAAGGCCGGCCCCGGGGGATGGGGTCCCCAGGGCCTTAAATGGCCTGAGGAGGGGGCCACGCAGCCCCCTCTCTACGAAAAAAAAAAAATCGAGGCCATGCCCCGGGGATGGGGTCCCCGGGGCCAATACAGGCCCAGGGAAGGGGGCCACGCAGCCCCTTCCCGTTTTTTTTTAATTTGAAATTTAAAAAAGGGTAAGGCCCTGGGGGATGGGGTCCCCAGGGCATAAAAACTGGAAAAAGGAAGGGGGGCCACACAGCCCCCTTCAGGGGACAAATTATTATTATTTTTTTTTAAATGATCGGGCCCGCAGGCCCCGCCCCTTCCTTCACCACTCTGCAAACGCGCCCCTGGCGCGTTTACAGAGGGGGAACAAATTCCCCTTGAATACTGGGGATCCCTGGGGGCCAACTAGCCCACCAGGAACCTCCAGTATGCGCCAGGGGGCTGCCTTGCAGAGAGGTGTACAGAGGCCACGCCCTTTTACACCTCTCTGCAACGCAGCTCTGTGGTGCTTTTTGGAGGTATATGGTGGGCTAGTTGGACTCCGGGGACCCTCAGGATTCAAGGGACTTAATTCCCCAACTTAAAACGCGCCACGGGCGCGTTTGCACAGTGGTGAAGGGAGGGGCGGGGCTTCAGGTGACATGTGTGCAAACAGGCCCCGTGGCGCGTTTTAAGATGGGAATTAAACTCCTTCAATCCTGAGGGTCCCTGGGGGCCAACTAGCCCAACAGGTACATCCAGAAAGCGCCACAGAGCTGCATTGCAGAGAGGTGTAAAAGGGGTGTGGCCTCTCTACACGTCTCTGCAACGCAGCCCCTGGCGCATATTGGAGGTTCCTGGTGGGCTAGTTGGCCCCTAGGGACCCTCAGGATTCAAGGGACTTAATCCCCCAACTTAAAACGCGCCACGGGGCGCGTTTGCACAGATGTCACCTCAGGCCCCGCCCTCCCTTCACCATTGTGCAAATATTCTTCTAAAATCATCCGAAATACGAATTCCTATTTACTCACCTGTTATAAGGAGAGACCTCAGTGCTGCATCTTTCAGCCCAGTACTGGTCCTGAAAAGTAATTTTAACCGTACTTACCAGTAACTTGAATTTCCTTCCATAGGATATCATTGCCTGCTTTTTGTTGAAAAAGTTTCTAAGTGTGGAGTTTTGGAACTTTAAAATATTCCTCTAAAATCAGCCGAAATACGAATTCCGATTTACTCACCTGTTATCAGGAGAGACCTCAGTGCTGTATCTTTCAGCCCAGTACTAATCCTGAAAAGTAATTTTACCCGTACTTACCAGTAACTTGAATTTCCTTCCATAGGCTAACATTGACTGGTTTCACTTGGAAATTCTTCTAAGTGTGGAGTTTTGGAACTTTATAATATTCCTCTAAAATCAACCAAAGTACGAATTCTAATTTACTCACCTGTTATCAGGAGAGAACCCAGTGCTGCATCTTTTAGCCCAGCACTGACCCTGAAAAGTAATTTTAACCGTACTTACCAGTAACTTGAATTTCCTTCATAGGCTAACATTGACTGGTTTCACTTGGAAATTCTTCTAAGTGTGGAGTTTTGGAACTTTATAATATTCCTCTAAAATCAACCAAAGTACGAATTCCAATTTACTCACCTGTTATCAGGAGAGAACCCAGTGCTGCATCTTTTAGCCCAGCACTGACCCTGAAAAGTAATTTTAACTGTACTTACCAGTAACTTATATTTTCTTCCATAGGAATCCTTTGTCTGGTTTTCAGCAGAAAAGTTTCAAAGTGTCGATTTTCACAAACTACAAATATTCCTAAAAAATCGCCTGTATGACTTAAACGCATTCTTTCAACTGTTTACAGGAGATGCACCAGTGCTGGATCCAGGATCCAACACTGAGTAAGAAAAAGTAACGATAACAGTTTTACCTTCTAAGTGAATTTCCTTCCATAGGATAACATTGGTGATTCTATGAGAAAAGTTTCTAAGTGTGAACTTTTAAAGTACAATAATATTCCTTAAAAATCACGACTGTAACCAAAACGCTTTTACTCAACTGTTTACAGGAGATGTCCCAGGACTGAATCTAGGATCCAGTCCTGTGGTTAGAAAAGTAATCCATAAAGTAACTAATTGCATTTAACTAGAAATTCACATTGAGCTGAATGTTGCATTGAGTTTGAAAATGTGTTGCCCATTGCAACAACTGTAATTACTGTACTTAAAAGTCTATTGCCTATGTGCAAAGTATTTAAACTAAAGTAATTCATTCTGAGAAAGTATTTTTTGTAATGTAATGTATAATGTAATTACAATGTAATTTAAAAATAAAATATTTTTAAAAAAATTGTTTCTAAAAATTTGGAAAT